>CAXIVR010000007.1:7070324-7160324 GCA_964035755.1 Teleogryllus oceanicus
AACCGCCCGGACATTTTTAAAAGTTTCTCAAAAACGGCTCTAGATTTTTTTAATTTCTTGCAAGAATAAAGTAAAATGCACTGATAAAGGGGGGAAAGGTCCGATTTTCACGGTAAACTCTGAATTTTCGAAAATTGCGAAAGTACGAATTTTTTGGGGCGTCTTCCTACAACTACAAAATTAAAGACTGATATTTTTCCTTCAAGTAAAATTTGTTATGTATAAATAGTTGTTTCATTAAAGCAATGTACATTTTGTTGGAAATGTTGGCAGTTTTGTGCAATAGTAGATGCAATAATTGCAATTTTAAAAAATTACAAAAACAAGATTTTCTCAAAAACGGCTTCAAATTTTTCTTGAAATTTTTGGTAGAGTTAGTGCCAAACCAATCCTATACGATGACATAAACGACATATTGTTGTATTCTTTTCTTGTGTGTTGTGGGAATTCTGATTGGATGTTGTTGACGTTCTTATAAGAAGAAATAAAAGAGGTCATCTTCGTCAACATATCACCTTATTCTTTTCTTGTTTAAAAAATTTCAAAAATGTAATTTGTTTTTGTCTCTCGCGTCGGTAATATTTACATTAGAAGCAATTTCTTCACATTAATATTTTTATAGTACATTTTAAATAATGTTAATTTATTTTTCGAAAACTCATCCATTTTCTGTAAAAATGAGCCAAACTTCCGCATTTTCAGAAACGCCTAAACGCCATTTTCTCAAATACGGTTCCAAATTTTGTTCTTCAAAATATTCCAATAGATAATGCTAATTGCACTACTTAGTATGTTAGAAAGTTCGTTTTGGTGTATTCTTTTGTTTTTTCAAAAATTACAGAAATGAAATTTTTTTAAATACCTCTCACGTCGTTAATATAAACATCAATTTGTATGCATTATTACATTTGTGAATAGAAGTGCTTCAAACGACTTCAAACAAACTTTTTCAACAGCTCAATAGACTTCTGTGAGAAAGTGCTTCAAATGTCGCATATACAAAAATGCTTAATCACCATTTTCTTAAAAATGTGTTCAAGATTTTCAATGAAAATTTCTGTTTTGAACGAGGTTTTACTCTTCTTTAATATTCTTGAAGTCATATTTCGGTTCTACTATTAGGAAACCGAAAATTTGAGAAAATGACAAGAAAATGTACTTTCGCTAACAATAGCGGGCAGCTGGCCAGATAATGTACCAATACCTTAAAGCAAGTCCACACAAGGAAATTAGAAAAATTTGTACGAGAAAGTCTGACCATGACCAATAGTTGTTATCTATCCATCCGGATTGTTTCAGCTATTCACATGTGCTCATTGTTACTGTCTGAGTCCGATGTTACCTTGTGTCCTGCAACTAAGCTATCGGAATTCTCCTGTCTATTAACAATGTCGCTTTTATAAATATATTTTTTCTAATATTTTAAATATCTACCCGAACGCGTCTGCCTTGCTGTCTAATGACGCCTTACGTCTCCAATCTGTCATTTCTATTTATTTTTCTTCGTATTTTCATTTTCTGGCTGTTATATTTCATCGACGTATTTTTATATTTTACTCCAAACTATTTTAATAATGACCCCAACCGCTGAAGTACGCATTTACTCACGACATTCAGCGCCTAGTAATTTTTAAAATAGACGGTAGGACAGTTTCCTTTTAACATATAATTCGATACAGTTGGTTGTTATAGCTCATGAATTATGTGCTTGTCAACGTTAGCAAAAATTTTGCAACAATACAACCCAATTGCTCAAGTACGCACTTTATCAAAGTATTTAGCACATAATAAAATTTAAACTAGCCTGCTGAACCCAGTTCTAACAAATTATTCATATTATTACGTACTATTTGTTGGTATAGACTCAGTAGAAAGTATATAATCATACGCATAATATGTTAACAGGTAACCGTGTTCTCCTCGTTAGTTTTCTAATTAATTCGAGTTGAAAAGTTGCCACATAGCGGTCTTAAAGGGTGGGGTGATATTGTCGACACATTTGCAGCTAAAGTTGACGAGCTCTTAATTTAAGGGTTATAACAACAAATAGTCCGATGCACAACAATACGCATAACACGTTAAATTAAAACTATGTTCAGCCGCCTAAAAAAATAAATTGGCTCTGAATGATGTGAAAAAGTGCATACTTGTGCGATTTGGGTTCTATTTTTGCAACATGTTTTGCTGAAGTTGACGAGCATTTCATTGAAGGTATGTCTCAACCATTCCTTCTAAATAATACGCATACTATTTTAAAAAGGTAACTGTGTCTAGTTTAAAGAAAACTGCCGTCTAGTTTAAAAATTATTAGGCGCTGAATGCTGGGCTGTGCGTTCTTGAGTAGTTGGGTTGTATTGTTGCAAGTTTTTTGCTAAAGTTGACGAGACTCATTCAAGGGCTATGCAACATATAGTACGTAATTGTATGAATAATATGTTAAAAATGATTTGTTATCTAGCTAGTTCAAAACTTTTTATTTGTGAGTAGTTTGCCCTAGAACTGCAATTTGTTATAATTTTTACAATAATAAATAATAATATTTATAAAGAATATTAGCAACTTTTTTGAGCCTATAATTAGTCTAAAATTTGTGTAAAATCATTTTGTTTTAACATTTTTTAAATTTTTTGTCAGCTGGCTTAATTCTAAAGCTGGCTGAACATTGATCTTTGAGACTACAAGAGGGGATAGAGCATTTAATTAACCCATAATAAGCCTAAAATTATGAGATAGTTTTCTTTTGTTCTGCTATAATGCATTAACCACCTTTATGGACTTCTTCATAACTAAATACTAAGTCGAGGTTACTACATATGTATTTTGAGTTTTGATTTTCAATTTTCAATAAAAAGGCAATAAAAACACTCATTTAAAAAAATAAATTTGCACAAAAGACTATCAAATGATTCATACTTTGCATGAACTAAGAGTTAATACTACTTCCATCCTAAATAAATTTTGTATTATACTCCCATTTATACTATCCTATTTAAATGCCTTCATGCAGAAGAGTCCAGATAACATATTCTCTCTACGTAGCTCTCTTGCAAATGAACGACCTTTGATCTCGACGTTTCCGGAATTTTGTTTCGTCTTATTTGTCTCACTGAAACTAGAAAACTTTGAATTCTATCCTTGGCAAACAAACTGCATTGCGTTTCTTTATGTTCGTATTTTGTTTCGTCGTATCAATACTTTTCGAAACCTGTTTTCCTTTGAATGCTCTTGTTTTGCTTCGTGCGTTTTATACGCGCTCGCTTCCTTCCCTTCTGCTGTGATTTATGTGTCTTATCGCGATTTCCCTTATCTAGAATATAAAAGCGCATCACATGCCCTGTGGAGGAGTGTCTGGGGTTGGGGTGTCGCCTTGCTGCCCTCCCAATTCTCTTCTGCTTAATTTACTTCCAACAGCACGACGTGCCAGCCTCTACAGTTCCGCTTCGCGTTTGCAAACTTCGTCGTTGCGTCTTGCAGCAGAACGTTTTGCGATGAGGAATAAATCTTATGACCTATTAACAGACTTCTCACATGAAGTGATAATATCACTACAAAATTATTACTGGAATGTGTTACAAAACATATCTTTTACCGTTTGTTTAGAGAAAGGCTGTTAAATCTGTTTTTTATGATATAATTGAAAGTCGATATCAAATAATACAACTGATTTTGAATAATCAAGTGCGTTTGGCACTTTCAGAAAAGAAGGATGAATGTTCTCATGGATATCCACATGGATATCTTTAACTATATCAAGTTTCAACGAGGTGCATTTAAGTTATCATTTCCAGTATGAAAATTCAATTTGTTTGTTTTGACAAAAAATGTTATTTATATTTTTTGTTTTAGTTCTTCAAGGTTTTTTACGTTTACTTTCCTCTTATCTATTGGCAATTGCTCGTGCATGATTTGTGCAAATCAATGTTTTATCACCCTTTTTGTATTCGTACGCCCAAAAAATAAATTTGCAAACAAAACAATTTCAATAGTTTCTGAAACAAGGCACCTTTTTACCTTTCAGTATCATCTATTAGTAGGATATGGAACACGGGATCGGTCAATTAATAAAATACATTAGTTTGCCAACGTTTCGTTTCATTAATTGACCGATCCCGTGATCCATATCCTAGTACTTATTAACGGTCGTGATTTCTACAATGGTCAGAATCATCTATGAGACAATACATGAAATGTCCTTTATAATCGATTGGTGTCACTGCAATGACACTGACAGGCAGTACTGAGGGTTCGAATCCCGACGGTGCACGAGTTTTTACACTAGCTACAAAGCTAGGTGAAAAATCCAGCGACCGCCAGGACAGACAGTCAAGGACTGCGGGCAAACTTTCCTTCGTCCTCCGTGACATATCCTCACCCCTTATTTACACATATACACTTGCATGCACTACATTACCACAAATGCCGGGAGGCCAGTCGGGTGCTTAGAGTTTGTCCTGTCTGGGACGGAGCCACGCTGGAGGGAGAGTCCTGGTGGGGAAAAAACCCGCAAGAAGACGGGTAGGTCTGTGCCGGATCTCGTCATCATGGAGGGGAAGATCACCGCGTCTCCCACATACGAACATACACTACACTTACGGTATAATGTCCCTAGCAATTGAACGCCTCATATCACAAAACAATATCAAAAAGCAACGATCGGCAGCTCAAGTGTTAACACGAAAGTGTTTTCAGATTACATACTCGCAAAATATTTTGTGGCAAACAATTCTTAGCAAGCAAATGTGTATCTTAACTTTAGTGCAGACGTGAACATCAGGAATCGCGAAAATAATGCGGTATTTTGGGTACAGTAAGGAAAGAAAGGTTCAGAAAGAAACATAAAAATTTGTTTTAGAAATGCTGTTGCCATAAATAATGTTAAATATTACGGCCTTGAACTAAAACAATGAAATTTCAAAATGATAAAAAATAGAATGTCACCTATTACTTTTTTTTCTAATCCAGTGTAAAATACACATATCTCTAATTCATATTACAAAATAATTTGAGAGATGTGAGAAAATCATCTATTAAGTCAAACGGAAATTAATCTCTTCGTGATAGTTAACTTGTCAAATCGGCCCCTCTATTTGGAACATTTTCACAGATTCAATGTTTTCAAAAAATGTGAAAATATTCCCATCTATTAAGCAATCACATCGGGGTGTCTCAAGTGTTGGAATCCCGGTCTCTGGAGAATTTTCGACTCTAGCTAGGAAGCTGGGTCGAATTCAACAACAGTCCATAATAAACCAGCCACGCACCGCAATGTTTCCTTCTACATTCTCGTGCTCTCACATATCCACACACTCCACTACCACAAATGTCGGGTTGCTGTGTTCGCGGCTTGGCTCGCTGGGAAGCTCTGGGAGGGTATGTGCGCGCTGATTCTCACGTCCCAGCGAGAGGCAAACAGCGCTACCTCCAGAGATAACAGACTCTTCACCTACAAGTATAACTGCTACAGCAGTCAGCACGCCCGGCATCAATTCTCAATCTCACAAAGGGTCACGTGATTCGGCAGCCAGTAGCTAGGCAAATTTCGTAAATGAACCTGGATGTAATGGTCAAATGTTCTTTACAAAGTGAGCGATTTTCAATCTACTAACATCGAGAAGCATACTCAGAAGAGAAACCTTCAGTAAATATTCTCGTGAGGGAAAATTTCCGATTCAGTGAATTTTTAAAATTTTTCTCAATTTGCGACAAGGTTTTGCTGTTTTAGACAACTGGTTTTCTAGAAAAAGGTGAATAAATCAACTTAAATACACTTACATTTACACAAGCAATAATAACCAAAATACTGTTAGTACAATATCATGTGCTACACGTTCCCCTATACAGATTCAATTACATTTACTTAATTAAAATGTAGTGCAACGCTGCATCGCACTAAAAAAATACATCGATAAATTTTAATTTTTCCACGGAAAGGCGTCACATACAAAATCTCTTCATATAATTTCCCTCTCAAAACGAGTTCCATTCGGGATCGCTTTTAAAAACGCGTGCTCATAATGAATTGCGGCGTGTCGCACTGCGCGCGGCCGAGTCCTGTCCCTCCCGTGCAAATATCTCGCGCGAATCAATACGCGCGCCCGACGGAGTTCCGCGCCACGCGGCGTCGCAGCTGACGCCGCGAACGGGCCTGCGGTGACGGCGGCGAGGGTCGACCTGGGGGAAGGCGATCATGTGGACTGGATTGGTTCGATCGATTGATCGGGACCGGGAGCGGTAGCTGATGTTCTCCAGCGCCTCTGACCGGGAGGTCCTAGGTTCGAGTCCTGATGGCGGCAGGATTTTCGACATTAGTTTTTCAGCTAGGTCGAATTCAGTCGCTGTCTGGAGGACAATTCTAGCGGCCGGCCGCTCTGGTCGGTTGTTTTTCGTGATTTCTCCGATCAACACCGGGCGAATGCCGGAGCAGTACACTAACAAACGGGTCGCAGACCGCGCGCGATCTGTCCTTCCTCTTCCTTATCCTATCCTCTCCCTCACACACACACTTACACTAACATGCACTACACTAATTATAAAAAGAAAGGTCCAAACTTGATTTATTGACAATCACCTGTGATACAATGCACTACATTACACATATTCCAAGAAATCGGTCGGGAGTTTAGAGCTTGTTCCCGCTGGGGCGGTGCCCCGGTGGTGGGAGAGTCCTGGTTAGGGGAAACCCCAGTAGCCGACGGTAGGTCGGCGCCAGATCTCGCCATGCAGCGAGGAAAGATCACCGATATATTCCGAGAAAAAAACATGCCCTACACGTACGGCACGAATGACCTAAGCTGTTGACGTGCTTGGAATCAGTAATCAACCAACCAACCAAAATTAATTGATTGGTTATTCCGGGCGCTTCAACTCCTAAGGTTGTTAGTGTAGTAAGCGTAGTGCAAGATTTTTTTCGCGGAGGTGACCTTGATCTTCCCTGACTGGATGATGATATCCGCTTTACACCTACGCCGGCTTGTGGGTATTTTCCCCAACCAGATATCTCCCACCAGTGCGGCACCGCCCTAGCTGGGTCAAGCTCTAAGCTCCCTAACAGCCTCCCGGCATGTGTGGTAGTGTGTGCATGTAAGTGTTCAGTGTAAGGGCTAGAAGAGGACAAGGAATGGGAAGGAAACATCGCGTGCGGTCTTGGCCTATTTGTTAGGGTACTGCTCCGGCATTCACCTGGTATTATTCAGAGAAAGTACCGATAACTCCCGATCGGAGCAGCTGGCCCCTAGAATTTTCCTCCAGACAGCGCGCTGGCAGGCTTTCCGACTATAGCTTGTCAGCTAGTTTGAATTCCACCGCTGCAGCGGTTGAATGTTGGAGAGTGAATTTCCTAGACGGGGGGGGGGTATTGGTGGAGGAGGTGTTGGGCTACTGATGGGAGGATGTCGAGCGTAGAAGAGAAGGCGGTAAGATTATGAGACGCAAATGAGACGGATATTAAAGGGAGGAAGGGACGGTAAAAGGAGGAGAATGGGACATCGGGAAGATTAAAGCACAGACAGGAGGATCATAAGGGAATAGAGAACAGTGGTAAGTTAGGGCTTGAGGGACTTGACTGCAGCTGGGATGTGGCAAGCACCTGGAAACAGCGGGTCGGTAATATGCGAGTCAAAAGATGGCACAG
Organism: Teleogryllus oceanicus; assembly: GCA_964035755.1. Lineage (NCBI taxonomy): Eukaryota > Metazoa > Arthropoda > Insecta > Orthoptera > Gryllidae > Teleogryllus > Teleogryllus oceanicus. The sequence goes on from CAXIVR010000007.1 coordinate 7,077,955, forward strand.
CTGAAATGTAGAGCAGCAAGGAATAAGGAGAGAGGAGAGTAGCTCTGAGAGATTGAACGACAAATGGAGATCAAGGGAATGAGCTACACCGAGGACTGCATTTCCGGTTCCTGTGCAGCGATTCTGACTGAGAAGTTCTAGCGTTTGCGTCCCGACAGTGGAGGATTTTCGACGTTAGCTAGAGAGAGACGACAAATTAAGCCGCTGTCTTGAGAGGAATGCCTACCAGCGCCTCTGATCGATAGTTTACTGATCAACACCAGGCGAATACCCGAGAAGAACTCCAGCGAACGGGCGATGGACCGCGCGCGATGTTTTCCTTTATCTTCCTTGCCTTATCCTCATCTTTCATACCTACAGACACTATACTACACACATAAGAGAAGCAGATTAGACTTGTTCCGGTCGAGACGTTGCACAATTGGAAAGAGACGTAGAGGGGAATCCCCAGAAACCGACGATTAAGATAAGATCATCACTCAATAAAACGGGTGATGCGACGGAGTGATTTGGGATTCAGCAGTGGGTTTAGCAGTGTACAGTGTCAGCAGTCGCAGTGGGGTTAGGGTAGAGGAGGGTTGAGGCAGCTGAATCTGAGAACTGCCACGAGTTGGGGGACTAGGAGAGATCGGTGACGTCAACGGCAGGGATGGTGTGGCACATGGGATGCGCAGGTGTGTCACCTGGCATCATTAGGGTCCCAAAGTCATGCCCTAATTCTACAGCTGTCTGCATTTAGTTTATGATGATCTCCGACTTCCTGTAAACCAGATTTCATAACTACATAATACAATTAGTCTGAAATGTTCCACATTTCATAGTTTGTGACAGAATGAAATTTAGAGGAACGGAATATAATTGCATGATGTCGAGTATCCGACATGGCATTAAAATTACTTGGACTGGATTTTCAATTTAATGAAGCATAAATGTCCGTTAGTATATGTACGAGAAAAAATAAAAAATAAAAATTGAAAAAAAGCACTACATATAATATTAAACTTGCGATGGGACAGAATGGCACAGAGTTTATTGCATTAGTTATATTTCTAATTTATTTGGTCAAGGATAGCTTTTCAGCGGACGGGCCGGCGAACGGGCAAGCGGACGGGCAAGCGGACGGGCAAGCGAACAGGCAAGCGGACGGCCAAGCGAACGGGCAAGCGGCCGGGCAAGCGGCCGGGCAAGCGGCCGGGCAAGCGGCCGGGCAAGCGGCCGGGCAAACGGCCGGGCAAGCGGACGGGCAAGCGGACGGGCAAGCGGACGGGCAAGCGGACAGGCAAGCGGACGCGCGGAGGCAAGCGGACGGGCAAGCGGACGGGCAAGCGGACGGGCAAGCGGACGGACAAGCGGCGGGCAAGCGGACGGCAAGCGACGGGCAAGCGGACGGCAAGCGGACGGGCAAGCGGACGGGCAAGCGGACGGGCAAGCGGACGGGCAAGCGGCCGGGCAAGCGGCGGGCGAGCGGCGGGCGAGCGGCGGGCAAGCGGCGGGCAAGCGGCGGGCAAGCGGCCGGGCAAGCGGCAAGCAGCGGCAGCGCCGGGCGAGCGGCGGCCGAGCGGACGGGCAAGCGGACGGGCAAGCGGACGGGCAAGCGGACGGGCAAGCGGACAGGCAAGCGGACGGGCAAGCGGACGGGCAAGCGGCGGCAAGCGGCAAGCGGCGGCAAGCGGCGGGCAAGCGGACGGCAAGCGAACGGCAAGCGGACGGGCAAGCGGACGGGCAAGCGGACGGGCAAGCGGACAGGCAAGCGGACGGGCAAGCGGACGGGCGAACGGACGGGCAAGGGACGGGCAAGCGGACGGGCGGCGGGGGCAGCGGACGGCGCGACGGGCGGGGGTCGTCGGCGTGGCGCGGGGTGCGGGCGGCCGGCTGCGACAGCGGCGATTAGGCGCCGCGACCGTGCGGCGCGCCGCCCGGCGCCATCCATCCGGCGGGCGCGGTGGCCGGTGCCCGCCGGGCGCGCGCCCCAATTGACTGATCGCCCGCGCGCCGCCCGCCGGGAGCCTCGCCCGCCGCGCCCACGTCGCCCCGCGCGGACAAGCAGACACGCCCAGGCGCGCGGGGCGGGGCCGCGTAATGACCTGTGGGACGCACTGGGAGTGCGAATGGGACTGTTATTGGCCTTTGATGCAGAAGAACGCACAGCCCCAAGTTCAGTGCGATGAACTGCAGGTGCAGGTGCGGGTACGGAGCGGGAAGAAGTTGACGGATCGAACGGACAGAAGGGGAGGCAAGCCGGACGAGCCGGACGGACAAGCAGAACGAGAGGAGGGGAGGCGGTAAGACAGGGACGAGGCAAGGAGAGGCAGATGGAGAAGAGAGCAAGAGAGAGAGAGCGGAGGAACGCAGGGTAAAGAGGAGAAGAGAGGAGGTAAGGAAAAGGGAGAGAGAGCAGACAGACGTAGCAAACAGAGACGAAGGCAGGAGAGAAACAGGAGAGAGAGAGAGAGAGAGAGAAAGAGGAGAGAAGACAAAGAGGGAGAAGAGAGGCAGAGAGGAGAGAGAGAGAGAGAAAAGAGAGAGCAGAGAGAGAGACAGAACAGAGAGACAGAACAGAGCAGAAGACAGAGCAGAGACAGAGAGACAGACAGACAGAGAGACAGACGGGAGAAGAGAAGACGAGAAGAGAGAAGACAGAGAGACAGAAGACAGAGGAGAGCAGAAAAGACGAGACAGACAAGAGAGAGACAGAGACAGAAGAGGACAGACAGACAAGAGAGAAAAGACAGAGAGAGACAGAAGACAGAGAGACAGAAGAGAGAGAAGACAGACAGAGAGAAGAGAGCAGACAGAGAGAAGACAGACAGAGAGACAGACAGACAGAGAGACAGAGACAGAGAGACAGACAGACAGAGAGAAGACAGACAGAGAGACAGACAGACAGGAACAGACAGACAGAGAGAGAGGAGACAGACAGAGACAACAGACAGAGAGACAGACAGACAGAGAGACACAGACAGACAGAGAGACAGACAGACAGAGAGACAGACAGACAGAGACAGAGAGACAGACAGACAGACAGACAGAGAGACAGACAGACAGAGAGAGACAGACAGACAGAGAGACAAAGACAGAGAGACACAGACACAGACAGAGAGACAGACAGACAGACAGAGAGACAGACGAGAAGACAGACAGAAGAGCAGAAGACAGACAGAGAGACAGACAGACAGAGAGACAGACAGACAGAGAGACAGACAGACAGAGAGACAGACAGACAGACAGAGACAGACAGACAGAGAGACAGACAGACAGAGAGACAGAGAGACAGACAGAGAGACAGACAGACAGAGAGACAGACAGACAGAGAGACAGACAGAGACAGACAGAGAGACAGACTGACAGAGAGACAGACAGACAGAGAGACAGACGGGACAGAAAAGACAGACAGACAGACAGAGAGAGACAGACAGACAGACAGAGAAGAGACAGACAGAGAGACAGACAGACAGAGAGACAGACAGAGAGACGGGAGCAGAAGGAGAGCTGCAAAGCAAGAGCAAGACACAAGGCGAGCAAGTTGATAAGAGAGGGAATAAGAATCATTCACAACTCACGAAAAAAAATTAAAGAATAGATTTGTGATATATATCTAAAATAAAGTAATTGTTTTGATTGCAGAAAAAGAACGGGTTCAGTTTTAGCGCAATTAGAAATTAACCAATAGTAGTCATAACGTAGTAGTGAACCAAGAACGTAGAATGAACCAATAGTAGTGATGAACCAATAGTAGTGTTAAGTGATAAGAAAATCAAAGTGCTTTCAACTGAGGCGACTACGAGTTGGATGGAGGGGAGACGTGGCAGCGAATGCGCATGTGAGCATAGAGGAAACGGACGGCGATGAGGTGACGGGGACGGGGACTGGGGGATTGAAGAGTGCACTATGTGTGGCGGGTTGAGAGGGTGTGCTGGAAGGGGCGATTGTAAGGGAACCACATAGAGTGACGGTGTGAGGCGGAGGGGATGGGGTGTTGTGGGATGCAGCACGGATGTGGCGGGGTTTCTAAGAGGGACGGTTCCTAAGGGGAGTGCCATTGGGCGTTTGAGGGGGTAGGTTGATTCATTGATTGATTTTTCTTGATTCCGCGCACGTCAACTGCTTTGGTAATTAGTCCCGTTAGTATAGTGCATGTTTTTTCTCGAGAAATGGCGGTGATCTTCCCCCGCTAGATGGCGAGGTCCGGTGCCGACCTACCGTCGGCTAGCGGGATTTCCCCCTAACTAGGACTCTCCCACCAGCGGGGCACCGCCCCAGCTGGAACAAGCTCTAAGCTCCCGACCGGTCTCTCGGAATATGTGGTAGTGTAGTGCATGTTAGTGTAAGTGTGTGTAAAGGGTGAGGATGGGACAAGGATGAGGAAGGAAAGATCGCGCCCGGTCCGTGGCCCGTTTGGTAGGGTACTGCTCCAACACTCGCCTGGTGTGTGAGGGGAGGTTAGTAGGGGCGGGGTGATAACGGGTGAGTGGGAGGGAGCGGGGTCAGATGGGCTGAGGCAGATTGCTTAAAAATGCCCGGAGGGGAGTGGCGTTGTGCGGCGAGTAGGGACGGGGTGTTGAGCATTGAGGGATGAAACCAAACGGGAAAAGGTTGGGGAGGGGTGCTGCGTGAAGTATCATTGGGTGTGGCGGGGATGAGGGGCGGCGGCTACATTGGGTGTGGCGGGCAAAGGATGTGGGGCGGGCAAAGGATGAAGCGGGGACTGGAAGCGGTTGCTCAGTACATCAACTGATGTCACTGCAGCGCCTCTGACCGGGAGGTTTTAGGTTCCGACTCCCCACGGCGGAAGAATTTTCGACACTAGCTTTTCAGCTAGGTCGAATTCAGTCGCTGTCTGGAGGAGAATTCTTGCAGCCGGTAGTTTACCATGGTTTCTCCTATCAACACCAGGCGAATGCCGAGGCGGTATCCTAACAAACGAGCCACGGACCGCGCGCGATATTTCCTTCCTCTTCCTTGTCCTATCCTATCCTCACTACTTACACACACACACTAACACTAACATGCACTACACTACCACATATTCCGGGAGACCGGTCGGGAGCTTAGAGCTTGTCCCGGCCGGGCGGGGCCCCGCTGGTGGAGAGTCCTGGTTAGGGGGAACCCCACTAGCCGACGGTAGGTCGGCACCGGATCTCGCCATCCAGAGGGGCGAGATCACCACCATTACACGAGAAAAGAACACGCACTACACTTACGGGAATAATAACGAAAGCCGTTGGCGCGCCGGAAAACACGAAAAATGAATGAATGAATCAATCAATCAACGAAGCGTGGCGGTCGGGGTAGGCAGTGGGGCTGGGACGGCGGGAGGAGCGACGAGATAAGGAGAGAGGGAGGGGGGGAGAGAGGCTAAGTGCTGCGAGGTGGGGGCGGCGTGTGAGGTGGGCTGGGGGCGAGGCAAGGCCAGGTGTTGACGGTCCAATACACAGCAGGGTCGCAAATGAAGGTCAGGCTGGAGGGGGAGAGGTGATGCGATGCAATGTTGTTACGGCCCTGGGAGTGGACGGATTTGATTGATTCCAGGTGCTTCCACTTAACCTAATTTATTCTATCACCGGCTTCATCAACATTATGATAATGTAAGCATATGAGGAAGAAATTTCAAAAGTGTCCGTTTCATAATTGTCATTACACAAATTAAAGGAGTATTACAATTGTGTTCAGTGTATGCTTTGGCAAAGATGTAACAGTAGTAAATAAAGGTAACAGATTAAAATAATAATAATAATAATAATAATAATAATAATAATTATTATTATTATATCAATACATAAAATTAGGTGTTATCTGTATTACTGTGAATCACATTTCTCCCAAAATGTGAAATCTTAAGCACGAAACTAGATGACAAACTCTCTTTATCAGTACTATCAACGTAATGACAACTATGAACATAACTCGAGGTGGCGACGCGCGATTGCTTGCTTCGTTTCAATCTTGGTGGATTGTTCTAAAGAACAAATAAAGATATTGAAATTTAAGTTTGTGCCGTAAATATATTTTATTGAATCTCTATGTTAATACAAACAATTTTTATGGAGAAATTTATTTAATTTTGACATTATCGGATATAGTGAACCTCGGATATAGTAAACCAAAATTGTTAGTTCCCAGAAGTTCACTATAACCGGAGTCAACTGTAAATACACAGACACACCCTCACTCACACACACATATACATAACATACATACATACATTTAGTTACGATTGTAGGTCGTGAATTAAAACGCTGGTATTATTTTAACAAAAACATGTTTTTTTGTTTCTTAACACAATCACTGAGAACACTTGATTTATGTACAGATTCACTTGATTATTCTTTATACGTCACACTTCTCTTGATTATTTATTTACACTACACTTCTCTTGAGATTTATTTTCACTTTTCACTTCCTTCACTGTCGCAAGTCCTAAGCACTGACCACTGTTCGATGCAAGGCCACAGTTCACTGTACTGACCACAGTTCGATGCACTGGTCACAGTCCACTGCATTGACCACAGTTCATGACGTTGGTCACGGTTCACGTCACTGAGCACAATCCCTGCACTGCTATTCACCGCGATGCACACCTTCACCGCTCAGCTTCCACTTCAGACAAGACTGACTCGCGGTCGCCGGCCACCGCGTATTTATACTCGGCGGGCGGCGTCGAGAATTTTCTGGACTTTGCGATTAGCGCCAGAACACTCTGGGACTAGCTAGTTCGAGGGCCGCCGGTCGATGATGCAATCCGCGCATACAGGTAGTTCGTGGTGGCCGCCGGCAGATGACGCAATATTCGTTACATATATATCGCCAGCACCTTAGCTAATCCCAAGTGCTGTTAATACCCTTGAGAGATCGGAAGCTCTAAGATCAGAGATTGGAGTTCACGAGGTGCTTGCGACGCTACGTCCAGTCGGTCGTTGTCTGCAGGAGAATCCTAGCGATTCTAGCTTCTTCGAACCCATCGAAGGGATATCTTTAAATGAACAGCTTACAACGTGTCCTATAAAGGGTGAGCCATATAATTCGACCCATGTTCAATTTACGAGCATCCGAGGGACAGGGAGACATTAATCGATATATTTAAGGCTTTGCGAAGATGCATAAACTTTGCGACAGACAATACGGACCTGGTATTCTCAGCAAGATAATCATAAGTATTAATCCCAAGTTTTTCGTTGTGAATGTTGATGCCTATAACACTGACTACAAGTACATCAAGAATAGATACACTTTTAAGTTACTTATGCATTTAGGAAAAGCGAATTATAATCAGGTTTAGCATTTTGAAGGCTTTAAATTAAAGCTGTTTCTTATTGAAAAATTGACTAGAGTTGCGAACTTTTCATTAAAATATTTATAAGCACAGTTACCTTGACGGTTTTCTGGAGAGGTAAATTTCCAGGTCATCCACATACATATGATGACTTTATTTTTTGAGTTCGCTTGATATGCCATTTACGTAAATTAAAAAGAACAGGGCCCCTAACACGGATTCGTGACGTACTCCCCGGACGGGAGATTTTGGGTGTGAGCGAAGAGCGTCAACTACTACAATTTGTTGCCTATTGCAGTGATATCTTGCCATCCACGAGATGGTAGAATCAGAGAAATTTATATATTCATATTTTTCTCTTGTAGTAATCATATACCAAACAAACGGAGATAATAATAAAGCATGTCACGAAATTTAAATATTTGGGTGGAATTATCAGCAAAGAAGAAATTCCAAAAAGATATTGTTATAAAGTCACACAAAACGATAAGCTATTAGAAAGTTAAACTTGCGCTCCAGGGAAAAGAAATATCCAGGTCTAATAAGAAAATATTTTGACTTATCATAAAAGTATAACACTGTATGGCTCAGAAACTGGAAATGAAGAGAAAGAGAAAAATTAATGAGTCTACAATGGATTTTTAGAAGTTGTGGAAGAATGGAACGTATTAGAGATGAAGAAATTATTAAGCGAATGCAAATTCAAAAATCAATTATAAATGAATTGGAAACAGAAGACGAAATGGTTCGGGACGTAAAACGCTTGATTGTGGGAGATGGCCCAGAAGTTTGTGAGTGGTTCTTTTAGACAGGAGAAAAGAGGTAGAGCCAGAGAGGAATGGCAAAATCAGGATTTTAAATAATGCAAAGAAGAGGTCTAGAAGAGAATTACTGGAATGATAGAGGAACATGGGATTGGAATGCGAGAGACATTTGCAACAGCTGTAAAATACTCGCAAGAAGAAGATATTTTGCACGTATGACGCAGTCTACAGAGTCGAATACTTTATTAAAATTTAAAAGAGTATATACAGTTATGAATAGAGACCGGAAACATATGTAGGATGAAACGTCAAAATATGTACATAAATATCTAGTGAAAACAGTAAGAATATGTAACAAATATGTAATATCTAATAAAATATGTAATATTAAAATCCACTAATTATAAAACACATTTACATAATTGTTCACACACACTCGTACACCAAAATGCACTACACTATCATTTCTCCGATCAACACCAGGTGAATGCCGGAGAAGTAACCTAACAAACGGACCACGGACCGCGCGCGATCTTTCCTTCCTCTTCCTTGTTCTATCCTCTACCCTTAACCACACTCACACTAACTGCACTACACTACCACATATTCCGGAAGATCGGTCGGGGGCATAGAGGTTGTCCCGTCTGGGGCGGTGTCCCGCTGGTGGGAGAGTCTTGGTTAGGGGGAAACCCCACTAGCCGACGGTAGGTCGGCGCCGGCTCTCGCCATCCAGCGGGAAGATCACCGCCATCTCCCGAGAAAAACATGCACTACACTAACGGGACTAATGACCAAAATAGTTGACGCGCACGGAAACATGAAAAAATCAATCAATCAATCAACTACACTACCACATATTCCGGGAGACTGGTCGGGAGCTTAGACCTTGGCCCGGTTGGGGCGGTGCCCCGCTGGTGGGAGAGTCCTGGTTAGAGGGAAACCCCACTAGCGGACGGTAGGTAGGCGCCGGATCTCTCCATCCAGTGGGGAAAGATATCCGCTATGTCCCAAGAAAAAAAACATGCACTACACTAACGTCACTAATGACCAAAGCAGTTGACGCGCCCGGAAACATGAAAAATCAAGCAATCAAATTCTTTCAATTAGGATTTCACAACATATATTCTATGTCATGTAAACTGAATGTGGAGCGATTATTGTAACCTTAATCCATCACAAACAAACAATGCTTAATCGTCTTTTCTTTTGAATTGCCTTTAATTACGACTTATATCCCGAAGGAGCTTATAATTATAAATCGATACGAATCTTGATTTTATTGTAGATTTTAGTTTCACTAATTTAAAACAGATCTGAGTTTCAAATATAATATTCGATATTTACGAGCTTTTTCTGAGAGTTCTGAGCACCTGAGACAAGAATTTTTAAATATTGTTATCAATGGTTGCAGGGATATTTCAGTAGGATTAGTTCTTTGCAAGAGGCTAGAAGGAGCATTAGTTTTAAGTATATAATTTCTGGGACGCGTGTTCTGAGGAGAATTCGGTGCAAAACGTTGTTGTCACATTTGAGAAAATATTGGAGATAGAAAATATTCAAGCTTCAATGAGCAGAAAGGAATCCGAACTAAATAAGTTGTTTATGGTTAGAAATGGTGCAATAACTACCTCATATTAATCTGAGTTTTATTATAACTAATTAATGCACTGCAATGATATAGAGCTAGCTATAATAATTATAAAATCAAGGAAGCATTAATACAAATTATAATAGAATTGTAATGTAATATTAAAAAATATAATTCTAATAGTGTATTAATAAATAATAGTAGGAATGTTAGTAAGAATATTATAATAATATTAATAATAGGATATTAATAATAGTTTATTTTCACTACAGAAATGTAAAAGGAAATTATTACTATGACCATTCATAATTAAAAATCTTTTTGATTTTATATGAAGAGTAATATGTATTGTAGATCCTTATTATCTATACTATCGAGTTCTGCTGCAGTTGTGAACTTCAGTATTTCTCACCTTTACGTTGATGTCATCTATGTGGCACCGTTGCTTTAGTTTCCTTTTGGACTCGAACATTTCACGGCGATTCCAATAATAAGTCTTACTAGTCTAGGACGAATAGTATTATTGTTGCCAATTCGATCGCTTCATTAAATATCTCTTCCAATGTAATTGGAGTCTCATCCTTTTTGAAGCTCCGCCACATGAAATTTCAAATCCACTTCGTTTCTCTTCATAGCGACAAACCAAAGTCTCCAGTATTGATTCCATTTCTCGAAAAACAGCTTGAGATAATTCGCTCATGAAAGCATCCGAAGTAAGGATACGTTCAATCACAAAAGCAGAGGCAGCGTCATTACATTTAGCGTTACGAGTGGCCATGTTTTCAGAATATTTAGAGATAAACACTTACTGATCACAAGAAAGTTCTTTTAGGAAAAAGATAAAAATAATTAAAAAATTGAAAAATATCGAGGTTATGCTTAACTTATAAGCAGCAGACACTGGGTGTGTGTGGCTCGGAAAGGGGCTCTCCGCTGTGCAGTTTCGAGTTGAGGACAAGCCTCGGGCCCTCGCGTCAACATAAAAAACATCATTAATATGTCTAACGCATATTTGCCAATGCAATTTATGCGATACATCCGTTAGACATCATTTAGCATGGAATTTTTTCTTTATGTTTTCCAGCAAAGCCTATATTTCCTCACCTCCTGTGCGCCCCACAAGTTTTCTTCTCCTCATGTTCTCGCGTGTGAACGAATCGTGCTGCAAACTGCATTTCAGCCAAAACTGTAATGAGATCCAACGAGAAGCAAAATCACGCCAAAAACATCAAGAAAACCCGACACAAGTGAAAAGTTTTCCGCCGCTGGCCTAGCAAATCCGGCCGTGACGCCAACAGCGAGTCTTTGGCTCCTGGGCGCTCGCCCCGATTGCTTGCTTATTTTTTTTTGTTTCCGGGCGCGTCAACTGCTTGGTCATTAGTCCCGTAAAGTGTAGTGCATGTTTTTCTCGGGAGATGGCGTGATCTTCCCCGCTGGGGCGAGATCCGGCGCCGATCTACCGTCAGCTAGTGGGGTTTCCCCTACAGGACTCTCCCACAGCGGGCACCGCCCCAGCCGGACAGCTCTAAGCTCCGACCGTCTCCCGGAATATGTAGCAGTGTGGTGCATGTTAGTAAAAGTGTGTGTGTAAGAGGAGAGGATAGGACAAGGAAGAGGAAGGACAGATCGCGCGCGGTCCGTGGCCCGTTTGGTTGGGTACTGCTCCGGCATTCGCTTGGCGTTGATCGGAGAAACCACGGAAAACTACCGATCAGAGCAGCCGGCCGCTAGAATTCTCCTCCAGACAGCGACTGAATTCGACCTAGCTGAAAAGCTACTGTCGAAAATTTTGCCGCCATCAGGAATCAACCTAGAACCTTCCGGTCTGAGGCGCTGCAGTGACATCAGTGGATGCACTGAGCTACCGCTGTCGGTTGCTCCGCTTGCGCTTGCGCGCCACTCGTTCGCGCCGGGGGAGAGGGGAAGGGGGCGGGGCCCATCGACACGAGAATGTCGTTACCATTGACGCGCTAATCCATTGTCGCGTGTCGTGACGCGCGCGCGCCCGCGCCAGCCCCTTTGATCCACCCGCGTCATAAATTCCGGCGCTGTCACCTCCCATTTGACGCCGCCCCCCGCTCGCCTCCTCCTCCTCCATCACCCCCGCTGCCTTTCCTTCCTTCTGCTTCATTCGACGTTTTAATTCCTTTCTTTACGCTGCTTTCTGTCGGGTTATGGCGCTCCCTCGCGCGTATTCGAATTGTACGTCATCACTAACCGAATCGGTGGTATTCCGAGGTTATTATTACGTTATCTACTATGTTCAATACATTTGTTCTTTCATTTTATTTCCGTTTTTATTTTTCTGCTTTCTTCTTACTGTTGATACGTCTGTATTTTGTCTCTCCTGACATTCCGTCACGCGATTTCATACAAGTGGTTAATTTGCGATATTACATTCCCGGTGAGTTTCCCTACTCTCTTTTCGTATAGTACCTCTCTGACAACAGTTTGATGTCTCGATTGTACTCTTTTTGTACTAATTTATTTTTGAGGTTTTTCTGGGTTTACTCAATTGCTTAAGGCGTACGCCGGGATGGCCCCTTGCTTTGCACTCCCAGTCATAAATGTACAGTTTGTCCCCCCTTTAGTCTCTCTCTCCTTTCTTCTTTCTCGTTCGTATTTTCTACTTCATTTTCATTTATTATTCCCTTCTCTCATTTTCTCTTCTCTTCCATTTCTATATCATAATGCTGTTCGGCCCTAAGCCGCCATCCTGATTGAGGTTTTCTGGGTTTACTCAATCGCTTAAGGCGTATGCCGGGATGGTCCCTAGTTTTGCACTCCCAGACGTAAATGTACAGATTTCCCTCCTCTTATATGTTACTACTCTGTATAAATGTAAATCAGTGGTTAGGCGGAAGAGCAGGGCCCTATGGCCTGAGCCTCGCCATTAATAAAGACACTATTATTATTATTATTATTATTATTATTATTATTATTATTATTATTATTATTATTATTTTATTTCTCCATTTCTACCGTGAATTTCATGTTTATTTTGTCATCTCTGTTTTACATTCAGGCTCCGTAACCACATTGCTGACTGTTCTGCCTCGACCACTAATTCACTGGTGTCTGGTATCCATAAATATGATGGTCGTCATCACTACTGTTTCTTGTCTGTATGTGTTCTTGTCTGATTTTCCTTCCTGCTATTCGATCCTCGTTTTGCTCTGATTTCCCGCAATAAAAGCCCGAACTGATTCTTCTCTCCAATTTTCCGGTTCGTTGTTCACCCTGATTATCCGCCGCCGCTTTCATGGTCCAACGTGGTCTGTTTTGTTTGCTCAGTCTGGGGTCCCTTCTGCTCTAATATAAATTCTCTCTTGCTCACTGTCCCGCTCTCTACGTATTCACATTTTCATCTCCCTCATGCTTATGTCCATTCTTTTCTTTTATCTCCAGTTCTAAGGCCGCTTCCTTAATTTTTCACGTACAGCATCTGAATTTCTGACATGTCATTTCAAGTATATTGTCATTTCAATTGCTCACAGATCCTCCCGCATCATAGTTTTCCACTTTTTTCATTGCATAAGCGATTCTCTCTTTCACCATATCTATTTTATCTTACATATTTCATCAAGGAACTTTCACCTTCTTTCCCCTTTCCGTTTCCCCGCGCTCACTCTTTCCTTGGAGCGCTCCGTCTCCATAGCGTTTGCCATTGTCAGCTTCTACGGACCTTCAGAGATTAATCTGCGCACTAAAATGTGACAGCGAGGGGAAAGTCAGAAGCCATCGTGGAATTTATTCCAAAATGATTAGTAGAGGGAAATATGGCGTGTATTCTTTCGCTTCTTCTGTTGCTCATTTCATTGAGCTGTTTTTTATGAATATCTCTCCACCTTTCACTGATTCTAACCTGTTCTGGCTACTTGATTTAATAGTTCTCTCTATTTACTGCTTCATTAACTATTCTCTTATTTTATATTTTACATTAAATATTCATTGCGATTTATAAATATTCATAAAATATTCGCATAAATATTCATATATATTAAATATTCATTGTTGGTGATACTGTAGCCCATGCCATTACCCTCGCAAGCAATTTCACGTAAGAAGGTCATTTGTAACGACTAGTTTCAGTAAAGATGAAATACATTACAGTTCATTAATTTCCCCCTCCCATTTGTCTTCTTAGTTCCTTGGTAGAAAAATACACCCAAATTTTATTGCTTTCAGATCAATTTGATGGGGTGTAAACAGTTATTTTAAGTCAAAAAATTATTTATCAACAATAATATTTTAAGTAATAAGTTTCATGTACATTTATCTCCGCGTACGTAAACTTTTTCAAGTCGGTAATACGATTTATTTTTGGATTGTGAAGGAAAACCTTTATTTCTGCGGTGGTGAAACCCATTACGTTCTGGCCGGCCATGTTCACTTTAAACATTTTTTAATTCGTAATGTAATTTACGATTAATAAAAATACAGCAAAGAAGACGCACTGAAATTTTGCTGTAGACGAGCTATTTTCTTAAGTGGTTTGATTCTTCTTAAAAAATATCAAAATCGTGTTTGCAATTGCAGTATCTACCACCTTTACTGAAACGTTACTTTACAAAAAGACTGGGTGATTAAACTCAGAACCAGTTTCTACTTCAAAACAGTGAGACACCGAAAGAATAAGCGATCTTAGTCGCAAGCTGATATTCTTATTTTCTATATTTTTCCCATATTTTGGGTTTCGACACATATTTAAATAAAAGTCACACTTTTCGTATTACTTATAAAATCAGTTCACATAGCATATTCGTAAACATAACAGTGAAATTTCATTAAATATTAAAAATGCATCTCAACAAAAAGAGCTTAAAAACTTTTAGTAATTCCTGAAACATTACAGTTTTGTTTAAAAATTAGGGAGAGTTGACAATGAGAAATCGAATTAAGAAACTGTTAATGTTTTAATTTATGTGAAAAATAGCTCCACTCTCCTGTTCTGGGGCCCTGTCTGAGAGGTCTAAATATCCCACGAGGGGAAGGGAGTCGTGAGGAGCAATGAATTATTGGATTTATTTGCAGATGGCATTGAGACCTCAATTGTTCACGTATGAGCACCTCGTTTCAGTATCCACACTACCCCTTCTCCTTGCCCCTGAGGCTGGCACCCGGAAATCGCATTACGTCACAGAGACTTAGACATCAGAATTCAACGTATACAGCTGTTCCTTGTTAATTACAACCCAGTCAGAATACTATGTGTTGGTTCAGTTCTATTAATATCTCAGTTCTATTAAGCTAGTGTAAAATGTCAAAAGTAGCACACTCATCCAGTGTAAAATTAGTTATATTTCTGAATTTAAAGATGAAGATTTATCAACTGACAATAAAATATTATTTTACCGCAGACATTTTGTAACACGTTCATATTAAACTCCATATATTGATAAAAATAACTACCTATAAATTTACATATTTCCTTTATTTTTAATCCATATATACCCATTCCATGTTAATGGCACTCTTCAATTTACGTTTGCTTATGCTCTTAGATTTCATTTTTTCTTAATAAATATCGGCAACTCTGCAGAGACATCATCAGTTTGAGAGCTCTGATTGGATAACGGAATCCCCTCTCTCCTGCCAACCGATAGCTGTCAAGTAGGCAGAGACAAATTGGATTGATTGATTGATGATTCCGGGCGCGTCAACTACTGAGATCATTAGCCCCGTAACCGTAGTTCAAGTTTTTCGGCGGGAAGTGGTAGTGATCTTCTCTCACTGTAATGACGTGATCTGGCGCCAACCAACCACCGACTAGCGGAGTTTTCTCCAACCAGGTATCTCCCATCTGCGAGGCACCGCCCAGGCCGGGACAAGTTCTAAGTCCGGCCTCACCGCATGTGTGCTAGTGTAGTGCATGTTAGTGTAACTGTGTGTGTAAGAGGAGAGAATAGGAGAAGGAAGAGGAAGGAAAGATCGCGCGCGGTCCGTGGCCCGTTTGGTAGGGTACTGCTCCGGCATTCGACTGGTATTGATCGGAGGAACCACGGATCAGAGCAGCCGGCCGCTAGAATTCTCCTCCAGACAGCCACTGAATTCGACCACGCTGAAAAGCTAGTGTCTGCCGCCGTGGGGAGTGGGAACCTAGGCCCTCCCAGTCATAGGCACTGCAGTGCCCCTAGTCACCGCTCCTAGTGAATCATTTGGGCGACAGTGCAGCTCTTCAGTTGCCTTGGCCCGCACCTGCGCCCGCGAGCGCGATCGCCGCCCCATCGAATGTCACGCCCCGTGACTCGCGCCCGAGACCTGCATCCCATTAGCTGCGCCGCGTCTTAATTTATTCATGAGCGTCCGCGCAGGGGCCCCGAGCCGTTCTCTGGGCTTCTTTGGCTGCGCCGCGGGCCCTCATCCGAATGCCTCCGCGGCGCCGCCCACAAATGAACTCGCGGCAAAACAGCGCGGTCGCTCAGGCGGCGGTCGGGGCGGGGGCGGAGGGGAGGGGGGGGGGGAAGGGAGGGAGGGGAGGGGGAAGGGGAAGGGAGGGTGACCCGGCGACTTGCGGTCGGGCCTCTTCTTTCGACGCCCCACCCCTTTCAGCCGCCCCTCCCCCAACACGGACCCGAGGGACCCCTTGACATTTAAAATGCCCATTTCCCCCCGCTTCATTCATTTAATCTACTTTTGGATTCATCTCGACAATTTGGGCAATAAACAATTCAAGTACCTTTTCATGATTTACTACCTCTTTTTCGACGCAACGTGATTTTTTTTATTCAATTACGTGTGATTAGGCGACGGGTTTGAAACATTTTTCGGTATTTTTTTGACTGATTTGAAAGCTTTATGTCTTGGTCTTTCCAAGTGATTCAATGGTAGTAGTTTTTTATCTCCCCCCAAACGTGGCCCCCCCGGGGAAAAGCCTAACGTTTCACAAAGGGAAGGTGATGCAGCCGGTGGGGAAGGAGAAAGGAAGAAGGAAAGATCGGGGTGGTCCGTGCCCCTTGCTGGTTCCACCCTTTTCGCCGGGTGTGATCGGAAAAACATAAAACCCGGTCATTTGGCCCCCTAAATTCTTCCCCAAACAGTGCTACCTGGGGAATAACTACCTGGCGTGACAGTTTTACCCCCCGGGTTTTAAAATCCGCCATCGTCGGGCCTGAAGACCCCCTTCACCAGACTCAAATTCAGCGAAATGAAGGTCAGAGCAAAATCCATCCTTTTTTTGAAAAAATTTATCAGTGCACTTTTACAGTTGAAGTTCAATATGGTAGTTTGTGGCCCCCAAAATAAATAGCCATTCTAAAACCACAAAAAATTTTTTTAAAATTTGGCACAATGCTAAAGAACAAAAATTTCTCCTAAAATAAAAAAATAAAAATTTTGAAAATTTTTTTGAATTCTGTATATGATAGGTAACCTTTTTCCTTTTAAAAAATATTAATAAAATTGCTTTTTCCAACTTATGAATTTTGAAATATCCTCTTTTTTTGTCCCTTTGATGGTGATTGACGGCCATGGAAAATTTGAAAAGGGATGATTCCGTCAGTTCGAATATCGGGGGGGGGGGGTTTTTTATTTTGGGGGGGGGGGGGGTTTTTTTTTTTTTTGGGGTGGGGGGGGGGAGGGGGGGGGGTGTGGGGGGGGGGGGGTGTGTGTGGGGTGGGTGTGGTGGTGTGGGGGGTGGGGTGGTGGGGTGGTGGTGGGGGGGTGGGGGTGGTGGTGGGGTGGGTGGTGGTGGTGGTGGTGGTGGTGGGGGGGGGGGGGGGGGGGGGGGGGGGGGGGTGGTGGTGGTGGTGGTGGTGGTTGGGGGGGGGGGGGGGGGGGGGGGTTGGGGGGGGGTTTAAAATGGGGGTTTTTGGGGGTGGGGGTTGGGGGGGTGGGGGGGGGGTGGGGTTGGGGGGGTGGGGGGGGGGGGGGGGGGGGGGGGGGGGGGGGGGGGGGGGGGGGGGTGGGGGGGGGGGGGGGGGGGGGGGGGGGTGGGGGGGGGGGGGGGGGGGGGGGGGGGGGGGGGGGGGGGGGTGGGGGGGGTGGGGGGGGGGGGGGGGGGGGGGGGGGGGGGGGGGGGGGGGGGGGGGGGGGGGGGGGGGGGGGGGGGGGGGGGGGGGGGGGGGGGGGGGGGGGGGGGGGGGGGGGGGAGGGGGGGGGGGGGGGGGGGGGGGGGGGGGGGGGGGGGGGGGGGGGGGGGGGGGGGGGGGGGGGGGAGGGGGGGGGGGGGGGGGGGGTGGGGGGGGGGGTGGGGTGGGTGGTGGTGTGGGGGGGGGAGGGGGGGGGGGGGGGGGAAGGGGGGGGGGGGGGGGGGGGGGGGGGGGGGGGGGGGGGGGGGGGGGGGGGGGGGGGGGGTGGGGGGGGGGGGGGGGGGGGGGGGGGGGGGGGGGGGGGGGGGGGGGGGGGGGGGGGGGGGGGGGGGGGGGGGGGGGGGGGGGGGGGGGGAGGGGGGGGGGGGGGGGGGGGGGGGGGGGGGGGGGGGGGGGGGGGGGGGGGGGGGGGGGGGGGGGGGGGGGGGGGGGGGGGGGGGGGGGGGGGGGGGGGGGGGGGGGGGGGGGGGGGGGGGGTGGGGGGGGGGGGGGGGGGGGGGGGGGGGGGGGGGGGGGGGGGGGGGGGGTAGGGGGGGGGGGGGGGGGGGGGGGGGGGGGGGGGGGGGGGGGGGGGGGGGGGGGGGGGGGGGGGGGGGGGGGGGGGGGGGAAAGGGGGGGGGGGGGGGGGTTGGTGGTGGTGGGGGGGGAGGGGGGGGGGGGGGGGGGGGGGGGGGGGGGGGGGGGGGGGGGGGGGGGGGGGGGGGGGGGGGGGGGGGGGGGGGGGGGGGGGGGGGGGGGGGGGGGGGAGGGAGGGGGGGGGGAAGGGGGGGGGGGGGGGGGTGGAGGGGGGGGAGTGGGGGGGGTGGGGGGGGGGGGAGGGGGTGGGGGTGGGGGGTGGGGTGGGGTGGTGGGGGGTGGGGGGTGGGTTTTTTGGGGGGGGGGGGGGGGGGTGGGGGGGTAGTGGTTTTTTTTTTTTTTTGGGGTGTGGGGGGGAGGTTTTTTGGTTGGGGGTTTTGGGGGTTTTTTGGGGGTTTTGTTTTTTTTGGGGGAAAAATTGGGGGTTTTTGGGGGGTGGGTTTTAAAAATTTTTTTTGTTTTTGGGGGGGGGGTTTTTTTGGGGGTTTTTTTTTTTTTTTTGGGTTTTTTTTTTTAGTTGGGGTTTTTTTTTTTTTTTTGGGGTTTGGGTTTTTTTTGTTGGGGTTTGGGGTTTTTTTTTTATTGGGGGGTTTGGTTTTTTTGGGGGTTTTTGGGGGGGGGGGGGAAAAAAATTTTATAAATTATTTGTTTTTTATTTTTTTTTTTTTTGGGTTTTTTTGTTGAAGTTTTTTTTTTTTTTTTGGGGGGGGTTGTTTTTGGGGGGGGTTTTTTTTTTTGGGGGGTTTTTGGGGGTTTTTGGGGTTTTTTTGTGTTTTTGGGGTTTTGTGGGGTTTTTGGGGTTGTTTGGGGGGTTTTTTTTTTTTGGTGGTTGGTTTTGGGGGTTTTTAAATTTGAATTTGGGGGTTTTTGTATTAAAAAATTTTTTTAAAATTAAAAAATTTTTTAAAATTGTCAGGACCACGTGCTGAGCAACTCCATGCCAGAACCATGCGTATCCGGTTTTATTTTTATTGTTATTCATTTATTTATGTATTTTTTTATTTTCCTTTTTTTCTCCCACCACGTGTTACGGAAAAACAATAATAACAATCATTTCTATTACTAAATTATTATTAAAATACCCTTAATAGATATCTTGAGTATTGAGAGAAAATGTTAATAATAGTAAATTTTACGTACTTCCGGTGAATGTGTGTTGATATTTTATCTTACTTAAATTCATAGGGTCAGTTTTTGTTGTTTTATTTATTTATTTTAATTAAAAATTTCATGGTAACAATCAGAGGACGTGTCAACTGGGGTTTGCACAATGTAAAATATCCAATATTCATCAATGGAACACTCATATGAATAAAGCCATTGACATCATTGCCAACACAAGCAACACATTTTTTTTCCTTTTTTTAAATCAGAAAATTGAATTCCATACATTTTGTACGGAATATTTGTATATGTATAATTATACATATATAATTTAAAATATATATTGTATATATAATATAGATACCATACCAACAACCTCTGAGGTGGGCAGAAAAAAAATAAATAAAGAAATTAATTAAAAAAATACATAAAAAAAGGTTAGTTGAAACCATCAACCTGCAAGCATCGGTGTTCTGCCCAAGTTTTAATAAACAACATACAGTACTACAATATCATGATACCATCCCCATTAAGTTATTGAGTGGTACAATTGGAGATAATTGTGACATAACTGTTACCGATAATTGTACTAGAACATAGCTACCAATATACCTTATAACATTCTGACCCTGGATGTAGATATGAGATTACTATTAAGATTTGAGAATGCAGGGAGTGATAGTTCCTGGTATTACAACCCATATTCAATTAAACATAAAAAGTTCAATCAATATTAAAAAAAACACACACAAAGAAACTTGAAATTCTTAAAACTGTGATAAAAAGGGGGGATAGACATAACAGAGCGGTTAATTTACATGTGATTTGAATAATGATTTGAGGGAAAATATTTTGTAATAATAATAATAATACTAATGACTAATAAAATGTATATGGAACCCAATATCATAGCGACAGTATTACATTTCTATTGACTTATAAAACTAAAAAGTTTTAAGTAATAAAGCACAAAATTATATAAGTTAAATACAAATCCAAGCTAGAGTACCTGACAACATAGTAGTATATAGTAGTAATATAGACGAAAATGATTGAATTGTTTGAGCTTCTGGGTATCTAGCTAAACCGTACACACGTCACAAAAGGCATGCGCGCATTCACAATCAGTAGTATACATATTTGGAATTTCTCGCTACGAAGTAGAGAGAAAGTTATGTGATGCTGTCCAAAAAACCGGCGAATTTTCGGCAGAAAACTCCTATTACAGGACCGTAGTAACGAAAAAAGTGCTAAATCCAGTTGCTAAATTTAGAAAAAAATCCTCTAACACTTAGTGTAGCCAGAATATATGCCTTATGGGTCCTTGATACCGTAAAATCGATTGACGGCAAAACGTCTGTATGTCCGTCAGTCCGTCCGTCTGTGAACAACGCTAACGGATAAACCGTTCAGCCGGTAATCAAAGATTTCTTCCGGGCTGAAGGGCCGTGGTCCATTGGAAAACGTATTTCCAGACGTTTCGTCCGCAACTACGGCAGACATCCTCAGTGGCGATGTGGTCTCGGACGAAGAATCCTCCTTGAAGGTTTCCCCGTGACTCACTGAGGATGTCTGCCGTAGTTGCGGACGAAACGTCTGGAAATACGTTTTCCAATGGACCACGGCCCTTCAGCCCGGAAAAAATCTTTGATTACAACTCCGGCCGTGAAAGCCTACATCGTTCAGCCGGTGTTTTCCAAAATTGATATTCCCCATCGACCTGGCTGACGTCGCGGCACCTTGATTGTGAAACCGATATTTTAATTTTGGCAGTACTTTACAAGAGGTCTCTGAGACATTTTAAAAATGTTCAATAAAATGGCTCGATTGCTTTTTATTCCTGATGGTCGTTGACGAGAATAGTGCAGGTCTCACGTTCGTTGAAAACCCTGATTATTCAAAGATTGCAAAAATTCAAAACTTCGGCATCTTCCTACATTGATTGATTTTTTCGCGTTTCCGGTCGCGTCAACCGCTTTGGTCAATAGTCCCTTAAAAGTAGAGCATGTTATTTTCTTGGGAGATGGCGGTGATCTTTCCCCGCTGGATGCCGAGATACGGCACGGACCTACCGTCGGTTAGTGGCGTTTTCCCTAACCAGGACTCTCCCTCCAGCGAGGCACCGCCCTAGCCGGGACAAGCTCTAAGCGGTTTCCCGGCATATGTGGTAGTGTAGTGCATGTTAGTGTAAGTGTGTGTATAAGGGGAGAGGATAGAACAAGGAAGAGGAAGGGAAGATCGCGCGCAGTCCGTGGACCGTTTATTAGTGTCCTGCTCCGGCATTCGCCTGGTGTTGATCGGAGAAACCACGGAAAACTACCGTTAAGAACAGTCGACCTCTATATTTCTCCTTCAGACAGTGACTGAATTCGACCTAGCTGAAAAGCTAGGTCGAAAATTCTGGCGCCGTCAGGACTGGAACCTAGGACTTCCAGGTCAAAGGCGCTGCAGTGACATCGGTTGATGCACTGAGCTACCGCTCCCGGTGTCTTCCTACAACTGTAATTGAGGAGCTAGATACAATGACAACGTAAGTCGAATTACGTTTTTATTGTATCGTTATTAATATATTGCATGAATCCCTTTTTGAAAATCCTCGAGATCCCTGTTACACAGGAAACGGTATAGGTGAATAAAGGGATGAAAAGTGCTCCCAAACCAAATCGATAATCGTGATGCTTATTTGAAAGAGAATACAAAATGAGGTACATTGACAAAAAATCAGCCTCCTGGGGCTATCTGTTGCAGAGATACAACGAAATTCGAGTATTGCATGTGTTATTTTTTCTCAGCTTTTATTGACTGTATGAGGCTGAAAAAAATTCAGAGACGGGGAAATATGCTTAGTAGTTGAAATTTGCGGCATTTGTGTCAACAAATTTGTTACCAAATTCATATAGAAAAAATAAAGACATTTTTCAAATTGAGTTTTTTGACGTGATTATGTTAGAGTACTGTCTCACCCCCCCCCCTAAAATGGGTCTTATAACATTCTATAACATATGTTTAGACCAATATTCTTGAAAATGTAAGTTACAAAAGGGCACTTACAATTCATAAATTTGTAAAAATGTATTATAAAGATGGTGTTGGGAATGGTTTCCAAACCTATTCTTCTAATTACGTGGCATTGAAGATTTGTAAGAAAAATATTTTAGTACCAGATTACAAGGATATTAACTTACACGATGTGCGACCACCAGGTGCAAAAGCACAAAAAAGGGTGGGTCTGCTCTATCGGTCATACGCTTCCTAAAACCACAAAATGTTGAATATTATGAAAAAATCTAATCGTATGAGGCAATGTCTTTTGAAATTGAATTTGATTGTGATTGTGAATAAAGCAAATAGTTAATTTCAGAATATGATTAATTACATTTAAAAATCGATTCCCTCCAAATCCCACTTCACCTTCAATCAAACTTTACCTCAAAGTTAATTTAAACTTACATTTTGACAATGTACCATCATTCAACGCAAAAACAGCGTTGAATGTATAATTTTAAGTAACTATAACTTTTAACTATCCTAAATATTTACAAAAATTCCACTTCGTTAATGTATATAATTATTACAAACAACTGTAAATAATATTTGATAGTAACACCCAGGAAAGTACAGAGTTATTAAATTTTCAAACTTTGTCTTGAGATATCCCCAAAGAACATAACTCCAATTACGTTCTTATTGTACCTAGAATCTCAATTGTGAATATTCAGATTCTTTCATTTAATGAAATATGTTCCATAATAATCGATTTTGAAATAAGATCATTTTCACTTTTTCGAAAATTTGAGTACTTTTCGCGTAATTTTGCATAAAAGTATGGAGGAGAATGTACGTGCTGTTTCAGCACCACTAGTTGAATATGTTCTGAGTACTCAGGATCGGATCAAATTGCATAGAACTGTTGCGGAGGATGTATAGTTTTCTTCCAATTTTAAGGCATATTAGTACAATAGATATATTATTTTGTATAGCAGAAGACTGTCCTTGCTTATAGAAGAAACACGCATTAAAATATGTTATTTATGGTTCATGGCATATTTGCGTTAATGTTAAATAATTTTAACTTACGAAAGTTAGACAACAGGTTGAATTTAATTGATTGAATAATTGACTAGTGATTTCGGGCGCGTCAACTGCTAAGGTTATTACTTCTGTAAATTTAATGCATGTTTTCATCGTGAAATGTAGCAGTGATCTCCTCGGCTGGCTGGCGAAATCCGGCACCGAGCTACGACAGCTTGAGGGGGTTTTCCACGTCGAGCTATCTCCCACCAGCTGGACACCATCCTAGGCGAGACAACCTTCAAACTTCCGACCGACTTATCAGTGTGGAAGTGTAGTGCATGTTACTGTAAGTGTGTGTGTGTGTGTGTGTGTGTGTGTGTGTAAGGTGTGAGGTTAGGACAAGGAAGAGAAAGGATTGATCGCGCGCGAACCGTGGCCCGTTTGTTAGAGTACTGCTCCGAACTGGTGTGGATCGGAGAAACCACGGAACACTACCGATCAGAGCAGCTCTTGTCGAAAGTCCTCCGGCGGTCAGGGCATGGACCCGAGCCAACCCTACATGTCTGCGCTGACATCAGTTGATGCCCTGATCCACTCTGCTTTTGAGAACTGGTTCAACTAGGGACTTTGCACTGACTTGGGGAAACATGACAAGTGGTGATAATGTAAGATTGTGTCTGCTTTCATAAGAATAACTACCAAAAGAAAATTGTATTTTTTTTTACTTTTTAAGATTTTACAAAAAAACACCCAGACATGGTTTACACGAAACATGATTAAATATCAAATAACATGAAAAATACTGTCATTTGATTAGGATTGTGCACGTATCACAAATACTGAATAAAACTGTGGAATTTAATTTTTTAATTTAATATTTCCTCTGCCCTTCTAATATTAATTAAACGTAACCCGTTCCAAATTTATAAAATAATATGGGCGCCATGAAAATATTATGTTAATTACGGGTCTTATAAGAAATAATCGCTATTGCCTATTAATAGCCGATTATTCGATCTGCCATCTGTACAGAGTGGCCGAGGAATCTGAAAAGCAAATATACATTTCTCGCTACTCGTTTGCTGGAATTGGCTAAATGAAAATCATCTTTTCTATTCACAGAAACTTGTACGTTTATTCAATGTTCACTGGTAACAATACGAAACTTTCGGTCATGACCAGTCTCAAACCTTATATTGCA
This sequence comes from Teleogryllus oceanicus, assembly GCA_964035755.1. Lineage (NCBI taxonomy): Eukaryota > Metazoa > Arthropoda > Insecta > Orthoptera > Gryllidae > Teleogryllus > Teleogryllus oceanicus. Next base: position 7,102,502 of record CAXIVR010000007.1, read on the forward strand.
GTACCGGTCTTCACGCGCTGTTGACTGATGTCGCCGCGTAGAACCATTTTCAATCTTTCCCGGTGTCGATGGCTCCAGGTCCAAATACCATCTTCTTTTCTTCCGTTCTGGCACAAGTGTACTCAAGTCACTGATCCTCACCGCCTCATAAGTTGATAAGACTTAATTAATTTTCCTTTTAAAAGTTAAACCCATCAAGTTCCAATTTCCACACATTACATCAATATTCTAAGTCTGACAACCATACGCTCCAAAGTAGATGTTCACAATTCCCAAACTCTCAACATCAATTATCTACACACGATCCAGCACCACGGCATAAGTCGAAATGAATCCATATTGCGCTCTTTCAGCCCCTGAAAACTCTGTCCATACTTTCTACTGTTTCTTGGCAGAAAAAATTCGACCCGCTTCCGTCGAAATACATTGTCATTCCATGCCTAGCCAATCCCTTACTTACTTACAAATTCAACTAGCCGCGCCCCAGACTGTCATTGCGTTCTCGGCCAATCCCCAAACAGTTTAATTTATCAACTAGCCGCGCCCCGTGGTTCAAAGCAATGAAGTTTGTTGACCTTGACGACAACTCGTCCACCGTTGCTAGGCCGCCATATTTACATATGTCTATCCTTACCATTCCCTCTGTTTACAATAAATGTGACGCAAATCAATGTCTCACATATTGGTATGTCACAATACTAATTGCTAAAGTGGGATGCTTCTTACTGTCTATGGACATATTTGAAGAACAAATGTTATCTGTTTCTAGACAGATAACTCAAGAGATATAAAAACAGCCCCTGTACAGAACAAAAATCTTAATTTCAGATCTCCTACCAGCGGAAACGATACAAAAGAGATTTAAGCGAGAGTTGCTGTGAAACTGGGCCGAACAACCGTCAGAATGGGTTTTCTGCAACAAGGCGAGCGTAACACTACATTTATATTTACTACTACTTTGGCTCGGAATATTCTTCCACAAGTTTCCGCAAGTTTCATGAAAACATTATGCCTCGCAAACATAGCACGTGCTACGCAAACAAGGAGCTTGTCAGAAGACAATATTGCGCTTAAACAAAACATTCAGGAACGCCCCCTCGCAGCTACATGAATAACAAACTGCACAAGTTGAGCGCAAGGGAGGAAGTCTTCTGCCTAGCCCTGCAACTTCTCTGAATTTAGCAGATACTCTTATAGCCGTGACGAATGAACAGAGACAAACATTTAGAAGACACAACAGCGATAGCGGAACTTTGGCCTTGAGGAGAAGGAGAATTTTTAAACTAAACAGAATTATCGTTATCATTTGTTATAACGTATTCTTATCGAGAAATTAAGTTTCTGAAAACATTGAACACAACACCAAAATCACTCAGAAACAAATGTTATACTTACCACAGGTGCTTTTGTTAGTTGTCGAGCAACAGTCAGCTAGCTTGATTGATAGATTTTTTTAGTGTTTCCGGGCGCGTCAACTGCTTTGGTCATTAGTCCCGTTAGTGTAGTGCATGTTTTCTCGAAAGATGCCGGTGATCTTTCCCCGCTGGATGGCGAGATCCGGCTCCGACCTACCGTCGGCTAGTGGGGTTTCCCCCTAACCTGGACTCTCCCACCAGCGGGGCACCGCCCCAGCCGGACAAGCTCTAAGCTCCTGACCGGTCTCCCGGAATATGTGGTAGTGTAGTGCATGTTAGTGTAAGTGTGTGTGTGTGTGTGTGTGTGTGTGTGTGTGTAAGAGGAGAGAATAGGACAAGGAAGAGGAAGGACAGATCGCGCGAGGTCCGTGGCCCGTTTACCGTGGCCCGGTACTGCTCCGGCATTTGCCTGGTGTTGATCGGAGAAACCACGGAAAACTACCAATCAGAGCAGCCGGCCGCTAGAATTCTCCTCCAAACAGCGACTGAATTCGATCTAGTAGAAAAGCTAGTGTCGAAAATCCTGTCGCCATCAGGACTCGAACCTAGGTCAGAGGCGCTGCAGTGACATTAGTTGATGCACTGAGCTACCGCTCATATCCCCTAATATCATTTTTTCAAAAACGGAAATTCTCGTATATTTTATAAAACATTATGTAGTATTACATTATGTAGTATTCATAGGAAACGGCATCACAATTTTCCAATAATGCTCAAAAGCGATCAAAGACGCAGAATTTAAAATGTTTCATCACACTTGTTGAAAAGACATTACCGCATTTTTAAAAATCTTTTAGTTGGGTTATTCTTCATATTTCCTTGTTGCATGATAAGTTCTCAGAAAAATGCAACAATCTCCTCTGAACTATTTTAACAAAATTTTCTTCTTACTAAAACTTGCAGTTCTCAGCAAATTGCTCCTCAGGAACCGTACATTTGTCTTGGTGTCGTATGAAAATACCATATTTTAGCCACATTTTGTATTGGAAATTTTGTGAGTAAATATCCAAACGTAGGTTTGTTATAAACCAAAGTTTTTAGAATGATTTCAGTAACTCCTAATTAGATATGTAAAAGAATAAATAGAAGAAATCTTCCTGATTGTCAGTTATATTTGTATCAATAAAACGTGTACACTATTTTTTTAAAGACAATCGTTTATTAACTATTATGACGATGTTTCGTAACTTTGTTGGTTACATCATTAGTCTACTAAAAGTTACAAGAAATATAAAAATCACTAACCATTATCCACATGTCAAATTAGTTTAAAAAATTGTTACAAATTTTTCTCATAAATAAAAAGTTAATTACAAAGATTAAACAATGTATTCAATTTAAGAAAAAAAACTTTTATAAAATTATTTTTAAGCTTTTAAATTATTACATTTTACATTTTAAACCAGTAAGGACGAAATAAAATTCAAAATCAAACTCACCTGACTGAGGGAAACTATTATTCCATGATGTTACATCAGTGAATTAAATTTAAACTGATAAACCATCTCGAGAACACTATGAAACTTCCCGAATCACCTCACCCTAGAGGTGTTACTCAACATCTAAACAATGCCCGAATTACTAGTCTCACATGCCAATGGCGTATGAAAATGCAGTATGAACAACTTAACTACTCGAATTATCTGAAATTAATAAACATTATTAAGTTGCATCCCAAGAAGTCACTAGAAAGTTTCCCAATGACAAGCAAAATCCTCCACAATGCACAAGAGAAAACACTGCAAGGAGAGTCTACATGTTTCTGCGCACTTATGTTAAAAGTTAGACCATTGTTGCAATTGTAACGTCATAATCGTATTTGGTAGCACTCATAACTAATTTATTTCATTTACAAATAATTTGACTGTTGACCAATGTAATGCACCAAAATTAATTTTACATTGGCTGAGAATATCCTAAAATTTACATAAATTGACAAAAATATTTAATGTATATCTAATGTAATAAACATGTCGTTCTCTCCTTTAATTATTTTGTACTTTCCTCAAATATATTTCTCGTGTCGTCAAACGACCTTTCTGAAATAATCACAGTTAGCATAAAAGCAACTTTATATTAGTAATGCAACAACAGCTCATTGCACTGTTGTTGTACCACTAGTTAAAATGTGCGCAGAATGATACGAACAAAATTGTTTACACCTCGTCACATCTTTCTAATTTTTTCATTTCGATGAAAAGGCTCTTGGGAAATCCTGTGTTCCGAGAAATTAGAAAAGAATAGAGTAATATTTCTGATGATTTAAATTACTACAGCCTAACCATTTGTAATCTTGTAAAAAATGTTTAATCTTTGTAATGAATTACCTACGACACGAACAGCAATTCATTTAGAATTATACGTTTAAAGTCTTCAATCCTGGAGGAATATAATTGGAGTGGACTATCAATAATAAATTTGAAAAATGGAAAGCCTTACCTCAACAAATATGTGCGATTAAAAATATTTTTCTGCATATTTAATCGATCAAAAAACTGTTTTAAAATTCTAGTAAGTCCATGACATTTTAGTATTTACGAAAATGTAATACAATTGAGAAACGTTGCAACACATTATTTTAATTTGACTGACTAGATAAATCTGCATGGCCCACGGCTATGATATAATTATTTTGGTGGAAATATTATGCAAATAACATTATGTTAGGTTATTCTGCCTATGTTAGGATACAGTAACCAATGTATGCAATTGTCGAGCAAAAAAAAAAAAACGATCACCAAATGCAATTAACAAAACTCTTCAAAAGTACTCTTCCTTCAGCGATTTCTGCGTTACTGTGACTTACAGACACACATACTACTCGGGCAAACCACATGTCGGCCATTACCTACAATTCACCTGCATTACACTTTCCTTCCCATGCCACTGTAGGCAGACAGTCGACAGAGCAACGCAGAACGTCCCCGCAGGAAACAAGCGGCCCGCGGAGGGAGCGCCCTGGTGGCAGCGCGCCGCACTTCCTGATGCATAATACACGCGCGTAATTGTATCAGAGCGCGCAAATAATCATAATGATAATTATTTTCCTTTATTAAATATTTACATTTCTATGCATATAAAATCGGAAACACGCGTCCCGCAGGGGGACGCCGGGTGGGTGTGGGAGGGGAGAGGGAACTGATTCCAATGCTCGCCGCGTGATTGCGCCTCCGGCGCGGTTGAAATATGGCGGAAACGCCACAGGCGCGGGGCGGTCGCTGTGACGGCCTCAATATGCTGCTGGAAGCTCGAAACAACGGCCGGTCGCCGCGCTTTGTTCTGCGGACGCGCCTCATGGCCCGTCTCTGCGTAAATTACACGAGACGAAGAACGCTGCAATGACGAGGACGAAGGAAAAATTGGGTACATTTCCAAATTAGATGTCGATATACAACAAAAGTAGAATTTCTTCATTTTTAAGTGAAGTAAAGATACATGTTTAGTAAATAATCTGCTTTAATCAATATGTTGGTAAGATGATGCAAAAAAGCCTGTATTGTTAAAATTCTCCCCCCCCTCTCTCTCTCTCTCTCTCTCTATCTATCTATCTATCTATCTATCTATCTATCTATCTATCTATCTATCTATATCTATATATATATTACTGGGTTTACTTTAGAACAATACGTTTTTCAAATTTAGAATATTTGTTAGAGAATAACAATTAGAGATGCATACAAAGAGTGTCATTTCAATAAAATATCAAAACACGAATGACAATGATGACTATCATTTCTGATTCAGAAGACGAAGTGGTTATACAATCACTACATTTCTCAGGAGTCCAACAATGAGAAATCACCATCACCTTAATTCCCTGACTGAGCAAACTCGTTCTCACTCAGGTGTGTTGTCTAAAGAGAAGACCAATATACGTGTGACTAGCCCTCTGTGCTCTCTGGAGGGGGAAAATTCCCCATTGGATCGCTCTTTGACGTCGTGTACAGTGGTCGACCCTATGGAGATAAAGTGGCAGCAGTACATGAAGTTGATAATGAATACATGCATGGCAAAGAATGATAAAACATGGAAATTGGACAACCTCTGCTTTCCTGTACGTGAAGTAATAACTGAAAAACCAAAACCCCAGAAATAGGTCGCATAGGGCACCTTTTAGTGGACTTGAATCGTCGAGGGTATGCACCAGAACATTATTCTCCCTAAATTAATTTTTTTTATGATCGTGTTTTCGATTTTCAATTTTGAAAATCGTGGAGTGTTTTGAAATTATTTCTTTTTTCATACTCACTAGATACATTAATATAACTCAAATCATGTATCCTACAAACGTTTTTACAACCTATGTTTTCACAAATAAACTAAAAATCGAAATCTACTTTTAAAAATAAAATACATCAAATGAATTCCGCTTTAATGTTAGTTTTGTTCATCTAAAAGCAACGTTGAAACAGCTGTATTTGTGTATTTTATAAGAAAAAAGTTCCCAAAGTCATCCCAATTGACGGAGTGACATTAATAAAACCAAAAACCTAATGTTCCTCCAAATGTGAATCAAATAATAGAAAATAAAACACACGATACGGAGATGAATAGGAGATATTCTTTGCAAAAAATAAATTGTTCTGTTTTATTAATAAATCAATAATAATATTTACTGCCAACAGAATAGGTTCTTTACTATTACTACCTAAATAAATAAAGTAATAATTTCTACGCCTTCGAATATATGAGTTTCTCTTTGCCCTAACTAAATCACCGTTTTTCAGTAAATTTTATTTTTGTGTGAGTTTGCAAAGCTATCCCATATGGGAATCGGAATGCTATCATTAGTTTTTGGGAACAGGATGTGTGTCTTAATAGTGGTAGCTATTTTCATCTGTTAGTTACAACTGAAATGAAAACGACAATATTTCAAAATTCAACATTGGCATCGCAATAACTAACGAAATTCTATTATATCCTTCCATAAAATTGTTACTTTTTACTGAGATTCTATTGTTTCGCCTAAAATCATTGTACAAAATAATGACAAAACCAAATACAAAATAGTACATACACTCTTTTTTTTGGAAAAAATACTGCTTCAAAACTCGTTCACACACAAATACATGGATAGAGAAAAATCAATGCCGACGATACGGCTGTATCGATACGTGTGGCTGGACGAAACGTGTATCGTCCTGCTACGTCGAAAAGTATCGAGCTTCTGCAGAAATATTTGGATCAACATTTTGTCACAGATCCAGGAGTGGCTGAAGCTGTGGCGGGTCAAAGTCAATGTGAGTAAGAGCACAGCTGTGCTTTTCACACGGAGACAGCGATTCACGCAGCCGAGGCCGCTCGCGCTATGTGGAGACGTAATTAACTGGACCAAAAGTGTAAAACATTTAGGAGTGACATTAGATAAATCACTCACTTTTAACCTGGACATTGAAAATGTGCAGAAGAAAGCGCGGCACACTAGAGGCCGCTTTGCGCTGCTTATTTCACAAGCGAAGCAAACTGTCAACGGCAAACTGCCTCACGCTTTATAAAGCAGTTATTAGGCCACAAATGGACTGCGCATGCCCCAGTTGGGCAATTGCAGCTGACAGTTATCTAAATAAACTGCAGGTAGTTCAAAATGAATGCCTAGGAGCGCCCTCTACTTCTACTTTAGATACCTCTTATAAAGATTTGCATCACGATGCTTCAATACCACTGCTCATAGATCATTTGAAAAGCATTACCACTAAATTCTTCAAAAATGCAGCTGAACGGAAATATCATCATTTAGAATCGCTTCCAGCATGAATCAAATAAACGGGCAGTACAAGCGAATTGCTTTTCAGAAGTAAGAGAAATCTGAAACAGCGAAATGAGACTTGAAACATAAGCCATGCGCGCGCCAGTTGGCTAATATCGTTCTGATCTGTTTTTTCTCTTTCATGTTGCAGGATTGGCCATAGATGCCCGTAAGGGCAGGAATGGTCGCACCGCAGTGGCGAGAACGTACATTGCACTTGGCGCGTTCACCAAACTGCACGGGAGCTAACTAGCTCCCGGAAACACACGAGGATTTTGTGAAACCTCGGTCAGTGGCGGCTCGTGCTCAGGTTGCATGAAAAAGATTTCATAATATCTTAGGAATATACATTTTCCTTTTAAAACATATTCAAGAAAATTCAAGACAGAAGATTCAATATTGCCAATATTCTATTCGGTAAGAAAGACAGAAGATTCAACATTGCAGCAATATTGATGTATCATTTTGAAAACAAAGAGAGACCAACTGGCGCTCTTCAGGTGCCCCTCCAGGAATTGCACCACGCACTTTGCTGTATACATCAAGGAGGTTATAATATATGGAGGTGGCTTGGCCGACATTTCCCATTGCGGAAAATGAAACCAACCCCTCGCAAGCTCGGTTACGCTACCCGCTAAACAGTTTCAAAAATTCAAGACCAAAAAGCCTGAAATCTACCTTTCCACCCTAATATTTTATTTATTCATATTTTGATATTGAGATATACAAAATTTCCTCTCTCTACATTAATATCTGCCAAAGATCTTAGCGTCCGTCCGGCTTGCTGGGTCAATGGGTCACGATATATTATAATGTTTATTACCTTTATCATGGATTATAGGATCCGCCGACTATACAGCGCAGCTGGGAATCTGAAATAGAATGTTTCTATTCCTAGTTCATTACTGTTTGGATTGACTAAATGAAAGATCACTTTCTTCTCTAAAGAACAAAATTCAACAAAGCTTATTTTTGCCTTTTTAGCAAACAATTTAGAGAATTTATGTTATGCCTTTGATCAAGATATCTTTCAATTTACAATTTTATATCGCGGTTAACTTATCTATTCTTCGTTGATGTCCCTCGTAGACTTCTCAGTCAAATATCTTGCAGGCTTGCCGTGATCCAAAAGTTCAAGGAATCCTCTTCTGCCCTATCAAGCTGATCAAACTATCAAAATTATCAGTCAGTGCGTCCTATGACATGGGCCGAACTCGATTACCACTCCCGACAAAGTTCCAGATTTATACATCAATATTGCTTCCACATGAAAATATCTGCAATATCATTCACTGTCCTTAAAATTTCACTGATAACCCAATTCTATCTCGATTGTACTCGTTCCCTCTCACGAACCTACGATCAGTTCAGAAGCGCGATACCGAGCAGAATGAAATCTTCCTGCATGATTCATCCCTCGAAGACTTCGTATTAAACTACCTTCATTTTTTTCATAACATTTGACCGTCCTTCTCTCACCCAGCCAATCCATACGTTCGTTATATTTTGGTGTAGCTGACATTTTGATCGTCTAAACTTCTTCGCCCAATCCCAAATTTTCTACTTTCGGCACCAAGCCATCTCTTAATGCATTTAAGAAAAAACAAAAGCAGCATTATTTTATTCACGGTCGTTGCTAAGCTCTAGCCCTCGTGATATTTTGTAATGCATGTTCCACCATATTGTCTACAAATAAATGTCAGTTTATTTTAACGTGACATATCGGTATGTCACAATATTTCCGTAAAGATGTTTTATATATCTTGTATATTACTTATATACTGTACTTAATATAACTGTAATTAATATAATGTAAATAATATTGTAATTAACATACCGAAATATTCATTGAATAAAGCAAAACACCTGGGAAAAATATTAAATTTCCCCAAAATTCATTAAGTGGCAGAGGAATTTTTTTTAATTGTTTCGTTTATTGTGTGAATCTGATTAGGATTTAATTTATGTGCTTGATGACATGTATTCTTGAAACAAAATTGTACCTTTCACTTTGTGGGAATGAGAAAATTCAATATTTTAAAATCGGAAAAAAAAGGAAGGAAAAAGTCAACCAGCAGTGAACACATTCTGAATGCAGGAGCTTTTACAATATGATGCATTCATCATGCAAGGAGCTGAATTTAATGTCACATTAACTGATACCACAGACTAACACATAGATGTTAAGCTTCTACGTTCTTGCGGATACCTTCAGAGCGCTCCCGGTGGCTTTCTACGTGCGAAAACCCGTCAAATTCGAATTACTGAAAGGAGCTGGATATTTGAAACAAAATATAATGATAATGCAGATTGTTTGTTCACAATCATTGTATATCATAAACAAACCAATTAGTTAAATTTATTTAACTAATTGGTTTGTTTATGATCGACAATCTTAAAAATGTTTCGAATTAGAAAGCAAAATTAATGAAAAATGGTAAAGTCAAAAATTAATTAAAACAATTCATTAAATTTTTTGATAACCAAAGGAACTTTTGTTGTCAGGATTTGTCTATTCCACATTTAATTGTACAGGACCTGGATTACAGCAAAAGAAAAAAAACAGCGATTCATAATAAAACTGCAATCATACACTTTTGCACTGCAATCATACACAACTGCACACATTGCTATAAAATATACAATTACAATTACACTATGTGTTATAATTATAATAAAACAAACTCAAATTTCCAGATACAACACAGCCACTGGTCAAGAGTAATACGAAGTACGTCCAGAAAGTAAGTTCCGTTTCAATTTATCTCCGCTGCAGCGCTGCGATCGCAGTTCCGCATACTTGTTAGACGCTCTGTATCAAGGAGAAGAAACGTGCGCCATTTGGAGATCGCTGTCAGTCACGTACGCTTTGTTGTGCTTGTTTACAATGTCGGTGATGATTGAAAAATCCGCCGCTTGTGGGGAAATCAGATCTATGATTCGTTTTCTGAATGCGAGAAGGAAGTGAAACCTAGTAAATTTATCGGCAAAGTGCGATGATTACGGACCAAATGCGATGAGTGATTCAGTGGTGAAGATGGGTCCGACGGTTCAATGACAGGCGTAGTGATGTACACGATGAAGAACAAGTGGGCGTCCATCTTTGGTTGCAGAAAGAACTGGTTCACGCGATTGATGACCAAGATCAGAAAACCGAGGTTTTACAAATTTAATTTTCATATGGAATTTCCCCAAATTTCACGATCACTAATGCATGAAATTGTTACCGAAAAACTGAAATTTCGTAAACTTTGCTCACGTTGGGTACCAAAGATTCTTACTGGGCAACACACAAAACGGGTGGGTAGTGCACTTCAGTTTTTGACCCGTTATGCTGAAAGCGGTGAAGAATTTCTGACACAGATAGTCGCAGGAGATGAGACGGGTTTCTTGACACCCCTGGTAAGTGGCGATCAATGGAATGGGCACTTCATTCCCCTGCAAGAGGTTAATAAAACAAATCTTGACACCTCGAAAAATGATGTGCACAGTGTTCTGGGACTGGAAAGGCATCTTACTCATTGATTTCTTACCGCGTGGTCAAACAATCACAGCAGATGCTTATTGCGAGACACTTCGGAAATTGCGCCGCGCAATACAGAATAAGCGCCGAGGATTGCTGTCAAAAGGTGTTTTTCTTCACGACAACGCACGACCCACCTGCTGCAAATGTGACGAAAAACCTCCTACATGGATTTGGCTGGGACGTGTTTGACCATCCTCCGTACAGCCCTGACCTCATCCCTAACAGCTTTCATCTTCTTACATCTCAAGTCTTTCCTTGGCGGTCAGCACTTCAACAATGACGACAGGCTGAAAGGAAAACTGCTTCAACTGGTTGAAGACACAGGCGGCAAATTTATATTTCTATTCTTACATCTCAAGTCTTTCCTTGGCGGTCAACACTTCAACAATGACGACAAGCTGAAAGAAACTGTTTCCAACTGGTTGAAGACACAGGCGGCAAATTTCTATGAAGAAGGTAACAAAAACTTTTGCTATGACAAATGCCTGCAAAATTTCGGCAGTTATGTGGAAAAGTAGTTTAAGAGTTGTAGGATTTTGTACAATATATAACTTTTCGGTATCTGTACACAATTTATTTTATTACGAAACGGAACTTACTTTCTGGACGTGCCTCGTATTTGGGAGTTCACTCTCAAGAATATGCTCTCACTCCTAGTTCAATGACAAAAAAGGATTAATTAAAAGGATTTTTAATTTTCGAGGTAACTGTGGAAATCATAATAGACACCCAAGAGAGACCTCACTCCTGGGTAGAGTGGGACTTGCACCCAACTAAAACCACTAACCCCTTTTCCAGTTGTGACACTAATACAGAAACTCATAAAAGACACCCATACAGAAACTTAAGTTGCAAATTAATACAAACAAAATTTTTACTTCTTTACACATTTAATGGACCACAACATTACACCTCTGTTCCCAGTGACCACAAGTTTATGCTTACATTCTAATCACAAATGTTTTCAGTCAAGCATCAATACACAGCATATAACAGGCTGCAGATTTACACTTAACAAAATTTTCACCTATCTTGCACTTTGATATACAAAATTGTACTGTTAGCAGATGACACTAATATAATATTCAAAGAAAGAACAACCAAAGCCTTACAAGACAAAGCCAATTTATCCATCGACAAACTAATACAATGGATCCACCACAATAAACTAATCCTAAACAGAGACAAAACAATCACAATACCCTTCCATAACTGCCACTCAACACAACAAATTTGACATTAGAAGGAAACAGCATCACGCAAGCACAAAAGACAAAAATTCTCGGAACCACCATACAATCCAACCTCAATTGGAACTTATTCCTAGAAGATATTAATTCAAAATTGAGAAAACTTAATTGTGCATTTAGAATAATAATAATAATAATAATAATAGTAATAATAATAACAACCCCGTGTGGTGTCGGGGGTTTAGCACCACGGGAATAGAATAGCGGTAGAATAGCACCACGGGACCTCCCCTGTCGTAAAAGGTGACTAATCGGAGCAGCTGTCCGCTGTCACTCCCCTAAACATCCTCATTCCACCAGACTTCATGTCATTGCTTCCACTTGCGGCACATGCCACTATCTGTCAAGTGGGCCAACCTTCATATCGGCCAACCCTTGTGTTTCCGACCCCGACGCTATTAGGTTACGAGGGCTAGGGAGTCATTTCTGTTCTACTCTTCTATTCTAACTATTCTTCACTGTCCCCCTTCTTCTCTTCCTTTTCCTTTTAGCTGGCGGTAGCTTAAAAACGCTAGGGGAAGGCGACCCTGAAGAAAAAACCCGGTATGGAGGATCGTTTGGGATCATGCATTGCAGTGCAGGATCAGGCCCCAATGCCGGCGGTCGGTGAGTGAGCAAGCAGGCCACCGGGCGTCGTCATCAACAACTGCAATGCCAAGGGTGCAGGATCACTCGGCACCCGGGCGAACGTATTGCTACAGTGATATGAGCTTCGCGGGACACGTATGGAAGTTTGCGATTCCAAAGGATGAGGATCGCCAAAACTCTCGTCAGAAATAAGTTCTGAGTTTAGAGCAAAAAGAATGAGAACTGGAAGAAACGTAAACCCTGATGAGTTGTTCAAGAACACACCAGTGGTACCAAAGTACCTTACAGTTAAAAGAAAGGAAGGAAACTTTGAAAAAGTAAGTCCCTTTTTAATAGAAAAGCGTGTTAGCACCTGTGCTGGATCTGCCGTAAGAGAGATAAAGAAAACTCCATCTGGACTCCTAATAGAAACATTTAATGACTATCAAGATCAAAAGTTGTTAGAGTTGAGCAAAATAGGTACTATCGAAGTTGAAGTAAATGTCCATAGTACGCTGAATACCTGTAAAGGTGTTGTAGTTTGCAGTGATTTACTAAACTGCAGTGAACAGGAAATAGTGCAAGAACTGGCTCATCAAGGAGTCATTGCCTGTCGTAGGCTAACGATGAGGCGAGACGGGCAGATAATTCCTTCAGCATCCCATGTTCTGACGTTCAACCGCAGCACGTTGCCAGAAAAGATTAAAGCTGGCATTCTTCGTCTGAGCGCACGAATGTTCATTCCTCAACCAATGCAGTGTTTTCAGTGCTTACACTTCGGACACACAGCATCTAGATGTGCAAAATCAAGCATGTCAATATGGAAAGCAATTTGTAGTGGTGATCCATGCGTGGTCCTATCAAATGCATCAATTGCAGCGGGCAGCACTCATCAAGGATTGGGCTGCTCAATCTATAAACAGGAGGCAGCAATACAACAAATAAAAGTCAGACAAAAACTCAGCAAACCTGAAGCAAAAAAACTTGTTTGTCCTGGAAAAGGAAATATCACATACGTTGAAGCAGTTACTAAAAGCACACCTTTGCCTTCCCTAGTAGTAAAAGATGCCTGTAATAACTCACTGTATAGAAAAGTATTTCAATGAAATTTACAAGAACAAAGTAAACACAGAAGAATTAAACAAACAGCCAAAGTGAAATGCTTCAGCGAAAAAGCAATCCCTTAGCACCCAGTCCGTGTTGCGAAAAGAAAGTCAGTGGCCGCCGCTGCAGCCACTTCCAGTAAAGATGAATCGGCAGGGCCGCAAAGTCGATCGCCTCGTTCTCCAAACACACCAGGACTTGCTCAAACAAAAAACCAATAGTCAAGACACGACCACTGGATCAGCGACTAGCTCGATGGTAAGCGCGGAAAACAACGATTACCACTCAATCGATCCAAGCAAAATCCCGTGCAAAAAGAAAAAGAAGAAACGATGACCACGAGGAAAACCAAGAAAATAAGCAGGACCCACCCATCCCGTAACCGCAAAATTTCATCTCAACTATGGAAAGTATTATTCAACGGAACATTAACGGCTGTATCTCACATTATTGCGAATTGAAATTGCTACTTGCCAATCACACACCAATGTGTGTGTGCTTACAAGAAACCCATTTTAAACCAGAAGACCGTTTCAATTTAAGAGGTTATAAGATCCTTCGCAATGACGTAGAACCTGATTGGCGAGCTAGAGGCGGTGTTGCCATATTGATCAGCAATACATATTCTGCTAGTCAAGTTCATCTCAATACACCTCTACAAGCAGTAGCTGTAACATTACACCAGCCATTGAAAATGACGTTCTGTAGCCTTTACTTACCAGACACCTCGTGGCAAAATGAAGAGCTACAAGGCCTGATTGATCAATTACAGCCTCCATTTCTTATTCTAGGCGACTTTAATGCTCACAGCACCACATGGGGCTGCCCTAGAACAAATGACGCCGATCGCAGAATCGACGAACTGTTACTCAACAACGAATACGTACGCTTAAAAACAGGAGCAAGCACTCACTTCAACGCTGGAAATGGAACATTCTCAGCCAAAGACCTTTCAATATGCAGCCCAAATCTTGCAACACGCTTGACGTGGAAACCACTTCCCGATCTTCATCAAAGCGATCACTTTCCTCTGTTGATATCATCGAACATATCAAAGAACGACGTATATTTACAGAAACGTTGGTGTATGACGTACGAACTGGTTCAACTTCACAAATTATTTAACACCAATAAAGCAGGTGGAAACACAGGAAGACGTAACGAGACTTCACCAACACTGTAATTTCTACTGTTGGCCATTCCACAAACTACTGATTCCAGTACCGTGGTGAATACAGAGACAAAGAAGCAGTAAGGGAGAAAAGGCCTTCAACACATACAGGCGGTGCAACACAAGACAATCGAATTGCTTTCAAGCGTTTGCGTGCTCGCGATATTAATTGCCAAACGATCAAGCTGGGAGAAGTACGTGACAACCATAACCAGGACGACCAAAGTCACAGAAGTATGGCAGAAAATCAGGTCAATAGCTGGAAAAAATGTTTTCAGTCCTATTACATGCATAGAACATGAAGGACAACTAGTCTGCAACCCAGAAGAAATAGCCAACGCCTTTTGCGTCTCAATACTCTAAAGCCAGTAACACAAACAGCTATCCTGAAGAATTTATCGGAAAAGGCAAGAAGAAGAACAAGAACTAGATTTCACAACTGATACAGATATGCCGTATAATTCTACTTTCACATGGAGAGAATTACAAGATGCTATAAATGCAGCCGGAGACACTGCAGCAGGATCAGACAACCTCCCCTACAGCCTACTACGTCAGGTTACTAGGAAATCCTTTACACCTTGTTAAATATATATATATATATATATATATATATATATATATATATATATATAACAACATCTTGGTAGAAGGCAATTACCCCATATGCTGGAAAGAAGCGATAGTAATCCCACTTTTAAAGGGTGGCAAAGACCCGTGGAAACCTGAAAACTATCGGCCAGTGTCACTGGCATGCTGTTTAGGAAAAATCCTAGAAAAAATGTTCAACACTCGACTAACATGGTGTCTCGAAAGAAACAACCTCCTGAATAAACATCATCGGTTACTGACAGCATCACTCTACTACCGACCAGCTGGTGTATCTGGAAAACGTAGTACAGAACACTTTTATTAAAAGACCACGTATGGTGGCTGTATTCTTCGATCTGGAAAGAGATTTTGATAAAACCTGGCGTTGTAACTTTCTGAGACCACTACATAATTGGCAAATCAGAGCAGCCTTCAGAAATTCATATTCAGCTTCCTTAGTACCAGATCGTTCCAAGTTCGTGTTGGGCAGTCTATCTCAGAAAGTTACGTACTTGAGAACGGTGTACCACAAGGTTCTCCATTAAGTGGTACGCTTTTTATCATAGCAATCAATGAGATGTTTGATGGCATAGAATCATCAGTTGGAAAATGCATGTATGTTGATGATATTGCTCTATTTTATTCAGCCAAATCGCCAGCAATGATTAAATTGAAAATACAAAATGCCATCAATACGCTAGTACAGAACGCGGAAAATATCGGATTCTCATTTGCAGCGGCTAAAACCAAGTAAATTACACTTCTGTAGAAAACGGAAAAGATACAGAGATACAGATCTAACGTTACATGGTGTTCAACTGGCGTACAATGAAACGGCAAAATTCCTCGGTTTAATATTTGATAGACATTTAAGCTGGAAACACCATCTAGAGTATATCTTGTCTGAATTTTAGAAACGTCTGAACGTGATCCGATGCATTTTCGCATATAAATTGGAGAGCAGATAGAGACGTCTTGCTCCGTCTCTACAAATCCCTGGTCATGTCCAAAATAGATTATGGGTGTGCAGTATACTCCTCAGCCAGGAAGTCAAACTTAAGAAAATTAGAACCTATTCACAACGCAGGCCTCCATTATGCATCTGGAGCGTTCCGCACTAGTCCCTCCTTAAGTGTCTATTGTGAAACCAGTACCATGTCGCTACACCATAGACGACAAGCACTACTACTCAGATATCGAGCAAAAATGCTGTCACTACCAGAGCACCTAAACTATCTATTGATGACTAGTCCCAACCTGACAAACATTTACAATCAAAGACCTACGGCTACTCATCCAGCCAACATTCGCGCAGAAGAAATAATCAGATCTTCTGACATCATTCTACCACCGTTTTCAAACATAAACCATATGAAGTCCACCGCCCAGACGGCAAAATGCCAGAAATTCGACTCGACACCACCAGTGTAAAGAAAAAAGAAAGCCTTCCCTCGGAATTAAAAATCAGATTTAGATTACTTCTTGGAGAGTACATGGCAGATCACACAGTTATATACACCGATGGATCAAAAAACAAACACGGAGTTGGAAGCGCATTTGTAACTGACGACACATCAGAAACATGGACACTTCCACCAGAAGCGAGTGTGTACACAGCTGGTGTTTGCTTAATATTGCAAAGCTCTGCGATACTGTGAAACTCTCGGTGCAAGAAAGGTTGTGATACTGCACTTTGACTCCACTCAGCTTTCTCGCCATAGACAGACCTTACCACCTGTAGACCCACTACCACAGATGATTCTTCTATTATATCACAAGTTAAAACAACAAGAAGCGTCAGTTACATTCATCTGGTGCCCTGGGCACACAGGTATCTCAGGCAATGAAGAAACCGATTCTGCAGCAAGAAATGCCGCAAACAAACAATTAGGAATCGAAATAGAAGTACGCCCTCAAGATGCTAAAAATGCTGCTTTAAAGTGCATCCTAAGGCATGGCAGAATACGTGGAATAGCCTTCAAACAAAATTAAACCCAATCAAACAGAGCGTCAATGAATGGTCACCGTATGTCAGCTACACTCGTCGAGAACAAGTGTGCCTTACAAGACTAAACTCACGAATAAACTTCAAGAATAAACTCACACACTTCCTTGTGGAAACACTTTTTTATAGCGTTCAGGAATACCTCAATGACTAATATGTACAATATTATTTCAGGTGTTGCAGTAGGTCTAGGAGTAGAAATAGAAAAAATCTGGCCATAACCTGCCTTCTCCTCCTCACCATTTCAGGATTTAAACAAACAATAAATATTGTTAAATCATATGTAGTTATTACCATAATTGTTATCATGTACTGTTATTATTACTATTACCATTACCACCACAACCACAATCACCACCACCACATCTATTGAATGATGAATTCAATTATTGGGAGAAATTGATATGCAAAACTACAGCACAAATTAGTCTTAATAAATAAATGATCATTCTTTAATTATCATCCACTGCACTAAACTTCTTCACATATAGAAGAAAAAAGTACAACAGCAATTGATATGCAAACAATTTTATTATATATATTTGATATGCATTATATTGATATGCAATATATTATATTGATATGCAAACCACTGCACAAAACGCCTTCAAATATTGAAGAAAAACTTTTACTGGGTGGACTGAAGAGATAAAAACATTTTCCATTTTACCGATTTTAACGTGAGAGCTGAATAATAGAAACAAAGAGCTCCCGGGTTTGTTGTTTGTTTCCATTTTTATGGAAAATGGATGAAATCATTCATTGGCAGCCATTGATATGCAAAACAACAGCACAGATTAGTCTTAATATGTAAATGATCATTACTTAAATCCTATCCACAGTACTAAATTTCTTCATATATGGAAGAAAAAACTGCAATTGATATGCCAAACAACTGTTCAGATTAGTCTTAACGTGTAAATGCTTATTCCTAAATTACATACCACTGCTCAAAACTCCTTCCATTTTTTAAGAAAAACTTTTACTGGGTGGACTGAAAACATAAAAAACATTTTCCATTTTACCAATATGAACATGAGTACTGAATAATAGAAACAAAGGACTTCCAGATTTTTTATTTGCTTAGACAAAATATTTTTAGATACATTAATTTTTTCCAATTATTTATTGAAAAACATATATGAATTCGTTCATTAGGAGCAAGTGACATGCAAAACAACTGCATAGATTAGTCTTAATATTGTAATGATCATTGCTTAATTACCAACCACTACACTAAACTTCTTCACATACAGAACATACATTACTTAATTACCAACCACTACACTAAACTTCTTCACATACAGAAGTAAAAAGTACAATTGCAATTAATATGACAAAAAACTGTACAGATTAGTGTTGATATGTAAATGATCATTCCTAAATTACACATTACTGTTCAGAATTCCCTCGCATATTGA
This sequence comes from Teleogryllus oceanicus, assembly GCA_964035755.1. Lineage (NCBI taxonomy): Eukaryota > Metazoa > Arthropoda > Insecta > Orthoptera > Gryllidae > Teleogryllus > Teleogryllus oceanicus. Next base: position 7,121,298 of record CAXIVR010000007.1, read on the forward strand.
AGGGAAAAAATTACAGGATGGACTGAAAACATGTACACGTTTTCCATTTTACCATTTTGAACTTAAGAACTGCGTAAATAGTCAAATTGAGAGTCCTAATGAACAGCTGCCCTACTACTTAGAGAATTATTCACATTTCTCCCCTTCTTGCAGTATTATTTTCAATGGGGCGAGTGAGTACAGTACAGTGAGTCAGCAAGTCGATCTTCCCCCTGAGTAGCCGATTCAAAGTTTGGTAAATCCCGAGCTGGGTGGCACCATAGACATATAATACTAGACTGGCAACGTCCTATCTCATAACATTGGCTAGTGAAGCCAAAATCTCGCGCTCGTCGCCATCTTTTGTCACTACAGATTCGTTCGCTGCCTATGCTGTACGTATGCTGAATTTTGAAAGGGAGAAAAAAACTCCCATGTAGTAAAATCTATTTTCAAGGATAAATAAGCAATAAATTTTGAATTTTGAAAGGAAAAAAAACAGCAAAAACTCCATGTAATAAAATCTATTTTTCAGGATAAATAAGCAATAAATTTTAGTTTTGAAAGGGAGAAAAAAACAACAAAAAAACTCCCATGTAATAAAATCTATTTTCAAGGATAAATAAGCAATAAATTTTGGCTCTTATTACTTCCTGCCGCGACAACATGGAAACGATAATTTGATTAATTGTATTTCCCACTGAATTCTAGAGACATTACTGAAAATGAAGTTACATTTATGTCCAGAAGCAAAACAAGGGCCATCTCAGCATTTGCTCAATGGATCAGGGAAACTGGACAAAAAACCTGATCGAGATGGGAGATAGTGTGACAGCCAGGCTTTGTAGTACAATAGTTGTTACAGGTTGTTTATACTCATTTATACAGTCCAAATGGTAAATAATGCATTATGTATCATTGTTAAAATTAATGTTACTTTTCTTGTGGTGCTCAGTATAGTCTCTAATTGTATAGAAACAGTTATGCAGCAGAAACGATTTCACTTGGGATTTAAACTTTTCTATTGAATTTAATCGTTTAATGTCATCTGGCAAAGTGTTGTAAAATAATTTACATGTATTGTATGTGAATTTTTTGTAATGAGCTGTTGATACTATCACCTGATGAATATGATTTCTACGTCGAGTGTTATAGTAATAGACTTCGGCATTTTCTGAAAATATATTCCCGCCCTTGAGCAAGTCATTTTTTACAAAAACCACTGATTCTTAAATAAAAAGACGTGTTCATAGTCGTAGTAGTTCATGATGTTACAGCGATAAATATGATTATTTAAAATAAAGGTAGATCGGGAGAATAGCTACCCCCTGCTCCAAAGCCCCCTGTACGTATAAATCTCCGTAGCAACATGCTCTCATTAAGTTAACTAGATATTCGTATTTTTCACACTACAAATTTAATTTTATAACTGCAATTCTTTAACTTCAACGCATTTTTTTCACCAAGTGGTCCCGCCAACGCTACCCGACGGATCCAACGTGCTACGTTGGCGAGGGCCTTCCGGCCCTCGCTCTCGAGACCTGGTTCGCGCCTCCGCTTACACTCCGGCGCTCACGCTGTATTAAATACCTCCCTCACTTTTAAGAGAATTTATTTTAAAGGAAACACTCACTTTTAAGAAAATTCATACCTCCCATCTCAGTAGACACACAAACCTATTTGAAGTAGACTTGAAATTCGAAAATACACACAATTCCACGCCAACAAATTATCAGGTAACTTCTTCTCATTTAACATTGAACATAAATAATTCAGTTGTTATAGTGAACCGCGCAACTATAAACATAGAAATCGCGAGAAATAATGAATCATAAAAGGTACCAAAGGTACCGTGCCACCCTAAGCCCGGGATCAACCCAAAGTTTTAATAGTCTGCCCATCTCTTGGCATTTGTAATCTGTTTTGACAATTGTGACACTCGTTTCGTCAAACGATTCAGTTGTGACAAATTTCTGTAAAAGAAGACGTTGTTTAGATTGTATACGATATCTATATATTATACATAGTACATTACGGCATATTCTGTACTGTATATTATGGACTTTTTATTCTCTCAACCTACTTCAATTATTAAACACTTTCAAACTCATAATGATTTATTTCCACTTGATATAACACGGACAAAGGGCAATGCATGAACATTGACATTCTTTACCACTTTAGTTACGGCTTTCTTTCAAATGTTCACACAGGGACATTACATAACCTTATTCAAACTCCAATGAATTTCGTAATAATTCTGCACATTGATGAAATCAATAGTAGCAACACCACCTAGATTTACAGGCCGTGGCGCTGGAGGCCATATTTGTGTGTGACGTCACGCTTAGAAGGCTGAGGCACCATCTCCTAGAGTTATAAAGCCTGCTCACTGTTTTGTGACGTCACCGTAGGTAGTCGTGAAGAGCGTTGATCATTCCTCGCTTACAATTTCCGCAGAATTTCCACAGCACTAGGAAAACCGTTTTCGCTCCTTTTGTATTACAAATTATCAATTCATGATTAAAGTTCTTTTAAGTACATTTTTCAATAAACATTGGTTTCCAATACAATATATTTATATACAACTTATTTATTGAGAATAAAACTGTTGAATTTACTGGAAAATATTCAATCTTCTGCAATTTGTTTGATAATCTATTATTTTTTTGACAAAACTTAACAAAAATACATCTTTCCACGGTAAATGTTTGACTAAATCATTTACTGAATGACCATTTACACAAGCATCATGAAAGAATTCGCTCTCAGATATTTTAAGATAGTGGGAAAGCAAACATTTCTTTCATTGGTGACTTTTGAAGCAGTTCTTATTACGAGGAGTCATTGGGAGCAGTCACCCATTTTCATGTACATTTCTTCAGTGCATATTCCAGGAAACTAGAATTTTCTTCCCTTTTTAATACAATAGTATATCAATGCATGAATCAATGCTTTGTTCTGAAACACATGGTTTTATTAAACATTTTTCTTTATAATACATTAAACATAATTATTTACAATATAATACACATCTATTTACTGAATTTACTGAATTCACTGAATTTGATGGAATGTATGTAGTTTTCTCTGTGTTCCATTTCCAGTCTTTTCTTTTCACAGAAGGGTCTTCCCGTCTGGAAAACTCCTTGGTAAGGTGAGCTTGGACAGTTAGGGAACACAGATGGTAAGCATCACTTCATAACTTTGGTATATTCAGTCTCGGTGACAGTTCGTTATACACCACCCTCTCCCAAATAATGTCATTTTGATGGAAATGAAGGAAGTATACCTGAAACAAAAAAAATATTATAATATGTATAATATAATAATAATAATTGAGGTTGCATGAGGGGTAAACTAAAATTGTACAGTGGTTAGTCTATAATATTAAATATGTACATAGAATTTAAGTTTCACTTTCAAACCAATTTTACCAAAGAACCAAAAAAATTAATTTGAAATTAATTCATGTACCACTGAGACTTTTGCTTTCATACTTCTCCAAGGTAATTCCTTTGACATAAATTATTGTTTTGTTTTAGTAACTTTCCAACAACAAGTTACAAGTTACATACAACAACAAGTTTCATACAAGTTACAGGAAATCTCTAAGATTGTTTGTGAGGTTATGCATTTTTTACGCATTATTTACAATTGAATTCTATAACTTAAGTGCTACTATTCTAAGATTTTTTAACTGATAGTTTAAGTTTTTACTATCACTATTCACTTAACAGTATACAGAAAATAGTTGCAAGTTAAGCATCATATTACAAGGAAGAATTGCAAGATCTAATTGCAAACAACTTGGCTTCGTGATAGAACATTAGGAATATTACTAAATAATGTACCCTTAGCAACTTACATACAATGTATGCTTTGAATAAATATAATAAATGTAGGTTCTACATGTGCATATGAACCACAGCCTTACCTTCGAGGATTTGGAAAACAAAATGCTTCTCTGCAGTCAGCAGCCGTCCATTTCTTCCCGCAAGCAGGATCTATTGGAAAACCAAAAACATGCTTTCGGAAACTTGATCGCAATTTCCTCGACACCTCGGAACTACACATCTAAACGGCATATCAAACCGGCAGTATAATTCAAGTATGAACTGCACCGAACACACGGACAACACCGGATAAATTCAACTGAAAACAACATGTCTGTGTCTAGGCCACCCATGCCTCATGACTACCTACGCCGCCATCTTAGTGACGTCACGTATAGAGCGATTTTCCTAAGGATGAGCCAAAGTGACAGTTCACGAAAACAAGTGAACATCACATGTATTTCAGGGAAGTATCCCTCCGCCGCGACAGCTGTTCAGCTACGTCCCTTCGTAAAATGCTAATGGCGCCTGTCAAAACATCGCTATGCAGAAGTCTTAACAGTTTCCCTAAGGTATATGCACGTACGCGAGTCCGGGAAATATATAAATTTAATTTCGTATCTGGAAAATCTCTTAACATGCTCTACAATCAGTATAAGAAAACTGCCACGAATGTGAATAGAAAGCTCTCAATTGCAGCTCACCACACAGCACAAAGGCGGAAACCACGTGCATCAGTTTGCATCTCGCATTCAAGTATCGGTTTTAAAATAAAAATAATATCACTCAAAAAGTAAATCTAATGTAATATATGAAGAAAAAAGATATTTTTACAGAAGAGCACATAACACTGCACTTCCTAATTTCAATTATTTCTCGTGGAGCACTATAATTTTGTCGGACGATGACATCACAAAAGGAAGAGCCGAAGCCATTTACAAGTTAGCCAACTGCAAACGAACGAATGCGGGAAGGTAGTCTAATAAGCTCAAGGGCACTATGACCACAGAGCCTTCAGTTATGTTGCCAGCACTAGCTGTCACTTTGGCTCATCCTTAGGAAAATCGCTCTATAGTAGTGAGCAGGCTTTATAACTCTAGGAGGTGGTGGCTGAGGTGATTCCTCCATTTGTTTTCTGGTCTATACCAAGGATTGCGCCGCCCGACATGTTTTATTCGTTTTTTGCATCGTTACATCAAGATTCGCACTCGCAACAACAACTGTACAGTTGCTTCATAGCTATGAAGATTGTTTTATACGCAACAGTGCAACAGTGTATTGAATCTTTTACAATGGTACACAAGTGCTGTGTACCAAATTGTAGAGGGAATTATGATAGAAATGGACCACATGTTCCCATGTTTCAATTTCCCAAAGACGACACACTGAGGAAGAAATGGATCTCTGCAATTCATCGCCATGATTTCGTTCCGATGCCAAACACCAAAGTAAGTATTGACAACTTCGTTTCTGTGAAAGTTTGTTACATAACCTATATCATTCGTGCATTTGATATATTATTTGTATTGTTCGGAATCTATTGTTTTTGTCTAAATTTTAAACTATTCTAATTTACGTTAATGTGCGTTCATGGACAATACAATTCACGAGGGAAAAATTTTTTGTTGCAAAATTTTAATTAAATAAAATTTGATGAAAGAATAGGCCTGCATTCATTCTACAATATTGATTAATTTATTTGTTCTGAAGTGGTTGATTTTAAAGACCTATCATTTGACATTTAAAATAAATAATTGTTTTACCTTGTTTATCTTGTTATTTCTCATGTTTCTTTGTAGGTATGTAGGTGTGCACTTCACTTTGATGAAAAGGAAATTCGCTGGACAACGACATGTTATGATGAAAAGTCTGGAAAGGAGCTGCGGTGTACTTTGGAACGACCAAGACTCAAGGAAGGAGCCATCCCCACTAAATTGCCCGGGTGCGCAGCTTACATCAGCTTACAGTGCAGGTCCAACATCTGCACGTATGGATCCAAATGAGAGGAGGCAGAAGAGGGCTCAAGAAAATCTACGAAGGCTAGCGGAGAGCTTAGAATCCAAATCAAAATATGATGCAGAGAGGGCTCTTACATCTTTTGATGTTCATCAGTGTCTAGAAAGGGACAATGTTGGCAGAGAATGGACAATTGTGAACAGGGAAAACTGTCTTTTGTTAGGTTTAGCTTGTGTTTTACCTAGGCCAGTATTTACTTCATCAGTAGTAATTAAGTCGAATTTTGAAGTCAGAGTGTTCAGTCGTGAAATTGAATTGAAAAGGCTGGAAAATAATACTTTCCCTAGAGTTATCAGTCATTTCAATGAGTTAATTGATATCTTGAAAAGGCTGAAGATTTTTATGAAAACAAGAATGACTATTCTCATAGTTCATTCAGTACTGTAAATGCTATTTTGAGCAGACTTATAACAGATGTAGATGATGATGTTTGCAAGCAAGTGAAATTTATTATGGAACAAATTAATTTATTAATCACTGAAGAGCAGTGTTACAGATACAGTGCTGATTTGTCTGCTTTCTGCAGTATTTTGTCATTGTAAAGTCATCAACTAATACTCTTCTCAATAATTATACAAAGAAGAAATATGATTTAGCTCCTTCTAGAAAGAAAAGAAAATTTCAAACATTTAAGCAGTGAATATTATTTAATTAGTTAATATTGAGGAAATGAAGTGGTACTAAAGAAATGAAGAATGAAAAGTGTTAATGATGTGTGAAGTGTCGAAATGTATTAAAGCTGGGAAAGGAGGTTGGTACTAATGTTTTAACTTTTATTTGTAGGATTGAAAACAATTTGTTGCCAGGTTATTTTTAAAAACATTGTTTAGATAGTAGAAAATCATGGTGTTGATGGCAAAAGTCACTTAAAATATTGGCAAATTATGGCACTTGGTATGATTTACTGTCAGTATAAACACATTTCAATCAATAAGGTAGATGAATTGTACTGAAAGAATTATGTATTTTAACAATTGGAATGCATAAATGACACTCAATATTTTCATATAATTTAGTTGCGATTAGAGGAAAATGTATAAATATTATCTGTATTTAGATGTGCTAAATATGGTTGTAATATAATTCCATTCAGTAAAAATTGATCGTACTGGCAATAAATGCTTTATGTTCAAATGAGTTTTTATTTTGTATTCATCCATGCACTGCTCTCCGTGATCAAAACTATGGAAAGTTATATTTGTATTTCACATTTGTCTCTAAGAACTATGCCATGCAAACCTCATTACTTCATCTTCTCAAACTTTGTGGAGTAAAAAAAATTGTTGATGAAATACTTAAAATTATGGAAAGATCCTTTAGTTTTCTCTGAAGTCCCAAATATAGTGTTGGTAGATTAAAGAAATATACAGCACTCTAAAAAAACTCAATATTTGGTGTTTCGAAATTTGTAGTTCAAATATTATTAGATGAAACTTGCTTACTTTGTAGAGTTACTTGCTTTCCTGATTTAACACTCCTAGGCCTGTATATAGTGTCTGAATAAACATAAAGGTTTGTATTCCAGTCACCACTCGCTGAGTCAGGCTACTATACGCCCACTACCGGGTTTCCGCGGCCTTTCTATGTGTGACGTCACGCAGAGCGCCGGCCTCCTGTATACTGCGGGTGGTAGATATCAGGCGTCATTGTCGCTGTGATGCTAGGTGTCTGTCGCTAGGCGAAAAATGTCAGAAAAGTTATTATTTTGAAATATATTACTGTTTATGTTTGTAAATCATAGCCTATAGTACTCAGGACTTTAAAGGATGCTAGCACACACTTTTCATCGACATCGGTTCCGTAGATTCAGAGATTACCGCGCTGTAACACAACGCACTTCTGTCTTTATTTATTAGTATAGATATAAATATATAGATCCATTATTATTGTTGTTGTTGTTGTTGTTATTGTATTATTATTATTATTATTATTATTATTATTATTATTATTATTATTATTATTATTGAATAGACCCCAACATTACACCTCCTTTCCAAGCTATCACTGTTTTTAATTAAGCTACTTATACTCCATTTCTAAATACCCTCTGTATGACCATGAATTCTGGCTATCTCACAGCAAACGTTTTTATGCAAGCACCACATATCGTAAGCTTTGATCCTTGTCATCATGATTTCCGTATCACACAGCAAATGATTTTAATGGCTTGACATACGCCGTATATTAATACTCCTATATGACCATGAACTCTGGCTAAGACAATGGTTTGTCGACACGGCAACCATAAAACTTGCTACAACACAATGCAGCACAGTATGGACCACGTTTCGCGACCATGATAGAACATGAGCAGCGCCAAGCAGCGCTCGATGACTACAGGCTAAAAGGTAGCATACACAGCTTTTCGCGTGTTTCTCGGTCATGCCATTAGGTGTCGCATGATCGCGACATTTTATCAAGCTTGCTAAGGCACTATAAAGAGTGGGTACAGTAAGCCGCCATTTTGGTTCATTGTGTAGCGCGGGAACTCAAAAATATCCAAACAAAGCGCAGGAACAATGCCCGTCTAGTACATGGAATACTTTTTCAACACCTATATGAGGAGTTCTGTAAACTTCAGAAGATGCCTGACAGCTTATAACATTATAAGCATATGTTATCGATCTGCCATTGTCTTTTGCCAACCACACATAGTTAATAGATGAAGCAGTCTAAATACCCAGTTTATCTTAATCTTCAACAGTGGTGTTACACATTCAGTATTATGAATTGATATGAATTGTTCTTCATAGATTGTCAAAGTTAAGAAGACAATAATATCAAAGCTTCCTATAGGTTTGATTCAAAATTAAATAGTTTATACTTAAGTACCTCCAAAACTTTTAAAAGCCACTTCCAGACAGCAGTGGAGTAGGAAGATAATAGATGCTGACTGTTTTTTATAATATGATGTTGAGTAATTTCCATCCTATGAGTAAAGAGGAAAAAGCCAGTTTTCAGGAACGTCAACTACCCGTACCTTTTTTAAAAAGCTCAGTACAGTACTTAAATAAAGGCCATTCTTAAAAATGTCAATATATGAATTCTTATGGCTAACATGTAGTGATGTTTTATAAGGTCTAACAAGATGTAAATATTATATTACCTATCAAATTAATTATTAATATTATCACAGTCTGTACGGTAGAATGAATTGGTTATTTATTCAATATATTCATATTAGAATATGTTCACAATATTTAAATTACATGAACTGGTAAAATAATGGTACATCTTTCAAACACTAAATTCATATTTGGATTTGCTTAATCTTCATAAAAAGCTTTGATATTGCAGGAAAATGTTATTAATAGCGAATAAATATATTAATTTTATTAATGGAGTTATTAAATAAAATTCTGAACATTTTGTAAGACATTGTTGGTATCATTTCAAAAGACCTTTTTGTAGTATGAATTTGAATTAGTGCGCATTTCATAATTCGACAATAAAAAATTGAAAGGCTATAAACATTCATTGATAAAAACATCGTGAAGAAATGCAGGAGAACAAGCGCAGGTAAAATCATCTGAAAAATGCACCGTGTAAGAAATTTTCCACTTACCAAAAACTGAATATAGGAGAGAAGATTCAGATGGACCATTATGTAAAGAAAACTTAATATGGAGGAATACATTGAAATTAACAAAGCATTCATTGAAAAAAACACTTTATTTTAGTTTTCACAAATGTGTTCATAAATACACACCAACAGCAAAAGATCAGTCTTAATAACTCATTAAAAGATACAGGGCAAGGAAAAATCTAATTTATGGCTATGCTATGATTTTTTTCGTGCCTCCTGAAAAATCTTTAATGATATGAGAAATGAAATTTTTTTCATTCACCCTTCTGTGATCTCTGCTAATTGTTGCAATTTCTGAGTAAACTTACACCATTTTTTTAATGATTTCATATACCCTCGATTTTTTATAGTTCATCACATTGCAAAAAATTTCTTGGTGCTCCAGATTGCTTTAGCAGGATATTCAGCTGCAATGATTAGGAAATGCCATTTGAATCGTTTAGAACTAATATACGCCAAGCCAATTATGCTTGTTTTATATTTGTGATCATTAAAGAGAGGAGTCCTGTGTTGGTTTTGCTACCTTAAAATAGAAATATTAAACAACTCAACAAAAATTTGAATCATTAAACTTGCAGCATTCATAGGAGCAGCTGTATGAAACTGCAGGAATGATTGTTTTATGGGAATTTGATTTTTATATTATCAACTTGTCTTTATTTACTTTTTTTTAAAGAAAAGGATGATACTCAGCAATGCATGCAGGTGATGAACATGCAATCCACAGCTTTCGCAGAAGTTCAGGCACTTCTTCATCAATGCACACATGAGGTGACCTTCAATAGAAGGCCCAGTTACTCACAAGCTATAACTTGTTTCCAATTGTCATGAACACCTCGGAAGAGAACTTATGTACTCCCTTCCCCATTGGAAGAATCAAGCGTGATCTGCCCACAAAATGACTTTTTGTGTTTCACAAATTCTAGGTTTCTATTGATCTCCACTGCATCCTCACAGAGAAAGCCATGTACACCTACACGAAATCTTAATTTATAACCTAAAACTACTGATTGTTCATCCCACTTTCTGGGAGCACCATCACTCTGGAGGGCTTTTATTTAACCTGTTAGAAATTTCTTCAAGTTCCTCTCCAACATTTTGTACTGCTTCTTCAGCGAGGGAACTTCCAGATGAAGTCGGTCATTTTCTTCCTCTTGCATGCAAACATTTTATCTGTCGTGCTCCACTGTTTACAGTTGTGGTCGTAGTAGTTAGTAAAACCTACGAAAAATAAAAAACAATATCAATTCACCAGTCAATTAGCAAATTCAATTGATAAAATGAAATTGTTTCCAATCAAGAGGTTTTTCACATTTTTTAAAAACTGCAGCAGTCGCATCAATGCTTAAGAAAATGAATGAACTGTATCATAATCTTTTTATTTTCCATGTACTCAAAAATCTATTTCATAAATGGATAAAGAAAAACAGATAAACAATGTATTTTTTCACATTCTTTAATGACATTCAAACAGTTCGAGACAAGAATGTCCAATATGGCTTCATAGACCTATCAAAAGCCTTTCAGGGTTATAGATCAAACTTTTTCACAGACTTATATGGCAGTTAGGATGCACAAGGATGGATTCAATCTTACCTAGCTAAATGTCAACAAATTTAAAACAACACCTTCTAGAAGGGTAATATGGATTACAATATAAGCAATTATATATCAGAAAGAAGACTAGAATTCACACTTGACCCTTGTTCTTCCTATTATCAATGTGCCCAAAGCAATAGGTAAATTACAAAGCAGATGACCCTAATATTGAATTGAAATCCGAAACGCACAGATCACTATTTGAAGACAGAAACAGCTTTAGAAAAACTCATCAACTGGCTTTCTCATGTAAATTTATAAATAACAGATTAATTTCTCATAAATAATATATTCTTAAATGTTAGGAGAAATTCGGGATCACATTCCACACTCCAATCCTAATTATCCCAACATTCAGCTCAATAGTAACAGCATTCATTACAAGAGACAATGTCTGATTATTCCTACAGAGTAACTTCTGGTGACACTCTCAAAGAGAAAGTGTTAACTAAACCATCCCTAAAAAATTATGTTTTAAATTAGAAATAATTTGAAGAAATTCCACAAAAACATGCACTTTTGATGTTTCCTTGTTTAGGAACCCCCAAGACCTTCAGAACCACATTCATTAGAACAAAATGTGATACATTTCAAAACGTTTTTCATGTTACAACCAAAGTACACTTAACTTCTCAGTAACATGCAATAACTTGATGAAAAAGTTAATTTTCAACACAATTTTTGCTTGGATCTATTTTTTGTGATTCTATAATGGTTTAGAACATTCGAAAAAATGAAAAGCTACAAATTAAAGACACCCTGAAATACAAATTAATTATTTCAAAATTAGAACAGAAAAGGCCTTACAGATTTTAAAGAAACTTCTGTCCCTTTGATCAAAATTATTTCTGCACATTGAGCCCTTTCATGACCCACGTAAAAGATATGTCTTTTAATACAGTCACTTTGAAAGCATTTATGTAAACTGACTTCAAGTACCTTACTGCAGATGATTCAAGATCTTCCTGCCTTCTCTTGATTGGTAGTCACATCACTACTTTGAGAAACCCATATATATATATATATATATATATATATATATATATATATATATATAATATATTTTAGACTACAACTTTCGAGAAATGTACTTTCAGCAAACTGAAGAAATGTAATTAAATGGGACTTACTGCGGATAACAGAACATTTTCAATTCTCGTTTCAGCATCAGCAGGCAAAATCTACACAAAATAAATCCTTTTCAATAAATAAAATAAGATAATAACTGTTAATATTAAGTTATGTCATACAACTTATCTTATATTTAGACCTCCCTGTCCGTAAAATGTGTTTGGAAAGGTTGGGTACATCAAACAAAGTTGGAATAGCACTTTCCTCCAACCATCTATTCTTTTGATCTCCCATTGACGTTCTTCAAAGTGAACCAACACAAAACGGGACCAATACTTTTTATAACTTGTAGTAGAACAAGTTATAGCTAGAACAAGTTTTAGCTTTCAAGTAATATCCTATAACGAATCAAGCCATTTGGTGCTACCTTGCAAGCAATGAAAATGATAAAATTTTGAAGTGGGGTTCGTGATTACATATAAATAACTAAACACACGACAACAATAGCTTTTCTTTATACTAAAAAACATTGCATAATTAAAGAAATCTTCCTTCACAAAGCCATAACTATCACTAGGAGTCCATTTATCCCGTCGGCAGTTTTCGATACACTTCGCTCTTCTTTCTCGTCTGCTGAGAATCTAAAAAGCCTGTAGCCTTTTGCACTGCTGTTGGCGCAATTATATGCTGAAACTAACCATTGTTACACTAATCTGCACAAAAAACGACAAAAAAACTCCAAAACACAAGTGCAACACACACGTTCTTACGGGCACGAGCCGAAGAGTGTGAATCAAAATGGCGCGAGAGCTAACTTGTGCAGTTTTGTGAACGCACGAAAGTGGAATGTACGTTCACGCAACCCTTACGGGCATCTATGGCCAATCCTGCAATATGAAAGAGAAAAAACAGATCAGAACGATATTAGCCAACTGGCGCGCGCATGGCTTATGTTTCAAGTCTCATTTCGCTGTTTCAGATTTCTCTTACTTCTGGAAGTGCTAAATTCGCTTGTACTTCGCCCGTTTATCGGATTCATATGAAGCGATCTCTAAATGAGGATATTTTCCGTTCAGCTGCATTTTTGAAGAATTTAGTGGTAATGCTTTTCAAATGATCTATGAGCAGTGGTATTGAAGTATCGTGATGCAAATCTTTTATAAGAGTGTACCTGGGGGGCGCAGAGGGCGGAGAGAAGGACGGTCAAATGTTATGAAAAAAATGAAGGTAGTTTAATACGAAGTCTTCGAGGGATGAATCATGCAGGAAGATTTCATTCTGCTCGGCATCGCGCTTCTGGGCAGTCGTAGGTTCGTGAGAGGAACAGAAGTACAATCGAGATAAATTGGGTTATCAGTAGAAGAATTTTAAGGACAGTGAATGATATTGCAGATATTTTTCATGTGGAAGTAATATTGATGTATAAGTGGAACTTTGGCCGGGAGTAGTAATCGAGTTCGGGACTATGTCATAGGATAATCGGGACTGATAATTTTTGATAGTTTGAGACCAGCTGGATAGGGGCAGAAGAGGATTTCTTGGGACTTTGGACTGACAGCTCGCAAGATATTTCGACTGAAAGTCTACGAGGACATCAACGAAGAATAGATAAGTTAACCGCGGTATAAAATTGTAAAGTTCGAATGTCTTGATCAAAGGCATAACAGCAAATTCACTAAATTGTTTGCTAAAAAGGTAAAAATAAACTTTGTTAAATTTTGTTCTTTAGAAAAGAAAGTGATCTTTCATTTAGTCAATCCAAACAGAAATGAACTAGGAATAGAATCATTCTATTTCAGATTCCCAGCTGCGCTGTATAGTCGGCGGATTCTATAATCCATTATAAAGGTAATAAGGATTATAATATATCGTGACCCATTATTGAAAGCCGAAAAGGTAAAAATTATGTTTTTTAAAGTTTATTACGGATACTTTATTCTATTTTGTTATGGATACAACGTTTTCACATAAATAAAGATGTATGATAGAGGTAATTAGACCACAATTAATAAAGTATGGTGTATTTAACACATTATAAATTTCTCATTCACAATATTAAAATGGAGAGATTTACACGTAATATGGATTACAAATAATATGTAACGCATATTAATGGATTTACATGTACATCTGTATGCAATTTGAATGAGTAGTTAATTGAAAATTTTCGTACTATTCGGGAAGGATTTTCATCTCCATCTCATTAATGGTGAAGCAATACAACGGCATTGGGACATATATTTCGAAAATGTTATTGTGTTGTGTATTGGTTAAATGACTTAAGAGTTACACAAAACGCACATTTATTCCGACACAAAGTCATTTACAAGAGGACCGGTCCGTGGCGCCTTGCTACAAAAGGCTGGGAGGAGCGACGGCTGGGCCAGAGTCACCAAAGACCCGCGATGCTGCTTGATCGTATACGAGTGGTCCGGAGAAAATACGAGTTGTACAGCGGCCCGTAAGAGGTTCATTGATTGATAAGTAATTCCTGACTATTCAACTGCTAAGGTCCCGTACGTGTAGTGCATTTTTCCTGCGGGAGGTGAGGAGATTTCGGGCTGCTGGTGGCTGACTCTTGTTCTAGAACAAGATCCAAGCTTCAAGAAGCTTTTGGCAGTTAAGAATGAATGAATGACTAAAAGCCTTATTTTACGTGGTGAGACTCAGGCCATGTGACCTGCTCTTCCGTTTGACCACGCAAATTTCGCTACGCTCCTTTCACCTACCAGGGGAGAAGGAAGATATTACTTGGGCGACGAAACAGGCAATTTGAATTTAGCCAGAGGCTTAATTTAGATCTTTCACATGCAGTAAATCTACTAACATGGGATCGTCGGCTTTACTTCCCCTCCGAAGGAAGGTGTACGAAGGATTTTTTCGCCCTTACAGCTCGGTACGCTAACTAACAGCGTATCGATCTGTTATACCCAACGCCATCGCCGCCGCGGAATCGGTTGGGGCCTTTGTGGGCGTGGCGTGATCAGACACGCCGAATATTCCTCGCAAAGCACTGACGCTGCGTCGCTCGGGAGCGCAAGGGACGCCCACACACATTCGTGGCGCGAAGTCTTGTTATCTATGACGGAGCGCTATCTAGCAAAGATTCTGTCCTGGCAAAGCTTATATGAAATAAAACGTGCATTTGTAATTTTCTCCTTCGCATGTGGGCCCGAACAGATGCTTTAGAACAGATTTTGTTTAACGCAAAAAATATCTATCTTCTATTTTGTAGTTTTCAAATGTTAACTTTTCGCAGAAGTTGAAAATTCAGAAAGTTCAGCGGAAACACGACTAGAAATGTTTACTGTCCTTTTAAAAATAACAAAACATTTTGGACTTTTTTGGCAAAACTGTTTACAAAAAGTTTAAACATTACTCTATTTTACATAAAATTATGCAAAAACTACTTTTGTTTCGAAAAATCGTACGTGATTTTATTTAAAGATTGGTTTTACGAATTCATTTTCTTCAATTTTGTAACTATGTGAAGACGCCGAAAGGTTTTTGAACTTTTGCAATTTTCGAAATATTACAAATTTTAATGAAAATGAGACATTCTCCATTTTTTAAGTGTTCATTAACTAGCTGAACAAAGTTTAATATAAAAGTTTGTTTCATTTATTAAATTTTAATCAAAATGAGACATGAACTTATTGTGACTGGACAGACGTTTCGCTGGCAACAGATTTTTCGGTATTAAGTACTGATGTGTCCAAATTCAATACACACAAAATTCAATAAACAATTTATTGGTTGAAAACAGGTACAGAGCTACAGTGCGAAAATCCGGGAGAATGTACAGTGAAACGTAGCCGAGTTATCGTAACCAGAAGATGCACCACAAAATTGCGAGTCGCTAAATCTCCGAAAAGGAAGTCCGTTGTCGCAGCACTGTCGTCGTAATCACAATCTTCTCACCGTACTATCTCGTATCACCAACTCGTCACTCTTACTCCCCCCTCACTCTCTGCCCCTCTCTCCGGGCCACGGCCGCATTTTTCCCCCGGGCCGTAGCCCGCTGACTGGCAGGCGTAGTAGGGGAAGGTTGGGCTCGCCCGCCGCTCAGGCGTGGCGGCCGCACACCGCCAAGCCTCGCTGGCCCGCGCTTGTCGCTGGCCGCTGCCGCCAGGGGCGGTAACGCCCTACTGTGGCGGCACATTCAAATCTGTGCGGCCGGTCACGACAAGGACCCACAAAATATAGATTATATCTATATTGAGATATACAAAATTTTCCTCTCTCTACATTAATATCTGCCAAAGATCTTAGCGTCCGGCTTGCTGGGTCAATGGGTCACGATATATTATAATCCTTATTACCTTTATCATGGATTATAGGATCCGTGACTATACAGCGCAGCTGGGAATCTAAATAGAATGTTTCTATTCCTAGTTCATATACTGGTTGGATTGACTAAATGAAAGATCACTTTCTTTTCTAAAGAACAAAATTCAACAAACTTTATTTTTACCTTTCTAGCAAACAATTTAGAGAATTTAAGTTAGGCCTTTGATCAAGATATCTTTCAATTTACAATTTTATATCGCGGTTAACTTATCTATTCTTCATTGATGTCCTCGTAGACTTCTCCAGTCGAAATATCTTGCGAGCTTGCGTAGTCCAAAGTTCAAGGAATCCTCTTCTGCCCCTATCAAGCTGGTCTCCAACTATCAAAATTATCAGTCCCGATTACGTCCTATGACATAGTCCCGAACTCGATTACCACTCCCGACAAAGTTCCAATTTATACATCAATATTGATTCCACATGAAAATATCTGCAATATCATTCACTGTCCTGAAAAATTTCACTGATAACCCAATTCTATCTCGATTTTACTCGTTCCCTCTCACGAACATACGATTAGTTCAGAAGCGTGATGCCGAGCAGAATGAAATCTTCCTGCATGATTCATCCCTCGAAGACTTCGTATTAAACTACCTTCATTTTTTCATAACATTTGACCGTCCTTCTCTCACCCAGCCAATCCATACGTTCGTTATATTTTGGTGTAGCTGACCTTTTGATCGTCTAAACTTCTTCGCCCAATCCCAAATTTTCTACTTTCGGCACCAAGCCATCTCTTAATGCATTTAGAAAAAACAAAACTACATCGTTTATTCACGGTCGTTGCTAAGCTCTAGCTCTCGTGATATTTCGTAATGCATGTTCCACCATATTGTCTACAAATAAATGTTAGTTTATTTTAACGTGATATATCGGTATGTCACAATATAACGTGTTAAAGGAAGTAATTAACTGTATAAAGAAACAAGATTGATTCTATTTTCCCCACCCAGTCCAGGCTTTCTGTCGAAATTTTAGTCCAGTCTTTCTGTCCAGCCAAGTTTTTCTGTCGAAATTTTACCGTTTTCCGCTCCTCGGTTACAATATTTTCTCTTCTTATCAAGTAAGGACCAGAATGTAAAAATGTATAGGTTTATTTTGAACTTGGATCTGCGTTAGTTATTTTGATTTAATTACATGGATATTTTCTGGCAAATTACCTTACTCTCTGTACTAATTAACCTGAAATTTTACAAAAGTTCTCGTAAAATGAGATATTTTAATGTAAACGTAAGTATATGATACAATTCGTTATTATTAAATGACAAATTATGGAATAGAATTTTTTACGTGGGTCTAGCGATCACGTTCTCTGTAATGTGCGTGATATGTTTCTATAACCACGTATGTACATTCGCACTGTTTTTGATACGTACGATGGATTTTACTGTTATGAGTGTTATGCACAACGAAATTAAAATGTACATTTTGTTGTATAATATTTTAATAATTACGACTTACAACAGATGTTCTCAAAATATGTATACTGTTTTAGCATGTTCTCTAAATGTTCGCAAATATTTCGAACCGAAATCCGAATAAAAGGAAGTCTGCCAGGAAAACAAAAGGCCTCGCTGCTGAGACTTACCACTTAAAAGAAGATTCCACAAATTGCGAGCCCCGAAACAGCGGTGTAGAAGATAAGCCAATGTTCTTTTCATGCAAATTTGTCGAGAAACCGAGTTGGCAAATAAGCGAGGGTTAGTAGTACAACGAAGTATTTGTGGAAGTCCAGCTCCATAATTAATACCTGTGTTATAATTACTGGACGGCAAGAGGGCCTGCCGTGCACTCGTAGGTTACAAGAAGCGCTTTTAAGCGCTCAGGAGCCCACCGACGTTCTCAAATCTACTTATCTCGCCTGGAAGGTCGGAAACAGAGGTAGGTTAATAATCGCACGTATCAGTTAACAGTACTAGGAGCTCCTACAAAGTTTATTTGTCTGCAGTTCGAGACCTGAAATCATCAGCCAAAAATGTTTCAGGAAACGAAATCATGTGAGAATATACGGAAATGTAGGCTAGTCTTCAACAGAATGAAATGTCGGCACACACTTTTCTAAACCGCAACACGAATTGAGGACATGTTCTTTGTAAAGGGTATACAGTAAAGTTTCGAAACAATTTGAAAATGAATACCTCCGTATTCAAAAGAGGTGCTAGATGAACATGTTCATTTAGAAAGGAAAGGAGCTTAAAACACCACCAGAATTAAGTAATGGAAATAATGATTTACAAGTAGTACTACCTAGTCTTTTGCTTGATGTTACACTTCAATTTTTTCTGCAATTGCTATACATTTCGTTAACTTGTGTAGACATACCTAGCAATGCTTAGTGTTTACACAGTTATTTAATGGTAAGAGGATTTACTAAAAGATAAATAATCATAAATTGACACAAAACTTCGACCCTTTTAATCTGTAAAAATTATTACTTTGCATATTACAATCCGTTATAATAAATGTGATAACGGGTGTCAACTACGTTTCTCACAATTAGTAATGAGTAAAACGTAAATTTATGAAATTTGTCTAGGTTATTACTTCCGTAATAACAGCAGAGACCTGTACCTTAAAATTATTCCTTTTGGAAAATTTATCCAGGAAAGATGAGTGTACATTTATCAACGAGAAATAAATCAGACTAGAGGTAATTATTAGTTTACAACATAAATAAGCAATTAAATATATAATAAAACAGAAATGAATTACGTGAAAAACAAACAAAAAGTTATGAAAGCTTTTACTCTTAAAATATTTTTTAGGAATGGGAGTCTGTGGTATCAAATTGTAATCACACTCGGTAAAAAGTGAGTACCATTCAACATTCAGGTATGCAGGGGTTGGTTTGTTAAACTTACATTTTTAATAATTTAGTACTTCAAAATTTGCATATCTTCCAGCAGATTGATCATTCCATTTACATATTTATTTATGATTATGAATAAAAAAGTTTGATTATATTGTGGCGATTCACGTATGCCATTATTCTTTTTGAAGTGTGCGGTTAAATATACAAGGAAATCTTCAGTTCTCTAACCGAAATTTATTATTTCATTCCACATATTTTATTTACAGCATTTAGATATTTTTTTGCATTCTTTGGATGATGATGATGATGATGGTAATAATAATAATAATAATAATAATAATAATAATAATAATAATAAGAAGAAGAAGAAGAAGAAGAAGAAGAAGAAGAAGAAGAAGAAGAAATTTTGCGTGCAATTCATTTTGAAAAATAAATTATTGAAATAGCAAATTTACAGAACCTTATTTATTATTGACTTTAAATTTATAAAACATTTATTATTTAGCAACTTATTTATTAAACACTTGTGGGCTTGGAAATCCTTAGCTATTGAAATATATTAAACTTTACTCGCTACTGGTCTCGTCATTGTTAATCACATTTTTACGCTTCGCTCTGCAAACATTTTAAAGGGAGAAAGATTTTCTCGCGAGAATGAGTTTGTTCTATGTCCTGGTTTGGACATGATTGTTAAGTATCAAAACTTTCGTCCTGAAGTTAAGACATGCATTCGCTACGATATTGCCTTGGAGAAATTTGATTTACATGTCCGAGATAACGTTCTATATTATAACTCCGGCCATTATTTCATAAGTGCAGGGGCAGAATATGCAACGAAGACGATCTTAATACTTGTAGGTGCTGCGGGTTGCATATAGCTGATTTCAGGAGCGCTTGAGCCAGCATAAACGAATAGTCAACACGCGTCTATGAGCTACATACATGCACATTCCCATTGCACTATGCATATATTCTTAGCGCAATTGCAGTCAATAAGTTGACAAAGTTTTATCATAATCAGATGGACAAACAGCAACGCAAAAAATATGAACAAACTAACACTTACTTTTATTTTCTCATATACGAACGTATGTACAGAGTAATATACGTAGTATAGAGAAAGTTATGTCATGCTGCGTAAAAAAACGTCGGATTTTCGATAAACAAATTGATTGTTGTGCCCTGATAACGAAATAGTGGATAAATAAAAGTGGTGCCCTGATAAATAGAAGTGGATATGATTTTTCAAAAAACGTCTTTTGAAGTCATTTGAAGCACTTCCACTCATAAATGCAATAATGTAAACAAGTCAATGAAAACGTGAATATTAACTGCGATAGAGATATTTTGAAAAATTACATTTATGTAATTTTTTCATCACGTTTTTTCGCAAAAATGGCTCGAATTGTTTTCATTTTTTCCAATGGATAGTACCTATTGTAGCTTAATGTGACATTAAGTTTATTTTGGTGTATCATTTTGTTTTTTAATTACACAAAAATATTTTTTGGGTTATGTTTCACGGCGTTCGTATGCACATTTTCATCAAATTGAACACATTATTGCATTTGTGACTGGAAGTGCTTCAAATGACTTTTAACAAAGGTTTTCGAGAACTCAATAGATTCCTATTAAAATAGCCTCAAATTTCGCATTTACAGTAATACTTAATCGCCATTTTCTTAAAAACGGCTTCAAATTTTCAATAAAAATTTATATATAGGACACGTTTTTACTGTTCTTTAATATTCTTGAAGTAATATTGCGGTTCTACTACTAAGAAAGCGAAAGGTTGAGAAAATGTCAAAAAAAAAGTTCTTTGGGCGACGATAGACGGCAGCTGGAATGAGGACGGGGCGAGACCATAAAGCCAGTCCACATCAAGAAAGTTAGAAAACGTTACTACGAGAAAAACCTGTGCCACTGTAGCACCTCTCGTTATATATTTGATGATTAATTCATCTACATGTTGTGGGTTGCACAATGAATGTGAAAAACATACAGCCTTGCAACAGCATTGCATTTCCAGCCTTGCAACATATACTTTTAATACAAGGTTTATATTACAGGAAAACAATGTTGAATGTCTGTTCACTTTACGTTATAAAGCTGTCGTATCTCATTTATAATTTTTTGTAGAGAATACCTTCGTTTCCCTCAGTTTTCATGTATTAAAAAACAATTCTTTTACTAACAAACCTTAAAGGCAACTTTGAAATGCTCCACTCTTAACCATGTCATTCATGGTTTTCATTGCTGCTGTCTCCTCTTTCAAACTTCTTCAGTCCTTCATAAAACGCAGGGGGAACATACTTGAGAAGAATGTATATCTTGCAGTTTTTCTGTACGTGAAATGATTTCTCATGGGTACAGAGTATACAGATTGATCAGACTCAGGTTATAGGAACTAGTTTTCAGTCTTTTGGTAATGTTAATTGAAGAATATTCTTTTGTTATACGTGTATTTGTACTCCATTACATATGATTTCTCTTCGGAAATTCTCAATTCCTTAACTCAAAAATACTGAATGTTTTTCCTGAATGATTCATTTTTCTAAAAGGCACTTCTCGTTGTAGTTGCATTGTTCTTTTGAAATCACTAAAACTCATTTTTATATTTTAGCACTGCCATTTTGAATGTTGCCATACAGTTGTCGCGAAATTATTTCTGGACTCATCCGTAATTTTCTCTCTATATACCCCAAATAACTATCGTTTGGAAAATGTGAATGTCCAAGTTATTGAAATTTGTAGATTTGTTATGTACGTTTTGCCTCTCTGAATGAAATTCATCAATAATGTTGTAATTTTAGAGTTTCTGTTTTGACCTCCACATAAGTTTGATCATATCAACCTTTTTTTCAGAACACAAGAACCAACCTCGTGAGCTCCTCTTGAAGCAATACTTCAGTGCTTGCAGTGGTTCGTTGCCTTTCCATTCAAAGGATGCATTCCTACATTAAATCAGAGGTTGGTGTTATAGAATGCAACACTGTTGACTATTTTGGCAATGCAATATTCACTGTCGATGCTAGACAATTTTAGAGATATTTCGACCTTGCGCTTAATTCAGCAACTAATTACCTAACCATTACATTTTGTACGTACAACGTGTTTTATTTCATGTTTTGCCACTCAAGTGACTAGATACATAACTACAACATATTTATGGTCTGTGAAATACGATGGGCTTTCTGTTGGGTGTCATTCGCCATACCTTAGCACGTTTGAGATCTATACGAAACACGAATTTTTGTATAACTTGTCAAGCAACATTTGTTTCGTAGATTAATATTTGTGTTTCTAAAATTTTATTGTGCTTCAGTCGGCTTATATTACTTTCAGAAATAAAAGAATGGGCAAACTTTGCGGAAGGTTTGCGACTCTTTCGTTGCCAAAAGTGTTTGAATTCAAACAAAATACCTTAGATATAAACATTGCATTTCTTCAATGAAGTTAGGGAAAATGATAATTTTAGTTTTGTGTTTCGTATTTTCTTTATAATTTTCAGAACTAAAAATAAAATAAGATTTACTCTTGAAATCAAATAAAATTATCTAAACAATATACTTGAAAGCGACCGAAAATGTAATTTTTTTATTTTATAAGGTCAAGGAGTGTGTGCTAAAATAAATCTGCATTATGATAGTGCATTAAATGAATAATGAACCACTTTTTCTCTCCGCAAGATTATATTCTCAGGGAAGAAATTATTGTTATTGAATTACAAAAATAAAAAAAAATTTCAGGGGCTATGTGTATTTACATTTCGCAGTTACATAGAGCTTCCTCTGCCTAGGACGGGAAGGGGACGCCGCAGTCCATGAGGCAAGGGCTGGGGCAGGGCGGCGCTCAGGCGTAGGGCCGCAGGGCGCGAAGGGCGCGGGGGCCATGTAGCTGGCGCTGTAGGTGGACACGAAGTCGCAGGGCGGCCCCGCGGGCCCGCACGGCCCGCAGCTCGAGCTCGGGTCCAGCCCCCTGCCACGCCCACGACAGGCAACAGCATTGCGTCAAACGGGGCAGGCCCTCGCACGCGCCGGGCGGCTTCGTCAAAGGAGGATGCGAGTGGGCAATGAGAGGAGAACAGGGAGAAAGGGATATGAGAGTGACTTAAGAAGAGGAAAGAAATGCGATTATTTGAGAGTGAGTAAGAAATGCGAGAGCAGCTACGGTTCATGAGAGCAGGTAAGAAAAGTAGAGCAAGTAAGAAACGTAGAGCGAGTAAAATGTGCGAGTGAGGTAAGAAATGTGCGAGTGAGTAAGGAATGTAGAGCAGCTACGGTTCATGAGGCAGGTAAGAAATGTTAGGGCAAGTAAGGAACGTGAGAGCGAGTAAAAATCTGCGAGTGAGTAAGGAATGTGAGAGCGAGTAAGGATGAGAGCAACTCAGTTCGTGAGAGCAGGTGGGAATGTTAGAGCAAGTAAGGAACGTGAGAGCGAGTAAAATGGAGTGAGTAAGAAATGGAGTGAGTAAGGAATGAGAGCGAGTAAGGAATGTTGGAGCGAGTAGGGAATGTAGAGCAGCGACCGCTCGTGAGAGCAGGTAAGGAATATTAGAGCAGGTAAGGTACGTAGAGTTAGTAAGAAATGTGCAAGTGAGTAAGGAATGTGAGAGCGAGTAAGGAATGTGCGAGTGAGTAAGAAGTGTGCGAGGGGGTAAGAAATATGCGAAAAAGTAAGGAATGTGAGAGCAACTACGGTTCATGAGAGAAGGTAAGGAATGTGAGAGCGAGTAGGGATTGTATGCGCGGGTAAGGAATTTTGATGGTGGGTAAGGAATTGTGAAGGAGTTAGAAATATTAGAGGGTGTTTGAGAAATGCAAGAGAGTGCTTGAGGAAAGTTTGAAGTTGATGCACGAATGCGATATGGACACTGAGGAATGAGAAAGCGCTTGATTAATGCAAGAGCAAGTGAGAAATGTGAGAAGATGATTCAGAAATGCGAGAGAGAGAGAGAGAGAGAGAGAGAGAGAGAGAGAGAGAGAGAGAGTGATAAAGACAGATAGACAGACAGACATTGGGGGATAAGAAATGAGAGATAGGGTGATAAAGAATTCGCCTAAAAACTATATACTATAACTATAACTACATAAAAAACTATATACTATAACTAAATAAAACTATATGCCCAAATTTTGTAACAGGCTTACAAGGTTTACTCTAGTCAAATGAGAGTACTTCAACTTCGCTTGTTTTGGGATGAATTAAAATTTAAATGAATATTGCTACAGTTCTTTCTACTTTGATGCTTAATTACTTTTGTTGCCCCAATAATACTAATAAATCCTGATAACTATTTCTTACAAATTCTGTAAACTATCATGAAAGAATGAATCTCTCTACTATCTTTTATGTTATTGTTTATTTTATTTATCCTACTGTGCTCATAAATTTTCACAGTAAAACGTTATTATTTTCATTGTTTTTCTATTTTGTGAAATATATTGAAAAATAATTACATATGTATATTTTTTGAAAAAACAAACGA
Source organism: Teleogryllus oceanicus (assembly GCA_964035755.1). Taxonomy (NCBI): domain Eukaryota; kingdom Metazoa; phylum Arthropoda; class Insecta; order Orthoptera; family Gryllidae; genus Teleogryllus; species Teleogryllus oceanicus. The sequence continues at coordinate 7,146,035 of CAXIVR010000007.1, forward strand.
ACACACCAAAATAAACTTTACGTCATATTAAAGAGTGCTATTATCACTATCCTTTGGGAAAATGTGAAGAATAAATTTGGAGCCAATTTTGAGAAAATAGCCTTTGAGCGTTTCTCAAAATGCGGAAATTTGAGGTCATTTTAACAAAAGATTTTGAATTTTCGAAAAACTTTATTTCACATTATTGTTTGGCACTAACCCTACCAAAGTTCAAAGAAAAGGTTAGGAGCCGTTTTGAGAAAAATATTTTGTTTTTGTTTTTTAAATTGCAAATATTGCACGCACTATTGCACGGAAACTACTAAAATTTACAAAAACATTACATGACCTTCATTAAAGAACTATTTATGGACAACAAATAACATTTGGAAGGAAAGATCTGTATTTTCAATTTTATAGTTGTAGGAAGACTCAAAAATATTCAAACTTTTGCAATTTTCGATAATCCAGAGTTAACCTTGACAATCGGACCAAGACTTTTTTAAATATGACCAACCAAAAATAACAGGATGAAGTTGTAATTGAAATAAAAGATGCAATATTTGAAAATAAAGAAAAACGTGTTTATCTGTTTCTTTCTCAATGACTTGCAACTGTGATAATGTTGGCATTGAAAATTCACGCTAACTGCTGCGCAGTTAAGTAGGACAAAGGTGTAATTAAAATAAAAGATGCAATATTTGAAAAAAGAAAAAAGTTCTTATCTGTTTCTGTTTCAATGACTTGCAACTGTGATAATTTTGGCATTGAAAATTCACTCTAATATTATGACGCAAACTGGTGCTTGAAACTCATTGGCTGAAGTCGGATGCGCGAGAGCCCACCCATCGCTTTCCATCGACGATCCGATTGAGTTTGGTTCATAAACGATGTAACACATATAAGATTTCGAGTTCATATATCGTGATTGAATATATGTTTAAATATTGGTAAAATCGTTTTCCCCATCACATTTTGGTGCGTAGTTCAAGTTTTTGAACTGATAAAATTGTTTTTCATTTGTTTTCACTATCATCCGCATTGTTTAAAAATATGAAAAAAATATGTCATAGAATGTTATAAGACACATTCTAGGGGAAACAAAACAGACTGTACTCCAACGGTATCACGTCGAAAATCCATTTCAAAAATTTATTTATTTTTTCTATTTGAATTTGGCGTCAGAATTAGTAGCTAAAAATATCTTAAAATTCAACAATTTTTTCCGTCTCTCCAATTTTTTCCACTGATACAAGCAATAGAAGCTGAGAGAAAAATAAAACATGGAAAACACGTTTCTCCTTGTATATCTGCAACAGGCTGATTTTTTGTGAATCTACGTCATTTTTTATTATCTTTCGTATGAGCATCGCGATTATCGATTTGGTTTGGTGGGCACTTTTCATTCCTTTATTCGGCTATACCCTTTCTGTCACAAACATACTATGAGTTAAAAATGATTAACTTTAGCGACGCGAGCATTTTCTGAAAATTAATATTTTGAAAAATAATAAAAAGCAAGTGAATTGTGAAAATTGGGTGCTTTTTATTACTATGTTAATGTTTGTGAACAAATATATTCATTTCTTTTGTAAATAATAAACAATTTACAGGTTTCTGAAGTGTTTCTGAATTAAAAATGTTTCTATAGAAAGAATTGTTTCAAACCAACTTTTGAATACTTATTGCATGTAGTGCACACACACACACACACACACACACACACACACACACACACACACACGCGCGCGCACGCAAGCGCGCGCGTGTGTGTGTGTGTGTATACGGGGAGGAAATTTCGAAAATTGGCACAGAAGCTCTTACGACAATTTTAAGCATATTTTTTCTTACAAACTACTTGGATATTCTGAATGGTACAGCAGTAAGCACTCAAAGTTGGTGTCAAAAATTGCTTTCTAGGTAAAAATTTGCATTTCAGAAGCATAGAAGCGCACCAGAAATATGTAAATTGTTATTTACAAAAGAAATGAATTTATTTGTTCAGAAAGAAAAATTAACCGAGAAATGAAAATGCCTTCGAATTGTGTAAATTGGGTCACAGTAAATCCGTCCCTGCTAGCGGTCATCCGACGCTGAGTCAGGAACGTCTCTCAGCCATATCTTTTCAACGCGTCGCGCCGTCTTATCACTCTGCCTTCACCCTGCGGAGACAGCAGGGCCCTTTGAAACGCAGAATTCGTAACCGCAGATATTTTTGCTGTCAACTTTCGTGGCAATCTTGTCAGGTAAGGAAAAGGGAATATCATCGTCTGAATCATAGCGTTCTCTGTGTTTATGACGATAGAATGTTACATGCCTTCTTGGATTGAGTTACCGGAAATGAACGTCATCAAAAGGACCTGTTTTGTGCATGCGGTGTCAGCCACAAACAAACTACAGGGCTAACGTAAGGCCCATAGCAAACTAATGCTAAGTGGCCACATGAAAGAAAATGGTCTTGAGATTCGACTCACAAATGGATAAGAGCAGTCGCGGAGGCAAGTCAGTGGATCTCCGACACTGCAATTGTTACGAGTGTTCATGCCCCAGTATCCGGTCTCGTGACCCAGTATCCGGTTTTCCGCCAGCGTAGGAAGATGTTTCTCAGTCCATGGGAACTTGATTTCATTCTTGTGTGTATTTTTCATTTTTATTTCGCATTTCTTGGTTTATATTTAATTTTCATTTGTATTTTGGTTAATTATTTTAAAAAATGAGCGATAAGTTTATTTCCCATAAAAGAGAGTGGACTGGTGATGAAGTTAATCCATCTCTATGAGGAACGCGAGTTTTGGGGGAATGTAAAACATAAATTGAATAGGAATTGCATAGGAAAATGAGAATGGTTGACGAATTTGCTACAAACTTTAAAAACCATGATGGAAATTGCACTGCAGACACCGGAATAAAATTTCAAGTGTTTAACAAGCCCCGAATTCATTTCGACAATCCGCCCATTTCTTAATCCAAAACATTTTTTTTTTCACTTTCCGCTTTTTCGCTATTTTATATGCATTATAAAAGCTAGGTTCTGACGCAAATCTCTTAGGAAAGAAAAAAAATGTGTAAAAAAACTGCGATCAAATCTTACAACTGACTGCGAGTTCACTCTCAAGTGGACACGAAATTGTTCCTGGTCTCGAGTTTGCAGTCTCCGGAAACTAATCTCGAGATTTTGTGGCGAGACTGTCTCAAGTGGACACTTAGCATAACCGAGAGAGACGTTGCGAAATGCGAAGAGGCTACACCCACTGTTCCCAGCCAAGGGTCTGACTGCTAACAGCTGCAAGCTCTATTCGTTGTTTCATTACTAATCTTATGTAATTTCAATCCGCGAAAATCTTGTTTCGTCAGTACGATCGAAAGTACCCTGCATAACGAAATCGCATTGTCTGTAGAGGAATACATTGTTGCATTGAATTGCATTACTTTAAAGTAGGTTTTATTAGTTTGACATTAAAAAAGTAGTATGTGGCGTATGGGAAGAAGAAGAGTCTATGGACATTTTCTTAAGATCCGATATCTCTACTCCTTTTATTACACTTGATTGAATTATGAATAATTAAATAATTCATAATAAAATTTACAAATAATAAATTCACCCAGGAATAGTAAATATAAATCACGAAAAATAATAAAATAATTTTGTTCTTTCGAAATACTTCTCCTGGTTCCTTTTTTCGATTTTCCATATTTCTCGCATCACGTTTCTCGGTGTAAACTGCGGTGGACCTAGGTGCGCAGATTTCGTACCCATTTTGAATTATGATGGTCGTTATAATTTTTATTAAGTCTTTTGGTAATTTCTACTTCTTAATTCATAAATTATTAACGTGTGATTTCTTTATTTAAAAACTACGAAAACTTCAAATGCGTATGAGTCGTAATTTCATTTTTCGAGATTTGCCAGTGATCGATATAGTACCCAAGATTTTGAACCGAAAGGCTTCTGTAGAATTGTTTGATTACTGAAAACTATAAAACTATTAACGTGAACATTTCCGCTGGTATATGTATGGGCGTGGGAGAAACATTTCTTGGCATATATATTTGAATGATTTTGTAAGGGTCACTATTTGTATTTTCACTTTATTTGCGTTTCGAAATTGAGATGTACCTAAAACACATTAGTTTCTAAATAGCACTGGATTTGTTAATATGAAGTTATTCAAGGTTAAATTTTCGGAAAAGACAATCTGATTTTCCGAACTTCGTGTAAATCACAAAAATTATTTTAAGACATTTTTTGCAAAACATAATATACTCCATCATTCGAAGTATCCCTGCGTGACAGAAGATCCTCAATTGCCTTCATAATTTCACCACGAATCTAAATCAGCATGGATAAATTCCGCACCTAACCTCACAATGGCCCGGTGCACTGGACTGCACTGACGCGATCGTCAGTGCAGTTTAGGGCGCCCCGGGTCCGTGTTGATGTGCGAATGGAACACGCAGTTCTTTGCACTGGTGCGGCCTAGCGGTCGAATGGAACACGAAAGCTGCCCTGAGTGCGCACTAGTGCGGCGAATGGAAAACGCTATAATTGTCAGAATATGGAACGATTGATGAGAAATGGTTGATAAATGGATGCAATTGATTAATTAAGCACATCAACAGCTGTGGTCATTAAACTCATTAGTGAAGTGAATATTTAATGCCTGGAGACGGTAGTGTCCCTCCCTTATTGGATGGTGAGATCCGGCGCCGCTCTACACGTCGGCTTGCGGGGAATTACCCCCCTCTTCTCCAGCCGGGATAAGCACTAGGCTAACGAGTGGTCTCCTGACATGTGTGGTGGTGTACGTACAAGTGTGTGTAGTATTTGAAAGGGGAGGGGATATAACAAGGAAGGGGAAGGAAAGATCGCGCGCGATCTGTGGCCGGCTCCGACATTCACTTGGCGATAAAAGGGAAAACTACGGAAAAGTACCAACCACGGCAGCCAGGCGCGAGCATTCTCCATGCAGCGGTGGAATTCGATCCAGATAGTAAGCTGGTGCCGAAAATCCGCCTAAGTCGGGACTTGAACTCCAGAAACTTCCGGCCTGAACTGCTGCAGCCAGCGGCAATGTTGAATCTGAGCTTAATTCAGCGCAGGCGCGGCTCGTAATTAAAGGCTGTAAGGGGGAGCCTCTCCTATTGAAATCGCTCCCGAAAAGAAATTAAAAAAATATACTTATAACTGTATTTATTTACTAATAATGGATTTTTGAGTTCTATTATATAACATTCATATCAAAAAATTTCTATGTCAATTCGTTAACGGCCGTCCGTAACGCATTTGAAGCTGTTGACAAGGAAGAGAAAAGCGTTAGACTCCCACTTCATTCCGTCATAACGCCTGTGTAAAAAGAGGAGGCGTGACGTCATGCGTTCGCTGCCCAGGTTTACCGGAGGACGGAGGCTACGGCCAGGCAGCCTTCAAGGGAGGGGGCCTAAGGTCTGAAGAAGGGTGTGCTCACCAGATTGCGTTACTATGCAACTCAGCGACTAGTTTTCTTAATATGCGGTAGGAGCGCTACTCCCTAAAGCCTTTATCAGAAGCGCGAAGCATACAGGACTGTAGTGTTCGTGATCGCAAGAGATTACGTGTAGGAATGCAATGCAAGGTATTGTAATGCATTTGCAGCCTTCCCCATTTAGAAAACCACGAGTCGCGACTGATTCAGCCGGTTCGAGAAATGGAATTTGCAGATAAAGGATTATGGAAATGTACTGAAAATCAGAAAATCTCAAGACTAAAAGTTCCGAGTCAAATTTCTACTTGTAATACGAATCATAACACCCTACGTATAATCATAATAAAGCTCGGGGCCAAACTTCCCTCACGCGTTCACACCCATGTTAATAATAATAATTTAAAAATTAATTATATTTATTAATACTAATCGATATTAGAGAATTCTGAAATGATCTAATATGAGGCTGAAGAGATCACTTTTTTTTTCATACAAAAAAAAATCGTTTGAAAATAAGACATTATTTTTGAAACATCGGCGATTATTTCATTATTCACTTCATTTTCATTCTTTTCGCCTATTAGGATTTCTTTTGTTACGATTGTCCTTTTTTCGCATTCGGTATGGAGGAAAGGCTGTTATATCTTTCTCTACGCTTTCTGATTTTTCCTTTTGACGGAGGCCCATGCCATAGACTAAAGAGGTAGTCTTTACTCTATGCCCATGCTTCCTGGAAGAGTGGTTAGAGAAAGAAAGGTTGCGGGGAGGGGAAGGGGGAGGGGGGAAGACGAAGGCGAAGGGTGGAGGACGGAGGGCGGAGGGTCTTAGGTCTAGGAATTAGAAGGGTTTCGGCGGCGGCAGTGTTGACACCGGTCGCCGCCTTTCACGCATTTTCGTTTTGCAGGTAACGAGAGCACTGTGGAAAGTCCGGTTAGTCGTTCCGAAGAATTCGTTTTAGCAACATGAATTTGTTAATCGACTCGTTGCCCTACACTCAGGGGCCTAAGGTAAGTTCTGAAATGCACAAAACATCTTATGGATATGTTTAAAACGCTAAGGGATTTCGTTTAAAAAGAAAATGAAATTGTCGATGAAATTTTGTGATATGTCTTTAAATGATAGGTAATGGGCCTAGATGTACGAGTATTATCGCTTGTTATTATTAACAGATTTTATAGTATAAACTATATATTTTAATAATATCCTAAAATTAATAGAATGAATGCTCGTCTGCTGTTATTGGTTATTACGTAGTTTTAAAGACCAATTACATTGTGAAATTCAAATTGGTCTCGGTCCTTTTGCTGTGCAAGTTGGAATGGATCTATCAAAACCACTTGACGTTTACTGAGGTTATTGATGGCGAATAGATACTATTTTTTTGAGTTCAGAGATAGTTTTCTTAAATGTAATGATAAGAGTGTATGTCCAGCACTCGTTTGACGCATGTACCCCTTTACCAAAAATATTCAGTTTTTATAATTATGTAATACATTCCGTTTTTTGAGTGCAGTTGATTAGCAGTATTTCCTGGCAAAGTCCACTACAAATATAAGTACAGATCTTATTAAATATAAAATGTTTCAATTACTTTTTCAGAAATGCGTTAAACTGTATGTTAACAGAGAATAGAGATTGGTTTGTTCCAGAATTTGTAAACATTCATTTCATTAGTATTAAAGAACACTGAACGACATGAAACAATATTTTGGTTTTAGATTTTCTTTTCTAGTGCATTTACTACTGCAGGGGTTTAGCTAGTCTTTTTCATTTTTTAAAGATTGTTTTTTGTGCTTGTGATTTAATAATATTCAACGCAAAATTATCGGAATTTGAATATTAATTCTTCGGTACCACTAGATACCCGGGTAGATCAATTTGTTTTTGATAGGCCTTTTCGCAAATGTATGCCGTTTGGATTGAAAGCGACATGGATGATGGAATTCTCACGGAAGCCTTGGAAATTTAAGTAAATTCCACGGCGTTTACGAGATGTCTTTGAACACTACTTATCAAGAGCGAATTTACATACGGTCTCGATCGGTAATTGGCGAGAACGACCGTTTTTGAGGTCAAATGCGTCTCATTAAATTATTTTTATAAGTTACATTATAATTTTGAATATGAATGTCGTTTTGGTGTAAATCATTGTCTGGAATGTCACATGCAAGTGAAATGGAAGGTAGTTGGAATGTCATTGGGTTGGAATTGCAAGTCTTCAACGTAAGCGCATGGTTTGTGGAGTGAATATATCTGTAAACCGGAGGAGTTCTTTATTAAGAGTCCGCCAGAACAGCTCATGAATGTTTTTGTCTTTACATTTTATAAACGTTAGATGCTCTGTTAGAAAATACCTCGCTGACCTATCCGACAGGACAAAATTTTCACCGAATAGTATGAAACATAAATTATTTTGCATCACAAGATGATTATTTCTGTTCTTTAATGAAGGCATTTTAATTGTTTCTTGCAGTTAAACTATCAATATTGGACGAAAGCCATTATATTCAGAATAATTCATCCTTGCGAATAAAGATAAAACTGCCGGCCTGAATAACAAAGATCGCGAAGACTGAAGAGTCGTGGCTGCCTTGGTTTAAAGGGTTACGGGTTCGAATCCCGTACCGGGAATGTAAGTTATGTGTGGCTGTATTATTGCATTATTACTGCACTTGTAAGTAGAAGCGCTTCAAATGAATTCAATTTTTGGGGGGAGGGGAGAGTAACTCTTGAACGTCGGTAATTCTTAAATGTCATTTTCATAAAAAAGGCTCCAAGTTTTCCAACAAAAAATTCCATATAGTGCGAGAGTTTACTTTATTATATTCTTTTTTTTAAAAATTTGTTGCGTCCACTCCTTGAAGCAACGCGTCTCCAAGTATTCTTAAAGTAAGGATTTGTTTCTGCCATTAAGAAAGCAAAAAAAAATGAGCAAATGGGAGGAAAAAGTGATGTTTGGGCGGCAATAGATGGTAGCAGAAAGGAGGATTGGGCACGACCGAAAAGCTAGATCCGACCAAAAAAAGAAAGTCTGTGCCATTCTGTAGCGCCACTAGTTATTTGTCATTGAATGACGCCTTATCTTGCAATCGTATTTCTAACACACGGAGATTCATGGACGTAGTAGAGATTTTCATCATTGGTTTTGTTGTGTTTTTTGTTTTGTTATTTTGCTCGAGCTGTCTTGGACCACGCATACATGCTCTTCAACGGGTTGAGTATCAATTATCACGTTGCAAGACTTGCAAGAAATCAATCTGCGGGATCAACATTAGGCTGAATCAGAGTTGTATACCCCAGATTGTTAGTCTTGACGGGGGGGATGGGAGATGGCATGATGATAATGGATGAATGGACGGTACACGCACACGCACACGCAAACGCACACGCACACGCATACACAAACACAAACAACAAACACACCCATGCCCGAGGCGAACTCGATCCTTCCGTTCGAGATCGCCACGGCACTACAGCGATCTTGGCTATCCGGACTGGCATTGATATTGATATTATTATTATTATTATTATTATTATTATTATTATTATTATTATTATTATTATTATTATGTATGGACTTATTTGTATTTGTGATTGTCCCTTCACCCTTCATTATCGTCCTGTCACCACATAATTCAAAGCTAACAACCTTGTCTCAACAATGTATATAGCCGAAAAAGGCTGTTCCTCATAGAGGGTAAAGACACGTTAATCTCTCAGGAATAAATATGACTGGGCCTCTGAGAGAATGACGTGGTGCGTGGCCCCAGATGGCCGATATTGGCATTAAAAAATAAAATAATAATAATAATAATAATAATAATAATAATAATAATAATAAAATTAATAATAACTAGTGAGAACCCGTCAAAATTTGACGGTGAGATTTGAGATAAATGTAAAATACTGTGCTCAGACTAATGTTCACAATATGTTGCGTTGTTTGGATCTTCAGGGTATGACGAAAATATTTTGTGATGTGGAGTTTCCAAAATTTTGAAACACATGGCCCATGACCAGGAGTAACACGCAATGTCGGCACCAAATGACATAAAAGAAAGAGCACCATTATACTGACGAATATCATTTCTAAAGTTTTTTGATGTCATATCTATAAAACAACTTTGATATCTCTGCATATTGCTCGAAGGCAACTTATTTTCCCATTTAAGCAAATACAGAGTAAACTCGTTCTGCAGAATTCCTCTCATATGGGCGCAAAGCAAACAAAACTGACATTCTCATAGACAACGACTATACAGAGAACGAATGACTCTACTAACACGACTTCTACGTTGACTTTCTCTTTCCCTTTCAGTTAATGTAGTACGTTTGCGTCTTTTGGGACGCGTGGGCAAGGTTTCGGAATTCGACATAACCTGTGAACAACTTCACTACTTCAGTACAACCGAGCAAAACCCGAGCAACCGAGCAAAATTTACTCATCGATTTTGAATGCTGCTTGGGATGCTGAATTCAAATTTGAGATTTACAACCTCGAGAAAGGTTTTCATTATCAAGACTATTATTTACGCATCGATAAAAATGAGAGCTTCATGGTTCTGTGAGTTCAATGCCAATATAAACAAGCATTAGTTTCAAGAAGCAACTATCAATAACCAAAATGATGCAACCAAAACCCGTTTCATTTAGTAACATAAATATTTTTCATTTAATTGAAACGTATACTTTAATTTGGTCCTAGCATACCTGCACAAGGAGTAAGAAATTATAATTATTCGCTATATACCCCAAGTATTTTATTAATTTCAAAACTTGTTCGTATTATTGAAAATCTGACTACATAACGTGTTAAAGGGAGTAATTTATCCACCTATTATGCGGGTCCCACAGAACGAGTTTTTCTGTCCAAATATCGCCGATTTTTGCCGCAGCATTACACAACTCTCTATACTACGTATATTACTCTGTAAATACGTACGTATACGAGAATGTTTTTGTTTGTGTGTGTTTTTGTTTGTGTGTTTGTTTTTGTGTGTTTGTTTTTGTTTGTGTGTTTGTTTTTGTTTGTGTGTTTGTTTTTGTTTGTGTGTTTGTTTTTGTTTGTGTGTTTGTTTTTGTTTGTGTGTTTGTTTTGTTTGTGTGTTTGTTTTTTGTTTGTGTGTTTGTTTTTGTTTGTGTGTTTGTTTTTTGTTTGTGTTTGTTCTGTCTGCGTCTATTCTCATCTGGTGCGTCTATTCTTCTTGGTCTCGTGCGCCTTGCTCTCTTTGTCTGTGCGTCTGTTTCTTTGCTCCAGTGTCTAGTCTTTGCCTGTGCGTCTAGTTCTCTGTCTGTGCGTCTGTTCTCTGTCTGTGCAGTCTGTTTCTGTCTGTGCGCCTGTTCTTTGTCTGTGCGTCTGGTTTCTGTCTGCGTTTGTCTTCGTCTGGTGTGTCTATTCTTTGTCTGTGTGCCTGTTCTCTGTCTGCGTGCCTGGTTCCCTTCTGTCTGCGCCTGTTCTCATTCAGTGCCTGCCTGCAGGCCTGTCTGCGCCTGGTGCAGTCTGTCTGTGCGCCCAAAGTGCTCCAAAGGCCTGTCTGGTGCGCTCCAAAAGTGCCTGTCTGCGTCTGGCCTGTGCAGTCTGTCTGTGCGTCTATTCCTGTGCGTCTGGTTTCCGCGCCTGCGCGTCTGTCTGTGCGCTCCGCGTCTGTTCGTGCGGCTCCGTGCGTCTGGTTCGTGCGCCCGTGCGCGCCTGGTCTGTGCGCCCCAGTGCGCGCCTGCGTGCGTGGTCGCGCGCGCCTGTGCGTGTCGGTGCGTGCGTCTGCGTGCGCCTGCGTGCGTGTCTGTGCGCGGCCTGTGCGCGCCTGTCTGTTCGTGCGCTCCGTCTGTCTGCGCGCGCGCTCCGTCTGTCGGTGCGCCTGTCTGCGTGCGCGCCTGGTCTGTCTGCGTGCGCTCCAGCTGGCCTGGTGCGCGCGCGCCTGTCTGCGCGCGCGCGTCTGTTCGCTCCGCGCGTCTGGTCTGTCTGCGGCTCCGTTCTGCGCGCGCCTGTCTGCGTGCGCCCGCCTGTGCGCCTGTCGCGTGCGGCCTGGTTTCCGGTCTTGCCTGTTTTTGTTGGGTTGTTTTGTTTGTGTGTGTTTGTTTTTTGTTTTTGTTTTTGTTTTTGTTTGTTTTGTTTGTGTGTGTTTGTTTTTGTTTTTGTTTTTGTTTGTTTTTGTTTGTGTGTTTGTTTTTTGTTTTTTGTTTTGTTTGTTTTGTTTGTGTGTGTTTGTTTTTGTTTTTTGTTTTGTTTGTTTTGTTTGTGTGTGTGTGTTGTTTTTTGTTTGTTTTGTTTGTGTGTGTGTGTTTAGCATCAACCAAAGGTTCTTAGCGACTTTTCAGTATTTTACATATTACACTTACATTACATTACACTTATATTTTATTAAATATATTAATCTTCTGGCAGAATCTTATGATTTCCTGTTGATATGACTTGGAATATATAACTGCTTCTAATTGTTGCTCCGGTGATAGGCCATCTCTTTCTTCCTGGAACTTAGGGCAAACATTCAAAATATGAGATACCGTTAGTTCAACTTTACAAAAGTCAGAAGGGCGAGGGTAGTTTGTGAAATAGGTGTGCGTGCGTTAAATTAGTATGTCCGGAGCGAAGTCTGGATAGCACTACTTGTTCTCGCCTAGTGCTTTGTTTATCTAGATACACTGAGAAGAAATCTGATTGCGTTTTATGGAGGTGGCTGGCTTTGTATTTGGTCCATTCTTGATTCCAGTTAGTCAACATTCTTTTGTTCATAAATTTTAGGATGTCAGTTGTAGTGTTAACTAGGTTGTGAACTGTATTGTCTTGTCGGAGGTTTACCAAGTTAGCTGCAGTGCTAAACTCTGAGTAACGTTGCTTCTAAGGATGTGGGGATCCAGGCAAATGAGATTTCTTTTCCCGTTAATGATATCTGATAGTAGAGTTCAGTGATTGTTTGAAAGATTTCGCATTTGCGCTTACTATGGTTTAACTGGAGTAGAGTGCTTGATGAGTTAGTTACAATTGAGAAAGAGGGGTGCATTAGGCTTACGTGGGGTTTGAATGTATACAATGTGCTGCGGTCAGCGGTATACACATTGACTTCCGGACCGTCTGTCTTGGAATGGGCTTGATACCGATAACAGTGTGTGATCTAGCTTCAGCAAAATCATTGAGAATGATTTCTGTATTCTTCTGAGGATGAACTTTCAAGTTTCAGTAAAGACAGGTCAATTTTGGATTTCTTGTAACAGCCAAGGTTGAATTTGCATGGGCGGTGTTTTTCAGTTCGAGAGAGTTGGAATATTAAGTATTTCTGAGAGGTTCCTTTGATTTTTAGATAAAAGGAATGATTGATTTATGTTTGAAGAGATCCTGAAGGTATGGGTGAAACATTGTTGGTTATAATTGATTGATAGATTTGTTTTAGCTTTAATTGCATTCTTCATGCCGAGCAATTGACGTCGGAATTGTAGAGATGGCTCCTTGGCTTCAGTAAGTAAGCTACCAATAGGCGTGGTATGGAGGCATCCTGTACATAAGCGGAGCGCTTGATTGTGTAGAGTGTCTAGCTTGCTAAGAACACTTAGGCTAGCTGAGTTGTAAATGATAGATCCATAGTCAATCTTACTTGTGATAATTGTTTTATAAGTAAGAAGCAAGATGTCTATATTCGCTCCCCAGTTGTTGTGGTTAAGATATTTGAGAATGTTCATCCGTTTTTTACAGTTGTCAATCAGCTTCTGTTGTTTCCAGCTCAAGCAGGGACCGGAATATCAGCAGCCAGTCTCCAGGTGCTTGGGAAGGTCTTTTCTCTCCATATAGAATTGTAGATGCGTAATAGAATAGATTTTCCTTTAGGGGGTAGTTTTTTATGAGAATATTTAATATTGTCAGCCAGGAGAAGAATTGTTGACGCTTCAATAATCCCATCAAGTTCATGGTGATATCCACGTTATTGGAATTTATTTTATATAATTTCATTCCCTTTAGGAATTAGTTTGGTGTCTGAAGTTCATTTTATGTGAAAGAAATTCGTGCATGTAGTTGTTGGAACTCGAGCGTTGGAGAATGTCTAAATTGGTTAGCAAATGTCAGATGGGTGTGTAAGTATTTTATCGTTGCTTTTAATAAAGTGGATACAAGTTGATTTTTTATTTCTGAATACTTGATTGTCTCATGTATCATTGATGTTACAGTTACCGTTTGTTGATAAGTATTTAGACCAAGAATTGGTTTTACTTTCTTTGATGACTCTTCTGGTGATAGCTCTGGTCCTTTTGTATTCAAGTCTGTTCTCAGCTGATTTGAGGTTTTATAACGGTTAAATGCATGTTTTGAATTTTCTTATTACTTACAGTCACTATTTATCATGGTGTGTTTGTTTCTTTTAATTTTGAAAATAACTTAGGAATAGCCAAGTTTGCTGCAGTAATACACTGGCATTGCAGAAGGCTTGGATGGTAGTATCAATGTTGTTAAATTTAGCAGTATTATCGCCTATTAGGATGGTGAAATGAAGTTCTGATATTCTTCCCAATTGGCTTTGAAGTTCCATCTGTTTACTTGAACTGAAGGAGCAGGTGTACATTTGCGTTGTTATTACCAATAAAATGGGGAAAAACAGATCGCCATCATATGGGTAGTCTGAAACGTTCCAAGAGCATTTGTGTGCGAGGGATGCTGATGATATAGATAAATCTATGGCGCTAAAATTATTGTTGTTGATGTTGACATGTGTAGATTCTCCAGTGTTTAATACAATGCAATCGTGGTATTCCAAGATGTCTTCAAGTACAAGGCCTCTGTTATCTGTTTTATGAGACCCCCATACAGTGTTATGACTGTTGAAATACCCTAAAATGAGGAAAGGCTTTTCCAGTTTATTAATTAT
>CAXIVR010000007.1:8965324-9326225 GCA_964035755.1 Teleogryllus oceanicus
ACTATATTTGACATTATTTAAAGCACATGTTCTATTAATAAACTAATGTGACGAAATTGTCTCTAACGTAAGCATTGCCGACGTGAGAGACAAGACAAAAAAATTAAATTTTTAATTTTGAAAAAAAACGAAATGATAGAGCAATATGGTGTAGGGTTTAACCCCAAAAAAAAAAAATGGCAATTTTTGAGAAAATCTTGTTTTTCTCAACATGTCACGTAGTATTGCGTGGAAGGTAAGCATTTAAAAAATTCTCAAAAATCGCTCCAAACTTTTCCTCCGTTATTCCAAAGTACAGTTAAGAAAATGATGGAGATTCCAGTTTCTTGAAATGTCCGTATTTTTTTAATATTACAGAAATAACATTGCAAAAACCCAATATTGATGTAAGAATTTTTTCTCTAAAGAAATGTTGTTTTAACATATTAGATATTTAAATAAGCCGTAATTGTTTTAAGAACAAATTTTCGCGTATTTTTTCTTGAAATTAATGTGGTATATATTTTGTTTCTTGAAAATATATCTTCTTAAATTTTTCCACCTCTTCTGCTCCACATGGCTACTTTACGTAGCCATGTGCATTATTCCTTGCAAATGCGTTATTCCTTGATACGTAGATGTCTAAATTTGATTTGTGAACATCGAAACGGTTTTTGATCCCTACAATGTCACATAGCTCTTTAAAAAATATTATTTTCTCTCTTCAGGAAAAGACAGGTGAATCGAATATAATGTTAGTGATATATAAAGGCATGTTGGTGCCACGTAAAATTCGAAATTAGCCGCCAGCGCTAGCCGAATTCGTTTACTACGCTCCGTGAACTTTTTAAGGAGGTTAAGCGAATGCGAGACTCGCGGGTTCCTGGTTGGATGACTGGCCAGGAACCCCGGGATCTAACGGCGTCGAGCCCCTGGCCGAAGGGATAAAAGGCACTGACTGACTGCGACGTGACGAGACTTGACAAACATAGTAATTGTTCAGTGTAACAATTACACAATACCGGATGATTACTCCATAAAAAAGCGCTCAACGCCCGACAAGGGTTAAGAGACGCGTTGCATCAACAATGACGCTACAAATTTTAAAAAATCAACAAAAAAACATTCGATAGCGCCCACGGCGACATACGTACACTTCCCTTTTCAATTTCTTCTTTTTCTCCTCCTCCTTGTCCTCAATTGTCAGTCTGATTTTAAATTAACTGCGCGTGATGGATCCTGGGTTCGAAACCCGCGTGCGCCCCTCCACTGGTGCGCTCATCACGGATTGACCGCGCCGTCGCGTCGCTTCGCCCCAGCTGCTGCGCGCACAGCGCTGCTCTCTGCGCGACCCGGTTGGCGCAGTCTTAATGACGCTGCAGTAAAATTCCCAGACGGCAGGGCCTGGTAATTTGGGTGTTGTAATTTTGCTACTGAAGGGCGAACTGAAAGGCTTGTCCGAGAGAGCGGATGCCTAGGAACATTAGCGATCCTTGCGATCGATGTGCTCGGAACATTCGCTTTCTTTTGCGTGTTCAATGTAGAAGTAAAAAGAAATGTATCTACATCATCATTAATACTACTAAGATTTTTATTGCTATTATTATTATTATTATTATTATTATTATTATTATTATTATTGTTATTATTGATGATATAATTATTAACACTGTTATTGGCTGTGATGTACTTTTTAAGTTGTTATTATTAATATGGTCAAGTCGCTTGTACAGTAAAGTGAAGTGGAGGGGAGGGGAGGGGAGGGGAGTGCAGAGTAGTGAAATAAAGTGAAGTGTTAGATAAGCTATAAGTCAATTTAGAGATAATTAAAAATTAATTAGAACTAGGATATTAATTTCTAATTCTAATTGTAATTCTATTGTAAATATTCGTAATAGTTTTGTAATTGTCTTAATTCTAATTGTAATCATGTTTGCCACCCAGCATTAACACGATGGGAACTTTAATATCTATCTATCTATCTATCTATCTATCTATATATATATCTATCTATCTATCTATCTATCTATCTATCTATCTATCTATCTATCTATCTATTTATCTATCTATCTATCTATCTATCTATCTATCTATCTATCTATCTATCTATCTATCTAATCTGCTTATGGTTTAGTTTTCCGCGTATGAGGCCAGTGGGTTGTTTTCTGTGATGTAATGTGCAATAATATTATTTTTTCCTTTATATTCACTTCATTAGCTTTTCGGACAATTGTTTGTAATAAAACATATGGTATTTTAGAATTTAAATTTCTCACGAGTCGGGAGATTTCAGAAAGTAAATCTTAGACTATTATAAAATTAGACAAGAAATATGACTGAGAAAAAGAAAGAACACTTCATTAAAATAGTCCAACTATAATGTATAATTGTCTTTTTGACATACAAAACAACATGAACTGGATGTCATTTGAAGATACTTTTGAATAAAAGCAAACATTTCTTCGCGCAATTGCATATGCACTAAAACGAATAATTTTATTCGCTCAGTTTTAAGGTACATACGCATCTTAGACCCCTTTTGATTCAGTATCAACGCAGGAATGAACCTCATTTAATAATTAAGTTGTTCCTGCAGTCTTTTTTTTATTTATTTTACGTCAAAAAAAACAGTTAAAAACTGAGTATGACGTGCTATGGGAAAAGTGAAGTGTGTGCACATTTTCAAAATTCTGTGATCCCTACACTAAGTCATATACTACTTAAATTTTGAATTTTTGAAAGGGAGAAAAAAAAACCAAAAAACCTCCCACGTAATAAAATCTATTTTCAAGGATAAATAAGCAATAAAATTTGAATTTTTGAAAGGGAGAAGAAAAAAAACTCCCATGTAATAAAATCTAAATTCAAAGATAAATAAGCAATAAATTTTGGCTCTTATCACTTCCTGCCGCGACTACATGGAAACGATAATTTGAATAATTGTATTTCCCACTGAATTCTAGAAGACGTGCACAGAAAATGAAGTTACATTTATGTCCAGAAGCAAAACAAGGGGCCAAGGTTGTTTATACTCTTTATACAGTCCAAATGGTAAATAATGCATTATGTATCATTGTTAAAATTAATGTTACTTTTTCTTGTGATGCTCAGTATAGTCTCTAATTGTATAGAAACAGTTATGCAGCAAAAACGATTTCACTTGGGATTTAAACTTTTCTATTGAATTTAATCGTTTAATGTCATCTGGCAAAGTGTTGTAAAATAATGTACATGTATTGTATGTGAATTTTTTGTAATGAGCTGTTGATACTGTCACCTGATGAATATGATTTCTACGTCGAGTGTTATAGTAATAGACTTCGGCATTTTCTGAAAATATATTCCGCCCTTGAGCAAGTCATTTTTACAAAACCACTGATTCGTAAATAAAAGACACGGTAATGGTAGAATTCCTAGATTAATGAAGAGAGCTACATGAATCACGTGGGTGGGATTTGGTTGTTATTCGTAACCATTAAGGTCTATAAGATGTATTTCCCCAGAATATTATGCCATATCTCAGGCGAGAATGAACATTCCGAAGTATACACAACGAGCAGTATGAAGGCTGACTGAATTTGCAAGAATTCTGAACGCGTAGCATAATGAACTTAATTTTGTATTCAGTTCATTTAAATGGACGTTCCATTTAAGGTTTGACTGAATTGAGAGACCTAAAAATTTTGTTGCCTTAACATCAGTCAATGGTACACTGTTCATTTTCAATGGAGCACAGAATTGTTTATTTGAAATGGAAAACTGCATTAAAACCGTTTTCTTTTCGTTTACTATTAATTTGTTATTTCGGAACCAATTTGAAACATCTGATATTGTACTATTTACGGTTTCTTTATTGCAAAGGATGTTCGTATCATCCGCAAAGAGAGCCGTTCTTCCGTTTCGAATCGTCGAGGGCATATCGTTTACGTAAAGTAGGAACAGAATAGGGCCTAAAATCGATTCTTGAGGAACTCTACATGCAACGGGCAAAGGGTTGGGAAGGTGCGTACGTAGTGTTCCATCATTCCGGTAAAGTATTTCAACTCTCTGAGATCGTTGTTTAAGGTACGAACATAACCAATCTAGAGCAATACCACGAATTCCATATGAAGGTAATTTGGAAAGTAAAATGTCATGATCAATGACGTCAAAAGCTTTTGAGAGATCTAAAAATAATCCAATAGGTGCCTCGTTTTGATCCAATGATGAGGCGACGTCTTTAAGAAAAGAAAATATAGCTGTTTCCGTTGATTTTGATTTTCTAAATCCATGTTGGCAATCTGAAAGCGCGTCGTGTTTAGTGAAAAAGGTTTCCTTTCGTACGTAAAAAAGTCTCTCAATATTTTGAAAAACTGATAGAAGAGAAATGGGCCGATAATTTTGAATTTCATTTTTGTTGCCTTTTTTGAAAAGCGGCTTAATTTTAGCTGTTTTGAAAATATCTGGAAACGTTCCAGTGCATAAAGATGCATTAAATATGTGAGTTAACGGGTGTATAATGGCATACGCACAAGTCTTTAACAAAGAATCCGGGAATTCATCTAAACCGGACGAATATTTATTTTTTAGTTTACCGATTATTTTGAGAATTTTATAGGAAGAAGTTTCGGAAACGAACATTGTGTCTAAAATTTTGGGTGAACTGTCTGTTTTTGAATTTTGTGCCTGAAGACCCTTAGTGAGATCGGCAGCAATTCTCGAAAAGTATTGGTTAAAGAGATTAGCCACATTGTTCACATTTATATCGTTATATTTTAAAACAACATTCTCTACGGGTTTTCTAGTTGATTTGGTAGTATTTTTTATTATATTCCACCTTGCTTTTGTTTTATTATTTTTTAAAGTAGATAAGGAAATCTTGAGATACATCATGACGTTTAGAAATAAAGTAGAGAGTACGTTTATTTTTACACGATGCTCTAATTCCTTTTGTGATCCAAGTATTACTTTTTCGTGAAATGTTTAATTTTCTGTTTTTAATAGGAAAGCATGCGTTAAAGAGAAATGAAAGCTTTGAGAAAAATAAATTATATTTTTCATTTGTGTCAATAGCGTTATAAACTGCCTCCCATGATTCTTTCAGCAAGTAGTCCGTAAATAACTTTATGTTAACTGTAGTAAATGCTCTGCACATGCGTGTTTTATTTATTGTGTCAGTATTCATGTTATTAGTAATTGTAAGAATTTGTGCATCGTGGTCACTGTAACTTAGATTATTCGTTATTATTTCATATCTAGTTGTGGTTTTGTTAATTATAATTTGATCTATTGCTGTTTGTGATTTAATGAATTAGTGATCGGCATTCCGTGTAGGTACGTTCACTGTAATATCTAAATTAAAAGAATGAATTAAATTGAGAAACTGCTCTTTTTCGTGGGATTCGCTCAGAAAATCAATTTCTTCCACTTTCCTCACTTTCAGAAAATCAAACCACTTTCTTTTTATTTAATCAGATTTTGTGTATCAATTGTATATCACAAAAATACTAGCACTTTAATTACTATCTAGTTAACGCGAAACAACATAAGTTCTTTTTTATCTCGTTCCTTCTGCAAATTACTGTATTTCACACTAGAGATAGTCGATTTAATTTGTGATATTTTGGCATTTATCCGGTTTTTTATAACACTAATTTTAGTCGTTTTCGATTACTCTTAAACTCCTTGCGCCTTTGGAGAATAGTTATCCATCTTCATTTTAGTTACATCAATATAAAACATATTTGGAAAATATATTAGGAATCTACTCACTAACAAACATTTTAAAAATTGTTTAAGATTTCTAAAACGCGACACAATTACTCTACATGACTTATACTTTATCTATCATTGTCTTTGCTATTTAAAAATTCTTGGTGAAAATCATTGATTACTGTTGAGGCTGCAAAATAACCTCTTCGGAGAGCCACAGACGAATGAATCGGGTTGCTTATAAAGCGTGGCCACAGTTTCATTACATGCCACATGAGAACATTCTGAAAGACAATTATTTAAGAACTATTATTTTATCCCAGCGTAAAAATGATTAAATATTGGAAAAGTTGTCAATATTACCTTGTCTTAGGCGAACAGAAGATTGTTTTCTGTCATAATTTAAGCGCAATACAATTTCAGCAAAGTTTCTGCGCCAAACACCTCTTTGCACAGAATGTACAATGGCTGTAATTAGCCCCCGCTACCAACAGTCAAAAATCTTGTTTTTTTTATGCAACCAGGATGTGAATTTCTACTACGCCTTTTAATTGACGAAGCGATCTTTTGTGAAAATGCTTGGCTGAAAAATTCTCCGGTTGAGGCTGGTGGCGTCATACTCGTGATGCATTTGATTCCTGGAAATGTGTCAACAATGCGAGCCCCCAGTATCTGGCGCAATCTCGTGAGCGTCTATGAAAGCAGGTCAACTTTTCAAAGCGGTTTGTCCTTCCAAAGAGTTTCATACGAAATATATCTTTGTCTTTCTCTCTGGAAGCCAGCCCGCAGTTTTTACAGAAAAAATATAATTTAAACGCGGGACGTTTAAAATGCATACCCTTCGCTGTTAATTAGCGACATGATAGAATTTCAAGAATGGCGCGAAATTTGAATTAATTTTGGGCACCTATGTGCCAACAATTACTATACCCCCGAATGATTGGTTAGTGAATAATCAGGAGCACTTTAGAATACAAATCTTCAACGGTTGTGTCCACGTTTCAAACATATTTTTATTGTGCCCAAGTAGTGGTAAACCACTTAACAGGTTTGAAATACAAATGGTTACAAACAGTACAACAAAATCCCATCTACAAACAATTTGACATGATAACATGATCAAACGTTTTTAATGTTTCAACATTTTTATCAATATGTAGCAGAAAAAACGTTCCGAGGTATTTAAAAATAAACTAACTCGATATCACACATTACATACAAGTACGTGAGAGACAATTCCCACCGGGACCTCATCTGAATGCATTTTACGGTCAGCGCAATGGAATTATGGATAGGTTGAGATGTCTGGATTTTTGAGGGGAGGAGATGTCAGTTTCGGATTAAGTTTTTATGAACGTAATAGTCAAGTGAACTTTGGAGAAGCGTGATTCGATTCTGGTGAGACAACTGGATTTTCCCAAAGTTGTGGAATGAAGCCCTTGGGATCAGGTTTATGTTTGGGTAGAATCTTTTTGTTGGTTTTGAAGTTTTGAAGAAATATGCTGAGTGGCAGTGTCTATGTGCTCCGTGGAGCTCTTTACCCCCCTCACCCTTGGATGGTACAAAATTACTCGACCAATCAACAGAAGAGGCTCGCAGAAGAACGTTGTACTGTCAATCATTCAATAAAACGCAATTCAATAAAAAAAGAAAATAGTACAGTTCTCATTTTTGCTACAATCCTTCATTTTCCAAAAATTGCAAAAGTTCAAAGTTTTTCGGTGTCTACAAATACAATATCGAAAACAGATTTTTTTCTTAATAAAATCTGTTTTTTAAAGAAATCTTGAAACAAGGCCATGCAAAATTTTCTGAAAATTGAGAACTTGCTGGTAATTTGCCGTGAAATCTATAGTTTTTAATTTTTATAATTTTTCTCTTAAAAATAACACTTCCAATTTCTTATCTCATTCGTATTGTGGGCTTAATTGCCTGAAGCAGAAATTTATTGCGATCATAATATCACTAAGATATTTTGTAGAAATCCACTAATCTTCTTTAGAAAATAGAAAATAATAATCTAAAAAGATCTCGAATTTTTACCTGATACAATATTTGAAATTTCATTGAAAACATAATTGAAATTGATGTAGCCATTCTTGAGCAAAGAGAAAGATAAACACCATACAAATCAATACTATTTTGCCAACGTGAACTCTCGCGTTTAACAGTTATTAATAACTAATACATGATTTGTTTTAGAAGAAAAAATGAGTTCAATGTATAGAGTATCGTAGGCTCGGGCTGCCCTTTCCCGCCAGGCTCCAGTTCCCGTCTCTATTCTCGTCCTCGTCCCAGCTCACCGCGTTCTCGTCCCGATTCCCCCCCCCCCCGCCCCGCCACGCTTCGTCCCGGTCGTCCTACGACGGATCCCCACCCCCTCCCCCTCTTCAGCCTGTGCCGACCCCCTTCTTGGTTTGGTTTTTTCGTGTTTCCGGGCGCGTCAACTGCTCTGGTCATTAGTCCGTTAGTGTAGTACATGTTTTTTTCTCGGGAGATGGCGGTGATCTTCCCCCGCTGGATGGCGAGATCCGGCGCCGGCCTACCGTCGGCTAGTGGGATTTCCCCCTAACCAGGACTCTCCCACCAACGGGGCACCGCCCCAGTCGGGACCAGCTCTAAGCTCCCGACCGGTCTCCCGGAATATGTGATAGTGTGGTGCATGTTAGTGTAAATGTGTGTGTAAGGGGAGAGGATAGGACAAGGAAGAGGAAGGACAGATCGCGCGCGGTCCGTGGCCCGATTGATAGGGTACTGCTCCGGCATTCGCCTGGTGTTGATCAGAGACACCACGGAAAACTACCGATCAGCGCAGCCAGCCGCTAGAATTCTCCTCCAGACAGCAGCTGAATTCGACCTAGCTGGAAAGCTAGTGTCGAAAATCCTGCCGCCGTCAGGACTCGAACCTAGGACCTCGCGGTTAGAGGCGCTGCAGTGACATCAGTTGATGCACTGAGCTACCGCTACCGGTCCCTTCTTGCTTTGTTACGTTTTTCGAATAACTTCCGTCCGAACGCCCCCGAGGAGGTCTCACTGCAAGGCGTGTTTCCACCGTTCGCCGGCGTCTTCGCGCCCGCGCCACCGTAGCCACATCGCCACGTCGGCAACGTCGAGCGGGGAACCCCCGGGGAAAGACAGCAGCGCTGGAGGCGGCGGTGCCGCGAACCGGGCTGCTGTGCCGTGTGGGGTTTCGGTCATTTGCACGTTTCGACATGCCCTGTGGGAGAAGTCGGCGACAGGGGATGCACATAGTCGATGCCACAATCTGAGGCAATTTGCATACAGACACACTGTGACACCACACGCAATTGCATCAATGAATTATCAGTACGTAAATAAATTATGTAGTACAGATGCTATCATGAGTATTAACGTTTGATTACATTAGTTTTAAACCTGTGAAGATAGATTACCATATATCTTCGTCAAAAAATGTATAATAATAGAAAGTGACGCACTGTTTTTAAGGAACATGGACAATGGTTTTTTTTTAATATATTTATTTCCTGTTCAATTTTACAAATTTTTCAGGATGATGAATAAATGTATACATAACGTTTTTGGAGATGCCAGAAATTAATATCATAATTAAATATAATTATGATTTTATTTTAATAGTACTTACTAATTAAAATTTGATTTTAATAACTATTCATTAATTTTTGTAATAAATTTAGAGTTTTAAGAGAAGGTGTTATTGAGTAATAAATTAGACAAATATTTATGGAGTTGAAAAATACATTTGGGGAAGCGGGAACGAACGCGTTTAAAGTGATAATTTTTTCCCAGATCGAAATGTTGATGAACAGGATAATCTTTTAAAGAGTTGAAGAATTTGGAAGATTGGTTAGTGATGAATGTTTTAATTTGTTCTATTTGTAATTCTTTGTGTATTTGTTTATTGGAGATGAATCATTCAGCCTTTAGAATTCTCCGTAAAAATTTATTTTGTATAGTTTGTATTTTCTTCATGTTTGACAGATGCATTACACCAAACTGGGCATGCATATGTAAGTGACGGACTTATTACTGCCTTGAATATTGATATACCACAATCTATTCGTAACTTTGAATTGGGGATAGGATCGAAATAGAGCCCTAAATATTTAATTGGAATATGATTTTCTATCCAGGGTATATGTATATTATTTATTTTGAGACTGGGGGGATTAGTAGGTCTGCAAAGCGTGAAAATTTTTGTTTGTGTTTTAGATGGATTAATTATTATTCTCCATTGTTGAGTTAATTTAATATATAAACTTAAAGAATTTTGAAGAGTGTTTCGGGCATTTTGTAAATTTTTGTGATACGAAAAAAGTGGAGTGTCATCGGCATACAGCGCTATGGTGGTAAAAGGAAGGTGTGGAATATCTGACATATATATATATTAAAAAGAAAAGGAGAGAGTCGATCCTTGAGGAATCCCTGAGAAGATGCGACGAGAAGTTGAATAAGATGTGTTAATTTTGACACAAAAATTACGATTATATAAATAGCTTTTTATTATTTTGAATAAATATATGGGAATTCCTATTGAATGTAATTTATACAATAATCCTGAATGCCAAACTTTGTCAAATGCTTGGGCAATATCCAGGAAAATTCCAATTGTATGTTTCTTTCGATGAAAGTTTTGGGCTATTAATTCAGAAACACGTAGTAATTGGTGAGAAGTCGAATAATGAGAACGAAAACCAAATTGGTAATTTGGAATGGCTTGTATTAAGTTAATGTAGGATAAAAGACGAGAGTGTAATAGTTTTTCAAAAATTTTTGATAATGAAGATAAGACACTAATAGGTCTGTAGTTTAAGGGAAGATGAGGATCCTTGCCTGATTTACATATGGGGATAACGTAGGCTAATTTCCATGATTGTGGAAAATAAGAAATACGAAGCATTGAATTGAATATATTTGTTAGCTTCGATAAAATTGGTAAATTAAGTTCTTTTATCATTTTGTTTGTAATAGAATCATAGCCTGATGTTTTGTGTACATTCAATTTTCGTGTTATTTTTTGAACTTCTACAGGAGAAATAAATTTTATTTTTGAGGGGACTGAATAAAGTGGAGAAGAGATGAAAGATTCAACTTCGTTATTAAATATTTGATCGATAATAGGGTTAGGGGTAAAAGACTTTTCTAAGTGATTTGCAATTAAATTTGATTTCTGAAAACAGTATAGGCAGATATAGTGCCGTTATTTAATATTGGTATAGGAGAATAAGATTTTGTTAATTTTTTAATTGTTGGCCATTGTGGTCTGCTATTAGGATGTATTTGTGCAATGTAATTTTGAAATTTGTCTAATTCATATTGGTCTATACGTAATTTGATATTGCGTGATAACTTGTTTATTTTTCTTTTAATGTCAGGGCGACGAGTTTGTTGCCAGAATCGTCTTAGGTTATGTTTGGATTTGATAAGATTTAAGATATTTATAGGGAGAGATCGAGTATGTATGTACGGTTTAATGTATGTACTAGAATATTTATATGCATCTAGAATTATTTTAGTAAACGTTTCGATTTCTACATCAATTTTTGAGTATTATCTAAGTTTTTGGGAAGTTAAATTTGATTCTATATATGAACGATATGTATTCCAGTTTATTCGCATGTTATGAAGAGGATAATTAATTTTTAATAGTGAAGAATTAAAACATATTTTAACAGGGAGATGGTCAGAATCTAATTCAGGTAGTGGAGATTGAAAGAACTGTAAATTGACGTTTTTTGTAATTATTATATCTAAAATATCTGGTATTATATTGTTGTGATTAGAGTAATAGGTTGGTTCAAAGGGAGCATGAATGTCTAAATTATTTTGTATTATATATTGTTGTAGACGAATGCCCTGGGGATTTGTTGAGTTGCAACCCCAAGAAGTGTTTTTGCTGTTGAAGTCTCCCATGAGAATAATTGGATTAGAAGATTGTAAAATGAAGTTGTAAATTTGAGTAGGAAATGGTTTGTTTGGTGGTTTATAAATGGAATATAAAGAGTAAACTGTATTATTTATGTTAATTTCTACTGCTATACATTCTAAAATGTCAGATGTAGGAAAAATTGTTTGTTGATGAACAATAGAATTCTTAATTATTATTGCTACTCCCCCAGAAGCATGATCAGAGATTCTATCATTTCTATAAATTTTATAACCTTTTAAATACATTTTTTCTTTAGGAGTTAGATGAGTCTCAGAAATACATGCTATGTCAATATTATGGTATGATAGAAAGTGATTAAAAATATTTTGTTGTCGTTTTAGTCCATTAGAGTTCCAGTTTAGTAGTGTTATATTTAGATTTCTGTTGTTACTAATGGCCTTTAAAAAAAGTTTGAATTTGTGGGATAAGTGTAGAAATAATTTGTTGAATTATGCTGGAAATTAAATCGGTGTAATTTGAAGTAGAAGGGTTTTGTTTTAATACATTAATTTGTTGCGACAAGTCTGGAAAATTTTGTGCATTTAATTTTGGAGGAATAAAATTCAAATTTTGATTTATTAACATATGAGAATTTGAATTATTAGTTTGATTTGGTTTCAGTAAATCTTTATATACTGGACAACCTTTGTAATTAGCAGTGTGATTTCCGAGGCAATTACAACAAATAGGAGGGGTTGATTTTGGAAGAGGACTTCGAATAATGGTGGTTTTCAGTACACCTTACACAACGTGGGATTAATCTACAATTGGCTTGTGTATGATTGAATTTTTGGCATCTCTTACATTGAATCGGTTGGTTATTTGATACTTTTGCTTGAACTTTTATGACACTATGGAAATTTTTTCTAATTTGAAGATTTTAGAAGCTTCTGGACTTTTAGTAAGTTCTATTGAGCAAATTTCTATAGGTTCACGTTGTTTGTTAAATAATCTGTATACCTTTTGCACTGGATAGTTAAGTTTCAATAGTTCATTTTTTAATAGTAGGGTCACGATAAAGTAATATTGTTTGTATCACAAAATGATTTATATTTTCTAAAATCTTCAATTGATTGAAAGTTAATTTTGACATTATTTTTCATATTTTTTGTTGTGAAATCATTTTCAACATTACTTTTTATATCTTGTAGAAAATCACTGAAGTTGTAAACATTGGAAACAATTATTGGCGGAATTGAAACTATTGGACGTTCTTCGTTAGTGTCCTGTAGATCTGCTAATAGTCCATATTTATTTTGAAGTGGAATTCCCGTTGTTGTCGTGTTGTAATTAAAAGTTGTAGATCTTTTACCTGGTTGTTGAAGTAATGAAGAACCTTCTCTTTTCCGTGTTCTGGACTCACTTTTGGCTTGAAAATTTGACAAAGTAGTTGCTGATGGGAGATTGTGAGGGATCGAGTTAACTGGAAGTAATTCTGTAAATTCACCTTGTTGAAGTACATGAGTTGATGAATTAGATAAATTAATTGTTTGATCTTGAGGCATAGGTAATGAAGAATCAAATGTTGCTGTTGTTCTGTAAAGCCCATAGTTATTTTGATAATATACACCAGGAATTGTTGAGCTTTCATTTGCAGATTGTATATGTTGGTTATTCTGATGTCCAACAATATCTTCAGTAACCATTAACGAACTTTGAATTTCGGCATTCTGTTGTATACAAGTATTATCTTGAGGCGTGCCAATGGAAGCAATACTAGCAACATTCTGTGAACTGGTTGTTTGAAAGGACATATCCTCCTTGCAGAGGATCGAGGCACTGATGTTAATTGAATTGTTTGTTTGTTATCAATTAATAGTCCTAATCAATGATATATTAACACACCCGAGTACGATAAGTCACTTTAAAATAGAAAAGTTCAGAAGAATATTTGATAAAATGTCACCATTCATACAAGGCCTCCTGAACCATGGACAATGGTGAATGTGCATGGAAGTTGATACTTTATTTATTTGCAGAATTGAGCCATTCCACATCAAATCGCACAAGAGTTAAGAAATATAATTAATTTTTGCTCCGAACATATTTAATATAATTTCTGGTTTGTTTCACTTAATATTTTAAAATGTGTATTTTATTTCTCTGTATATACATTTTTCAAAATTATAATATTCCATGTAAAAATGTTTTTTTTTTTTTTTTTTTTGAAAAATTAAAATTTCTACATACACTGGATGAGCTGAAAAATTTTTAAAATGTTGGCATATTCCTTGTTCAATTTTCTATTAAATATATCAAGAGAAAAAGTGAGAACTCCGCTTCTACAGTTCTAAAAAATCAATTGTAAGTATGAGGGTGCGCTTTGCCTCCTCAAGTACTCACGAATTGTGTTCAATCAGTCTTTGATCCAAGAGCTGAAAAACTATAAAGGGAATAACCATCTGCCTGTTTAGGGTTTCAAGTCATAGTAATATTTCAGACTTACTCTGTCCCTGATGGTTTCGTGACAGTGAAACGAATTCAAATACGAGCCATTCCACATCAAATAACACAAGAATTGACAAGGTCTTTTTTTAAATGTATGCTTTTTTTTTAAATTGGACATCACAAAAAGAGAACGTGTTTCTTTATTTTCCTAAAAATTTTTTGTGTAGTTATGACTGAATTAAATTTTCGAATTCACGCGTACTTCGCAAAATATATTTATTGATGCTCCGAATGTTCTTAACAAAAATTCTTGGTTTGTTTCGTTTAATACTTCGATGTGAAAAATAAATATTTCAGTTAAAAAACTGTAATTTTTTTTAATT
Organism: Teleogryllus oceanicus; assembly: GCA_964035755.1. Taxonomy (NCBI): domain Eukaryota; kingdom Metazoa; phylum Arthropoda; class Insecta; order Orthoptera; family Gryllidae; genus Teleogryllus; species Teleogryllus oceanicus. Next base: position 8,979,695 of record CAXIVR010000007.1, read on the forward strand.
AAACTTTTTGTGTGAACTCGCTCAATTAAAATTTTAAAAAATATAGACGTATTCAATGTTGTAAAAAAACAACAAGAAAAAAGTGGGTACTGAGCACGTACAGATCCAAAAAAATCTATTTTAAGTATGCGGGCGCGTGCGTTTTGCCCCTGCACTAGCAAATTGTGTTTAATCGGTCTTTGATACAGGTGCCGAAGAACAATGAAAGGCATGACCTTTGCCTGATTAGGGTTTCAAGAAATATTAGTAGTTACTCATATTGTGACATACCAATATGGGGACATTTTTTTTATTACAGAATATTTGTCGTAAATGGGCGAAATGGTTAGGGCAAATAATAGGCAAGCATGGCGGGCCTTAGTAACGATGTCGTGGTTGTTGTCAGGATGTTCAAACATTCATCTGACCATGGAGGCGACTGATTATTAAACGGAAGTTTGGGTGACATTTGTCAAATAAAAGAAAGGCGAGGCATTGGCAAGGATTGAGGGTTTTAGTGGAGGAAAAATTCATTCTGGTCGCATGTCGTGATGGTGAGTAGTTCGCCTGCGAATAGATTAATTTGAAAATGTTAGACTTTGAAATATTTTCGTGGGTAGAGCAAGAATCGGACTTGAGGGACATATTCGGACTCTGAATATTTTCGTAGCAGAACCAGAAGTGAACTTGTGATCCTTTTAAGATTTGGAGAACGTGTCGAGTTCCGAATATTTTGTTGTGCATCAAAATAAGACTTGGAGTTTTTCGCGAGTGAACTCTTAATCATTCTTGAACTGATAAATGTATGCGGTCCACAAACGATACGGGACTTTATTTATATTTTCTGCTATAAACGGAAGATGGAACTAAAAAGATTTTGTTTTATGTGTAATCATAAAAGCTTTCAATTGATATTTATACGGTTAGAATGGGCATCAGACATAATATAGTGGAGCTGGAACAAATATTTGAGTGGTGCGAAGTGGTGGAATCATGGTATCTACTTTAAAGAAGAGCAGTAGATTCGGGGTAATTGGACTTCGGGACTTCGGAGTTTCAAAGGAGGGAAAGGCGTTTCTTTGAGGAACCACCAATCAAGAGTACATGAAGACCAGAATCGCCATATGTCTGGAACCAGGATATGATCAAGAAAGACAATGCAAATTTTTTCACATTTCACCTACATTGATAGAAATAAACATTAAGTTTCTCTTGAAAGAAAGATAAAATGATTTTCATTGGCCAATCTAAGCTAATAAGTAGCTAGACAAAAATTTGTTTTCAGATTCTCGCCATCCTGTATAGATGGTGATCGGGTACCGGCTACACAGATAATAGCGATTATTTCGACGTGACCCATCGACCCAGCTAGCGGGATAATATTCAGTTTTTTTATCAGAGTAATAATAGTTAAAATATTATCGTAACCTTTTTCCTGGCGCCCATGTTATTAGAAATTTGGAAACGGGTTATGACGAATCACCCAATAAGTAGCAGTTAGGGGTATGTTTCAATATGCTCACTCTGTCCGCAGAAGGGATGTGTGACAACAAAACGAATTTTACAGCTGAGTCCCCTTGCATCCTAGGGATGGGATGTCGTCCGGAACTTGCTCGTGAAATACAACAGACCACTTCAACAGTCCAAGACCAATACAACAGTCAAGGGACTTGAGTACAATATTCTGAACATCAGTCGCAATACGCATGTGATAAAGAGAAAGGTGCTAGAGTTTGTTCTGTGAATCGTGTGTACACTGAGGAACTTGAGTGGCGATCACTGTGTGAGATAGGACGGATGTTTCAAATAATTTAATCTTTCTGATCATGACGTTAAAAAAACGTTGTGTAAACTACGATTCACTAGTGAAACATGTTTTAGAGGAGTAATTGGATTGGCAATTTTTTTATTCACGTCGGACAAAGGGAATCGGTTTCCAAAAATGCTTTTTGTTAGTGAAGAGAGCGATGAGATCGGTCGTTCTTGTGGCATTAACGAAAGTTGCGGAAAGTCCCATGAATATATTGAAAACACAGGAAATCACGCAAATGACAATTTAAGCTCTTCAGATAGTTCGTTAAGTGTCTGCGAAATGAATGTAGAGAAGATTAAAAAAAGAGTTTAATTGCATTAGGAGAAACCTCCGTCAAGAAAAGAAAATTTGAAGAAATACGGTATTCTCAAGAGAAATTTCAAACAGTACAAAGTGCTATCACAGATAATTTATTTCGCCCTGAAGAATCTTCGGCAACAATTAAAAGATCAGACAATAACAATATTATTAAGAAACTTGTCGATTCCATTCATGCAGCACATCACAAGACGTTGACAATTCAAATTTTGATAATTTTTGAACGTTGGAGGTACAATAAAGTTAAACGACACACGATATAAAAGGCTAAAAAGTTGAATAACATGGTTTTTTGACCAGACATGAAAGTAAGTTCGGTAAGGCAGAACTGTGCATCGTGACAAAAGTTCAGAAATTCTAAGGTAAGTGAGTACCTAAACTTGAAGTGAATTCTGAGGGACTAGAAAATTTCAAAATGTCAGTCAAAACGTGAGTCAAGAATCTGTCATTTATTAATCAAATGCAATCCTGAAGTTGCACCACCTCAAGAAGTACTTCAATTACTATTTCATCCAAAGAAACCGACGGCAAGAAACTCGTGTTACAGCAACCTATTACGCACTGATTCCTGAAAAGAAATTATTTAAAGTTACTAAAATCCCACTTTGATTTATTCTGGAGTTGCCAAAAGTACTCTAGTGCGTTTATAATACTTTTTTTTAATTTTAGCACATAGAGTTGACAAAAATATTCAATTTTCAAATTTTTCTTTTGAAAAAATTGAAATATATTGGAAAATTCAGAAAATTAAATATGTTGGAAATTCTCAAAAATTAAAAATGTTTCTAAGTCTCGAATGGAATTCGAGCGGAGTGTTTATAATTATTGTACTGAAATATGTGGTAATTTCAAGTTAGTGATGCACACGTCATTTTTAGGTAATTTAATTATGCAATATTTCCGATTATAATATTAAAATCGTTATTATAAATAGAAAAATTAGAAAATGATTAAAAATATGAAGGTTACATTTTGATCTTTTTTCTGCGAATTGACGTTTAATGACACAATCGGTTGTCTCGTTTCATCACATCACTACACAGACGAAATAAAGTTAATTGGGTTATTAAAAATCTTTTTAATTTTATACTCCCTTTGAAATCATTAAGTACTTTTACTATTTACATTAATGTCATTAATGAGAAAAATAATAAAAAACAATAATTGTTTTATTAATAAATATGTTCGGGCCCACAGCAAAGCAGAATGACAAAATCTTATTTTATCTGCTAACGGCTCCTAGCGCCAACCGTCTGATGTAACTACCATGTAACGGCCGTTTCTTGCAGCACCCAGCGCACGTGTGCATTTGCTTGTGCTTCCCAGAAACGCGTCTGGCGATATTCAAGCCAATCGTTTCCTAACGCCCTTCTAGCAAACCGTTTGTTCTCTAAACTTCCGGAAAATCTCAAATTCTCATCAATGATTGGCTCGGGCCCTATCCCCACTCATGTAATTCTAAATCAAAATCACGTGACGCTTGTCGCTGTTAGAAAAGTCAGTCGCAGTCTGAATGCCTCGCAGGTAACATGTGTATGCGTTCGGGCTCCGTGTTACGGCACGTAAAAATTTCGATGTCTCGTGAAGAGTATCGTATTCAGTATTGTTAACATTGTGTAATTTTTTAACTTTATGAAAACTGTTTCGAGTGATGTCGCTATGAAAGTGCCTTGCGGCTACATGTGTAAGCGCCCGAGCACCGTGTAACTGCACGTAAAAATCTCGATGTCTCCTGATAAGCATCGTATTCAGCATTGCTAACATAGTGTAATTTGTTAACTTTTAGTAAACTGTTAATTTTGTGAAAACTATTTCAAGTGACACGTGCCACTAGTCAAAAGCAAGGTCAGCTGACTCCGTGTAGCGTCATATGTAAAACTACTTTAAGTGTGATTTAAACTGCCACGTGCTTGCACTGTACTTGTGAAAATGTTATAAGTAACAACTCAGGAGACATTAAACTATTGTACAAGGTGAAATTGATGATTTATTCACAGTTGATCCTCACCAGAATCTTTCTTCATCTGAACTGTCGCAAGGAGCGGACCGGTTTGTATAAAACGTCCAACACCAAAATACGGTCCACTTTTCCCCAAATACAACAGGCCCGTTCAAAATAAATAAAATATAAAATAGAATAGATAAGAAATAATAGATAAAAATATCAATGGAATATTTTCCAGATTATGTTAAAGTAAAATTATAGTACGATTTTACCTGTGGTAAACTGTTTATTTAAATTATACCCTTTTTACATCTTTAAACGTAACTTTTAACTAGACCTACTTGAAATATTAAATATGTCACTTGTATTTTTATTTATTAATCGTCTGTATTATTTAACACACTACTGTACTAAGTAGGTATGTGTACTACCTTCTTGCTTTTAAAAGTGTTGCCTTAGAAACATCACTTTTTCGAATATCATGTATTTGCCAATGTTATGAAATGAAGAGGAATGTACGTCTCTCGATTGTTTCCAGCGGTCAAAATTTCCTAAATCTCTTGTATCCCCCTCCAAAAGAACATCTCCCTTACATTTCAGATGTTAACGTAATTTCGCCACGTGATCGCCCAATTGCAACTCGTTTGGTCTTGCTAGTGTCTTTCATGTGCTTTACGTATTTGTACGTCCTTTTTGGATCACTGTCGAACGTACATGATTTTAAAAATTCTTACCTGTTACGAAAAACGAAGAGTGACAACTAAACGTTCTTTAGCCGATAGAGCTACCCTAAATTTTGTTTTGTTTTTGCTATCTATGGGCCAATTAAATTCAAAAACGTCACACATTATGTGACACTGATTCAAGAGTAATTTTGGAAACCCGGTGGGTCTTCAACTCCTAGATCAGATTCGCAAAAGAACTCTTTTCCTTTCTTTCCAATATCCAATCAAGCGTCCACAAAGATCATCGGCATTTCTTCTGTTCTTCATTTAGTACAACTAGTGCGGCTGCGACTCGCATCTTTTGCCTTCTGTATCTTCTGTCCTCCATGTTGAATTTGAAAGTGACATCTAACTTCACTAATTAGTGCGCATCGTGACGTCACCAAACGACAAGAGAAAGTCCTAGTGTAAAACGATCGGCAATACCTTGTCGGAAAGATGTTGCTCGGATCTTTGTGACAACAAATTGACGCGTCTTGCTCTTGCTAATGTGAAGACCGCAAGAAACAGAAACACAGAGCTGAAAGATATTGCGGAAACATATTGTTAGTGTAAAGCCAGCTTTAAACTTACACTTACAAGCACTACACTATCGCAAATGTTGGGAGAGCCTTCGGGAGTTTAGAGCTCGTCCCAGCTGGGGCGATGCCCGGCTTTAAACTTACACTTACAAGCCACCTTTAAACATACACTTACAAGCACTACATTATCACAAATGTTGGGAGAACCTTCGGGAGTTTAGAGCTCGTCCCTGCTGGAGCGATGCCCGGCTTTAATAATACACTTACAAGCACTACACTATCACAAATGTTGGGAGAGCCTTCGGGAGTTAAGAGCTCGTCCCAGCTGGGGCGATGCCCGGCTTTAAACTTACACTTACAAGCCAGCTTTAAACTTACACTTACAAGCACTACACTATCACAAAAGTTGGGAGAGCCTTCAGGAGTTTAGAGCTCGTCCCAGCTGGCGCGATGCCCGGCTTTAAACTTACACTTACAAGCACTACACTGTCACAAGTGCTGGGCGAGCCTTCGGGAGTTTAGAGCTCGTCCCAGCTGGGTGATGCCCGGCTTTAAACTTACACTCATGTCAGCTTTAAACTTACACTTACAAGCACTACACTATCACAAAAGATGGGAGAGCCTTCAGGAGTTTAGAGCTCGTCCCAGCTGGCGCGATGCCCGGCTTTAAACTTACACTTACAAGCACTACACTGTCACAAGTGCTGGGCGAGCCTTCGGGAGTTTAGAGCTCGTCCCAGCTGGGGTGATGCCCGGCTTTAAACTTACACTTACAAGCCAGCTTTAAACTTACACTTACAAGCACTACACTATCACAAAAGTTGGGAGAGCCTTCAGGAGTTTAGAGCTCGTCCCAGCTGGCGCGATGCCTTGGGTTTAAACTTTACACTTCCATAAGCACTACACTGCCGCAAGTGCAAGAGCCTCGGGAGTTTAGGGTTTGTCCCAGCTGGGGGTGATGCCCGGCTTTAAACTTACACTCTCATAAGCCAGTTTTAAAACCACACCCTTACAAGCACTACACTATCACAAAAGTTGGGAGAGCCTTCAGGAGTTTAGGAGCTCAACCCAGCTGGCGCGATGCCCGGCTTTAAACTTACACTTACAAGCACTACACTGTCACAAGTGCTGGGCGAGCCTTCGGGAGTTTAGAGCTCGTCCCAACTGGGGCGATGCCCGTCTGATAGGAGGTACCTGGTTAGGGAAAACTCTGCTAGCCGACAGACAGGTCGGTGCCGAATCCCGCCATCCAACAGGGGAGCAACAAAACATGCACTCCACTTATGGTGCTCATGACCAAAGCACGCGTAGGCTTCCGCGGCTCGAGTCGATGACTTCTTCTTCGCTGTCCGGGTGACGCCGCGTAGTGGGCTGAGGCCGACGTTTCGCCTGACATGTCGCAGGCTTCATCAGGGTATTGACATAGCGATGTTGTGCGTCAGGTATTAAATATTATCCGGCCTGGGCGGCGGCCGGGTGGGGTGGGTGCGCCGTGATTGGCGGAGGCTGATGAAGCCTGCGACATGTCAGGCGAAACGTCGGCCTCTCAGCCCACTACGCGGCGTCACCCGGACAGCGAAGAAGAAGTCATGACCAAAGCAGTTGACGCGCCCGGAATGGGCTAATCATCGGATGGGCTACCGGGGCGGGGGCGGGGCGGGGGCGTGGGAAGGTGGGGGCGGGGGCGGGGGCGGGGGCGGGGGGCGTGGGGGCGGGGGGGCGGGGCGGGGGAACGGGGGCGTGGGGGGCGGGGGGGCGTGGCTCACCGTGCGGTTGCCCAAGTTGCGGATGCGGCAGTTGAGCTGCGCCGTCTTTCCCACTAGCGCCGTCACGTTCTTGGAGGCGCTGGCGTCGAAGTGGGGCCCTCGCAGGCTGCCGCCCGCCGCCGCTGCCTCGCCGTCCTCCTCGCCCGCGTCCTCGCCGTCCTCCGCCCCCGCCGCCGCCCCCGACCGCGCCACGTACAGCTCCTCCGTGCGCAGCGAGTCTACAACACCAGGACACCTCGGTTAGGCGACGGGATGAATATATATTTTATTTATTTTTTTTATTTATTTATTTTACGTCAAAAAACAGTTAAAAACTGCGTATGACGTGCTATGGGAAAAAGTGAATTGTGTGCACATTTTCAAAATTCTGTGATCCCTACACTAAGTCTAATACTACTTAAATTTTGAATTAAAGATTGAACATAGGCTGTCTGCTACTAAGTTTGTTTTTTCGTCATTAAAGTTTCAATAATTTCTTTTTATAGACAGTCCAAACTACATTTATTAAAACATAAATTATTATTACATTCAAATTGGTATCTTGAACAAGAATAGCGTGGCAACGTTTCAGAGGTCGAGTTGTGCCTCCATCATCAGGCCTTTAACAGTGTGTCAGTTTAGAAGGAATGGGATGAGAGAACATTATAAAATTGACCTTAATAGTTGGTATCATGTTGAAACATATTTCATGTGATGAAGTTAGAATGAAAGAAACATTACAAATTGTCAATAGTTCTTTATAACATGGTGAACTAGAATACATGAAAAACGTAGAGGATTGACCATACTAGAATTCACGACGGTTAATAAATTGTGGGATATGGATCACGGAATCGGTCAATTAATAAAACACATTAGTTTGCCAACGTTTCGGAATATGTAATTCCTTCCTCAGGGCTTACTAATATTAGTTATATTATTATGTATATTAGTAAGTCCTGAGGAAGAAATAACATATCCGGAAACGTTTGGCAAACAAATGTATTTTATTAGTTGACCATTCCCGTGACCCATATCCCACGATATAGAGGATTAGAAAAGATATACATATGAGAGTTATTAATGGGGACTGTGAACGCTTCTACTATGCAGTCAGTGCTCTCTCTCTCTCTGTCTACTCACGACCCTTCCTTCCCTCCCACTCTTCTTTCTCCAACCCCTTCTTCCCTTCTCTTTGCCCCGCTCTTTGTTCCTTTTTCCTCTCTCTCACTCCCTTCTCGCCCCTTCGCCTCCCTTTCTCTTCCCCGTTTCTCTTTTCCTACTGCCCACGAACCCACACCTTTCTTGTCTTCCCTCATCCTTTCTTCCACCCTCGCCCTTTCTCCTCCCCGTTTCTCTTTTCCTACTGCCCGCTGACCCACACCCTTCTTGTGTTCCCTCATCCTTTCTTTCACCCTCACCCTTTCTCCTCCCCGTTTCTCTTTTCCTACTGCCCGCTGACCCACACCCTTCTTGTGTTCCCTCACCCTTTCTTCCCCCTCACCATCCTTCCCCCTCCCCGCCCTTCTCCTCCGGCCCTCTTCTGAAGCCACGCCTCGTTGCTCCAGCTCGATTCCAAGCCAACGTTCCAACTTCCAGACGAATAAAATATGGACTCTATTCCTATGCTGCCCGGTTTGGCGTCGTGTTCTTGCGCATAACGACGGCGAACCTGACGTCTCGTCCTAAAATACACGTTTTCGATATCGCAGATTCCAACTTTGCTTAGTTTTACCATGTTTGAAGAGATTACGGGCAAAATGTTTCGTGTTGCTGGAAGATGTTTGAAAGAAATTAGGATTGACGTTTTAAGAGATGAATAAACGAAGAAAATTTATTAAAATAGGGAAGATAAAGAATTAATGTGCTATGGAGGGATGAACTAAAACATAAAACTAGGAGACAAGAAGATATAAAAATGTAATGAAACATTTTGTTCAAAATAAAAAGAAAACTTGCGCTATTACTAAAATGCAGAAAGCAAAGTATGGATGTTTTCTTTCTGCGACAAAGACAGATTACTTCAGACAAAATTTTGAGATCAAAAAGGGCTTATAAATTCAGGGCAGGGAGAACATTCTCTGCAATAAAAATAATACTCAGTAAACCAAAGAAGTATATATTTAAAATAATATTTATGCTGTAGTATCTAAATTCACGGCATTTACTACAAGGTTTTGTGTGAAATTGTGATATCGATTAACAGACATGAAACATGTCAGACGTACATTAGTCCACTGTGCATAACATGCTAATGGCAATATACACACACTGATCATTAGGGAACGGATTTCATGCACATGGTTTTGTACAAACAGCTACCAGCATTCAATTATATTTCTTTTAGATTACAAGACATTCTGAATGACTAGGAACTATTGTTATTTTACATAATTACATATTTTGATATAATCACATATTTTTTACATATTTACTAATTACTACATATTTCACTACATTTTAATATATTTATACGTCGAAACGGAACGTTTCAGATGCGCGTTTGCAATATATGTTGCGAAATAATCTTTCTTAAAAATCAAATATAATGCTGCTGCGCTTCTTTGACCACCATATCTTTGCTATGAATTGTCAAACTTACTTCCCATCTCCTTACTGCTTACCGGAGTAACGGAGGGCATTTTTGCAATAAAAGTAATTCCAACAACGTTTTTTGCTTATGTTTCAAAGAACACATTCGTTATTCCATTGAAAACTAACAAATATTTTTTACAGTAAATTGTCTTACTGCGTTGTTCGATTTGCAGGGATGTGTAATACCCTTGAACCCCCTCCCCTGGGATCCATCACTCGCTACACGGTTCTACTATTCACTTGTACACCGGCTCGTAAATATTGTAATATATACTATGAACGTATTTTATATTTCGAATAAAATTCTTATGTGTGGTGAAGTTTAGAGTACAATTACTTTGTAGACATAGAACCTTCGTTCAGTAACACCGAATCTTTGTTAAAGACTGATCAGCGACTTTTAGTGGTCGGAAAATACTTGTAGAGAACAATTTTTAAACACAATAATGAATTTTTATTTTACATATTTTCGACGTTTGTTTACATGTTTTGGAAAAAATAAGCACACATATATGTACATATTTTGTATTTTTTATTACAATAAAATCAGTTCCCTACTGATCACCACTGACGGTGTGATACTGAGTTTACGGTTATTCATGCCTTCACCTCACTGTGCCTAGGGGAAACCGATAAGTGGTTTATAAATTCCACTTCAATGAACTTCCAGACGTAAACTACGTAGCTTAATTAATATAAATTTGCCCGCTGACCCTTTCAGTGACATTTTATACCAACTTATATTTTTATTTTAAATTATTTTCATTTTTATTACAGAACAATTTCATCCCACTACCAACGCAAACTTTCTGTATCACAAACGTACGCATTACAACATTTCGAGTTCATTACAGCTCGCCGTCTCCAACACGCAGCTTCTACTTCTGCGGTCTCCCCTATCCCCCCTGCGGCAGTTGAGGCAGTGGGAGGCACAGCGCAGAGGGAGAACAAAAGAGCAAATAAAGGTACAATTTTGAAAATGTATTATCATAATTGGATCTTTTTACCCTCTACCAAAATATAGGAATGATTTGGAGGATATTCCTGAAGTGAGATCAAAAGTAAAATATTTATTATTTTTATTATTAAAACATACAAAACCGTTTGGGGAGGTAATACATGCTGCATAAACATAAAGAGGATACTACAAAAACAAGCTTATCGATATAAGAGCATCGCGAAACAATTTTGGAGGGAACTCATTCATTTAGATTTCTCGTTATTGGGTGTAGTGTCTTAGGTAGTTATGATATTAACACAATATAAACTGAAAATCAAGAATCTACTAAGAATGTCTAACAATTTAAACTGTCAACATGAATGTGACATTTATGTTAATATGTAAACGAAATGTGGTGATGGTAAATATAAATGTAAAATGGAAAAGGTAGTTGGTATTGCATGCATCTTAGTTTACATCATCTCTACACACGAAATGATGAAATATAATGCCAAGAAACATACGAGGAAAAATATTCACTATATATAAACGCATTGCGTTTCTGATCACTTATACGTTTGAATTGCGCTGTCGCCATGGCCGTAGCCCGGCGAATCGTTCCGAACGGGTCATCTAGAACAGGGAACGAGACGTCAGCGCCGCGCAGGCAGTCGGTCCAGAGCGAAGGGACGCCACGTTTGACGGTGGCAAAGACGAGTGAGGAGACGGCAGGAAGGAAATCAGAAAGCATCCATAGTAAAATAGTAGCTGAAGCGAGTGAAAAAGCGAGGACAGTCACGAAGTGATATGCTACGTGTGAAGTAAAGGAAAATATACAAATTATGTGAAAACGAGAGACAATGTGAAAGACACGTACAACTTGGTACCAATATAAGAATAATAAGTTCATCTAAATGCTGCTGTAAATATTGATTTCTTTAACATAATCAATAATTCACTTCTGATAATCTGTCGAGTTAAGAATGTTATCAGTCTGCCTTCTAATAGGTGGTTTTGCCTCCGGCTTTTGTATACGGGGCGGTGAACTAATATGTTTTACATTTAGAATAACTTTACGATGGTTACATTTGGGTTTTTGCCAGTAATTAGGTGAATGTGAGTTAATTTAGAATCATCCGTTCTCAACCTTGAAATGACAACCTGATCTTTCCGAGAGAAGGCTTTGAATATTTTTAAAGGCATAGTTTTGGAAATTTTCTAGTGGATTCCACTACCCATCATTGATTTCCATGTTTTGAACCAGGTATTTTGCGTTTTCTTAGATAAATGGTTCCACTCGTCGAATGAGTTTAAAATTTCAAGAGCCCCTGCAGCCGTTACAGGAGTAGACATTTCTTCATCGATACCATTGAGGGGCGTGATCCAAGATAAAATGATGTTTTTTTCGTGTGTTGGATCATAATACATTTCATGAATTAAAATTACCATTTTATTCTTAGAATGGTTGCTCTTTATAGTACATATTTCTTCAAGGGAACAGGAGAAGACAGTGAATTTTTTGGAGTGTAGCGATTTAATTAGCTTGAAGGCTGCAGGCAGGGAGCATAATTCTGCTGCGGAGCTATTAGTGTATGAATTTAGTTAGTGATTTATTTGCATTTCTTGAGTAGTTACAATAGCAAAAGTTCCAATATTGTTTTTGATGCCCTTAGTATATATTTTATAGTAGTCGGTGTATTTACTGATGAATTCTTGTACGTTTGGTTTCCAATCTTCTTTAGATGGTATATGTTCATGTAAGTCATTTAGAGAGAGGTCACTAGTGGTCTCTGGGAGTTTCCACGGAGGTATCAAATAATAAATATCATGATATATGATAGGGTTGTTGAATGTTGCTGCTTTGATGGCATATTTTAAGGTTAATAAGAGTCTGATGAGATAATATTGGCTCTTTAGCTTCAATTAAGATACATTCAATCAGGATACATACAATTGTATAGAAACATCCCGCATAAATTCGAAGGGCTTTATTATGTATTACATCAAGCTTTTTGAGTTCTTTCCTTTTGGCAGAATCGTCTATAACTTTTCAATAATCAATCTTCGAACAAATTATAGCTTTGTAAGTTAATAACAACATAGCTTTATCTTCATCCCAATTTTGGTGTGAAATCGATTTCAGAAAGCATAACCTTCTTTTGCAATCATCTGTTAAATGTTGTATACGAGTTTTCCATGATATTCTGAAGTCAAAATGCATTCTGAGTATTTTGATACTTTTAACGAAGTTGAGAGTTTGATAATCAAGTTTTAAAAAGGGTGTCTTTTCATTCTTATGCTTGGTAAATAAAATATATTGGGTTTTCGTGGCAGAAAATTGAAAGTCGGATCTAAGAGACTTTTCAAGTAGTTGTTTTAGAGCAATTTGCATGGCTTCTTGGGTGGAATTAATATTGGTACCTTTACACAGGTTAGTGATGTCATCTGCGTATTTCCTCGTGATCACAGGAAGTTTAATTGCTGCTTCAGCATCACTGAATGTTCAGGAGGAATAAGGTGACACTAAGAACAGATCCTGAGTGAACTTATCAATTTATTTACACGATAAGCAAAATCATTTCGCGGATTCGGTGATATAACGGTCAGCGTACCGGGTTGTTCTACCCGAATCCTTCATGCTGGTGGGAGAGTTCATGGCATCGATGGTGTAACGGTTAGCGTATCCGGTTGTTATACGCAAGTTCGCTGGTCGAAACCCGATCGAAACCGTGGATTTTTAAGGGCAAAAAATCCTTCGTACGCCTTCCTTCGGAGGGGAAGTAAATCCGGCTGTCCTATGTAGTAGATTTACTGCATGTAAAAGATCGTCAAGCCTAAAAGAAGCCTCTGAGCTAAATTCAAATCGCCTGTTTCATCGCCCAAGATAATACCTCCTTTCTCCGCTAGATAGTGAAAGGAACGAAATTTGTGTGGTCAGGGAAGACCGGGCCTGATGGCCCGAGTCTCGTTACGTGAAATGCACTAACTACTCTTACTTGAATTTTTCTATATTTTGTAAAGTGGGATAGAAACTGACACACGTTGCCATTCATTCAAATTTCTTGTAGTTTTTTGCAGAATACAATGGGTCCAGACCATGTCATATGCTTTTTCGATAGTTAGACATATTGCCAAAACTTATGCCATGCACTCCGATTATATGCCTGTATGCGCTGAACCTCCCAGCAGTCTCTTCCCAAAGCTATTTGCCCTGCCGCTGAGTGACGTCCATCCCTTGCCGACAGATAGCAGCTCACGGGCGAATTACAGGACTCTTGAGAACGGCGCGGTTTTGTAGCCGCTCCATGAGCCACCAAGGGCCGGTTTCACCAACAGTCGAGTAAAGTTAAGAGTAGTTACTCGAGAGTAAGCGTGGATTCGGTGGTATAACGGTCAGCGTACCGGACTGTTGTACCCGAGTTTGCGGGTTCAAACGCGATCGAAGCCGTGGATTTTTAAGGGCGAAAAAATCCTTCCAACGGATGGAAAGTAAAGCCGGCTGTCACATGTAGTAGATTTACTCCATGTAAAAGATCCTCAAGCCTAAAAGAAGCCTCTGAGCAAAATTGAGATCCGCCTGTTTCGTCGCCCAAGATAATACCCCCTTTCTCCGCTAGGTGGTGAAAACGTAGCAAAATTTGCGTGGTCAGACGGAAGAGCGGGCCTGATGGCCCGAGCCTCGCCACGGAAAATAAGGCACTAACTAACTAAAGTAAGCATTACCCCACGATAGTTACTCGAGAGCAAGCATTACCAAGTTAAGAGTAGTTACTCTCGAGTAAGCATTACTCCACGATAGTTACTCTCGAGTAAAATATAAGCGTTTCACCATGCTTCTGGAGGGTTATGTTACTCTAGAGTACATACTCTCCAATTTACTCCGCGTACCCGCTAAACACGCATTTTTTCATACACAGCAGAGAGCGATTAAACAGGCCGTGAACGAGAGTAACGCTGTGAACCCTTGCGGACCAACGGTAACCTCTGGTTATTCTTTGAGTTCCAGAATACCTTCCCAACGTTTTAACTATAATAGTTGAAAGATGAATAAAAGTTTAAAAATAAAACACACAAATATTTCTCTTTTTAAAAGCGAGGTTAAACAACATTTTGAAAACTAGACAATTTCCTGTACTAGTTCGTAGTAATATATATTCGAAAACCTAGACTAAAACATTGAGAAACAAAGATACAAAAATTCAAGAAATAAGCTACGCTATCTGAAATCACCACACAAAACGAAGTCCAAGACACGCAAAGAACTCCAAAACTGAAATGAGCGAAACAACCAGAGGTTCCGTTGGTCCGCAAATGGTTCGCAGCGTTACCTTTCATTTCATTTTATTTATTTCATTCATTTCAGTTTCTCCTTTCATCTCCGCGTATTTCCTTTCTCATTTCGCCACGCGTTGATAGTGAAAGGAAATGTATGACCGCTGCATAATCACAAGCGACCACACCGGAAGAACTTCCCACGCCAAAAACAAGGAAGGGAAGAATGAGAGAGAGAAAGAGAAAGAGAGAGCGAAAGAGAGAGAAAGAGAGAAAAAGAGAGAGGGAGAGAAAGAAAGAGAGAGAGAGAGAGAGAGAGAGAGAGAGAGAGAGAGAGAGAGAGAGATTAGGCAAGGCATGCTTTTCCGAATTGTACCTACCCACTTGTAGGTCCTGAAAATGAAACTAAACTAGTACAGTTGTGGACAGGCCTCGGCGTCAAACCGATTTTTTTTATGACGCAAATGTTAATATTCCCTCTTTTAAGCGCCACCTTGCTGCGTTGTCAACGGCCAGGCACATTCCGTAAATGAACCTGCAGTGTGACGGTATCAACTTCTGACGAAGCTTGCGATTTTGGATCGTAACGCTTAGATGAGGTGAAGTGCAGAAAATATTGACGATTCAGAATCTTCTGCCGGACGCGTTGTCAAAACAGTTCAATGAACCATTGCTTGTCTCAAGAGGGATTAACTTCATTTCACACAATTAAAAACAGATACTCCCAGTGGAAAAAGTGTTGTTCGGCGATCGTTCTTCCTTCCGCTCACTGTGCGCACAGAGTGGCGTGGCGTGGCGCGGGGCGGTGGCGGCGCGGGGCGGGGCGGCGGGGCGGGGCGGTGCGGGCGGGGCGGAGCGGGGTGGGGCTTGGCGGGGCGGGGCGGGGCGGCTGGGCGTGACGGGTGTGGGCGGGTTGGGCGGGGCTGGGCGCGTGGCGTGGTGGGCATGGCGGGGCGGGAGTGGGGCGGGCTGGAGCGGGGCGGGCGGGAGCGGAGGTGGGCGGAGCGGGGCGGAGCGGAGCGGGCGGGCCGGGGCGTGGGGCGGAGGCGGGGCGGGGCGGGCGGGTGGAGCGGGTCGGGGGGGCGGGCGGGGCGTGGCGTGGCGGCGTGGTGGCGGGGCTTGGAGTGGCGGGCGTCGCGGGGCGGGGAGGGGCGGGCGGGGCGGGTGGGCGGGCGGAGCGGGGCGGGCGGGGAGGGCGGGGCGATGGGGGCGGGCGGGGTGAGCGAGCGGGTCGGGGCGGTGCGGGGCGGGGCGGGCGGGGCGGGAGGGGCGGCGGGCGGGCGGCGTGCGGCGGAGGGTCTGGCAAGTGGGCGGGGCGGGCGGGCGGGGCGGGGCGGGCGGGCGGGCGAGACGGATCCGCTCCAGGAGTCAGCGCGGACCCCAGTTGGCATCACTGACCGTGGTGGGCGTTCGGGCCAAGTGACACAGCGAAGGCATAGGAGCCCGGGAGAGAGAGAGAGAGAGGGGGGGGAGGGAGAGGGAGAGCATGGGGAGGGGGTGGAGGAGGGGAAGTGTGGGTCCAAGCGCTGCTCGTAGGGTTACGCGTAGCCGAAAAAAATCTCACAGAGTTTTTTCCATCTGGCTCTCTCAGGGCTCTCCACTCGGGTACTACCACTGTCTCAATTTCACCCCGGGTTTGTTCCTAGAAAGAGTTCTTCCCCGCTGGTCGTTTCGAGTCGAAACCTCATTAGTTATTATTGGGTGCTCATTGCTCATTGGTTAGACTAAAGTGGGAAGAAAGTAAAGGTTAAAATGTTTTGAAACACGATTCTAAGTGGTTGTGCAGTTTTATCTCATGTATTCATGTTTCTTTATTTCAATGAGGAAAAGCTTCAGATCGAAATATTTTTCAAAGTAAACCCTGTTTTTACAGCTTTTAATTCGTGATAAACCAAGAAAGTAACTTAGTTACCACTAGAGTTGTAATATTTGATTATCCAGCTAATTATGATCGATACGATTTGTAGAATTTCTCAAATGTGATCATTTACGATTTGATTATTTTTCTCATAAAATATTTACGTAATATTCCTTGAGATGAAAGACGGTATATAATATTTTTTAGCGAGACCTAAAAATTGAAGCTCAGAAATCAAATGAGAATAGAAACTAGAGAGACATTCTAAAATCTTCTTTAATTAACTTTGCCTACCGCGGTGTCTGACCACTGGCGATAAAAAAACTAGTTGTGCTACAGAACGGCACAGACTTTCCTGTACTAATTGAAATGATTGAAGGCGTTGTCATTGTCAACAATACTATTTATTTCAATAAGAGCAGCTTTCGATGGCTTAGCCATCATCATCAGTTTTCTGATACAAGAAAAATATAAAAATTAGAATTAACAGAGTTACATAATTTAAAAAACATCTTAAGAAATGAAAGGAGAAGAATTAAAGAAAAGAAAGAATGAAAGAAAGAAGGGACGGAGAGTTAGATCTTTTTGTATTATAGTAGTTTTTTTAATTTAAGCAAGAAAATTAATGAAATATACATATACAATTTTGAGAGAGAAAATACAAAAAATTGAAATCAATTGATACAATCAACTCACCATTAAACCAATTTCCTCGTACTAGTTAGATTTACTTTCTAGTGCATATACGAACTAATGTACGTAGAATAAATACAATTATGTAATGCTGTGTAAAATCGATTTCGATATTTCAATGGAAATTCACGTTTTGGGGTTCCCTGATACTGAAAAAATGTCTTTTTTTTAAACAGATTTTAAGGAACAGATTTTATGAAGGGAAAAATCTCTATCTTTAGTACTTTTGTTTTCGAATGACCCCGAAAAGCATTTGAATTTTTGCAATTTTCTTAAAACCAAAGTTTTCAACCAACATAAAACCTGCACATCTCCATCTTAAACGTCCTTTACACTGTCCAACATCAAAATTTAATAAAAAACGGTGAAGTCATATTTTTGAACATTTTGAAAATGTTCAAGGCACTTCGTGTAAAATACCCCTTAGAATTAAAATATCGATTTCAAATTCATGGGGCCGCGGCATCAGCCACATCGATTTGGGGAATACCAATTTCGGAGAATATGACGAACGGGTTTGCGACTAGCAACTGTTCCACAGTCGGGCGGGGCGGACGTTTTGCCGTCAATGGATTTTTCGGTATCAAGAACCTAGAAACATGGATTCTGGCTACATTACATGTAAGAGGATTCTTTTTTCTAAATTTAGCAACAGGATTTATCCAATTTTTCGTTACTAGGGCCCTGTAATAAGATTTTTTCGGCAAACTTTTCCGTTTTTTCGCGCAGCACTACATAACTTTTCTCTAAAGCGTAAGTGGTAGCGAGAAAGTAAAAATAGTTCATCTTCAATTTAAGACATTCAGATTTATTTTCTCGGGGACAGCGCGGGCGGGGGCTCCCTTGCGAGCGTGTTGGGCGCGGCGGTGATGGCGGTGCTTGGCGATCGGTGGGGTGGGCTGATCCGGCCCTACTAACGTCGATATCATCGAGACTTAAAGGGAACCATGGGAACTTTTGATGGAATCGATGTGTTGCGAACTAGGGGTTACGTCGGCAGAGGCTTCAGTGCAGCCCTGCAGACAGCCAACGAGCGGCTGGTTCGCAAGGTGGATTACCTTGAGAACCAGTCGCGACGTACAATATCATTGTTACTGGCATCCAGAAAGCGGAACGAGTCTTGGGCGGACTCGGAGGTGTATCCTGGATCTTGCGGAGCAGCGGGTCAGGTTGGAGCCCCGGGATATCAGGCGCCCCACGGACCGGGCGGCGGCGCGAGGGACAGCCACGTATGTGGGGCCAGCTGGCCTCTTTCAGGAAGCGGGAGGGCTGCTGCGTGCGGCCGATTATCTCCCCGGAATGGCGGTGCGCGTCCGTGAGGACTTCAGCTGGGCAGTGCGGCAAACGCGTAAGGCGTTAATTCCGCATTTGCGGGAGGCGAAAGCGAGCGGAAGCAGGCGTCGATTCGTTTCGACAAACGTCGTGGCAGGGCGCAGCTACGTGTTGGCTGAGCTGGGGGCCCCGTCCGCGGGCGTGGGAGGGCGGGCGACGGGGCCCCGTGAACTCGGCGGGGGCAGAACCCCAGTAGGGCCGACCCCTTCCGGGCAAGCGGGCGCCTCTTCGCGGCCCCCCCCGCCCTTCGGCCTTTTCGCGGCCGCCCCCTGCGGCTGCGCCTCGTGCTGGGGCGGCGCGGACGACCTCTGACCCGCGGCATCGCGGGGGAAAGGTCTCGTTCGCGTTCGCGTCGGCGGTCGCGTTCACGTTCCCGCCGGGCCCAGGCTCGGCGGGGTCCCGGACGCTTTGCGGCTGACAGCCTGGGCAGGACCTCTTACGAGGCGATGGCGCGCAAACGTCCCAACAGGAAGCTCGCGGTGAGTCAGGACCAACAGGTCCAAATAGGCAGGAATAGGCTTTAAGAATGGGATGTTGGAACATAAAAGGTCTGGCTCTAAGCTCAAATCAAGACTTCCTGGTACATAAACACTTTGATATTTCGGTCTCTTGAAACTTGGTGGAAGGAGGTGGGGACTTTAAATGTGTCTGTTTTCATCTATGCAAAACTAAAAACGTAGAGGGAAAGGGTAGGTCCAGGAGGTGTTGCGTGCATATTTCAGGATAGGTTAGTCATGTTATGAAATTAAAACAAACTCCGACAATTTTCTTTGTATTAGACTAGTAATGCAAAATACGATTCGCAATTGTATTTATATACCGTCCCCGCAGAACTCGCGTTATTATTCCCCAAACTTTTTTTGAAATCAATAATTTCTTAAAATCGTTGAAACAAGTTCAATACTGATTTACTAGTCTTGGTGACATGAATGCTAGAATTGGCCGAGCAGGAAGTATTTTCGAGTTCGATCGAGAAGCAGAGCTAATTCTAGAAAAGCAAGATCAGTCATCAATAATGAGGTCAGGAATTGTTAGAATTATAGAGATTTAATCTCAAGAATCTTAAAGGGAACTATGGACAGGATACTGAAGGGAACTAACTTTTATTAGTGGGAATGGAGGTAGTGTAATAGATTATGCTCTGTTGTCTCATGAAAAAATAAACAATTTATTAGATTTTGGAATCGATTGCAGGCAGAATCCGACCATTTGCCTGTGTGCGTTCTTTTTGGCAGTAAATGCTACTGAACTGCCACAGGCAGGGGCTGAGCGAACAACAAACTTCACAATAGAAAGACGACGGTTTATGGAAAAGGAAAAGCGACAGGAATTTGCAGGGCTATTCTTAACTCAGTGGGTGGGCGGAGGGCACGGAAAGGGCAAACAAAATTTAAAAAGGGACTCTTTCGCGCAGGGAGGGCATGCAGATGGGGGGGAGAGGGGGAAAGGGTACTGCCCCAAAGGATGGTTTAGCGAGGTGTCAGGTGGGCAGGCGTGAGCAATAGTGCCTAGGAATGTTCAGAAAAAATTGGAACTGCGGAAGCGAAATAGTTCTGTTACTACTAGGAAATCGAGGCCACAATTAAGAAATCGAAATCTTGGCAGGAGAGTGAGAAGCAAGAATAGAGCAATTTTAGAAACAATCATAATAAATCAATTTGGGACGTTATAAGATCACTGCGTAATAAATATAAGTAATGCATTTCACCAGACGCGTGAGCAGTACTTTTCACGGGCCTCGAAATGGCGAAAAATTAAAAACAGGGTATATTTATCACGGACCGGGATGTCCCTAATTAGACAGACCGATAACCTGGAATAAGTGAATAGGATATCTAGCCATGAATAATAAGAAGGCAGGCGGCGCGGACGCATTCCGACCAATTTATTTCGGAATTTGGCACATAGCCCCAAGTATTCAATTTATTTAATGCAATAGTTGATTCTGGATCGTATCCAGAGAACGTGGTACAGTCCTCAACCCAGTTTTTAAAGAATAAGGTAATCAATTGCCACAAAATTATCGGAATTAGTCTTTCCCAGCTCTGACAACTATTTTGTAAAATACTCAACGGGCGACTGAGTGAATGGGCGGAAAACCCGTAAATATCAGAATTGCAAGCGGCTTTGGGAGGCTTGACTACCGACAATATCTTTGTATTAGATACCCTAGTAAAGCAGGCGCTTGCGTAAACAGAGCCACTTATTTGCAGTTTTGTAGATTTCGAAATGGCTTGGCTCTATCAATGGAAATTTTTATGGAAAAACTTAATATGGGCGTCTCGTAAATTTTTAAAAGTGTTGCAGAGCATATACGAAGCGTAAATTTCTGTGTCGGTGCGGTGATGGAAATACAACCGGAAAAAAAATCGACAGTAGGGTAAGACAGAGCATCCTCTCTCGCTATTGTTTATCTTGTTTATAAACGATTATTGACGTGGTTACAGGATGCGGATACATCTGCGCCGGAAATTTAGGCCTGAACATTTTCCCCGGGCTACTATATGCTGATGATTTGTTTTATGTTCGGAGACTATTTACGGCTTACAAAAAGTTTAAATATCCTAGAACGTATAGTGCATGGGGATTAAAATAAATATTCAAAAAACCAAAGTAGTTGTCTTCAAGAATGGATTTATCTGGGGTAACAAGGAGAGATGGTTTTACGCTCGGAGGGGATTGACCCGGTAAAAACATTTACATATCTTGGGCAAAATTTTCCATGAATGGGGATGGAGTAATCCATAGTGGCGCGACAGTAAAGGAAAAATTTCGCTCAAGAAATCGTTTTCCAGTGCGCAGGGGTTCCCGGGAAATTTCCTTTAAAGGTGTGCGAGACGATGTTTAAATCCTAGTTCTCCCCGCAATAATTATGGGGCAGAAATTTGGGAGTGGATAGGATAGATCGACTAGAAAGCGTCGAAACAGATTATTTCAAAATTTAATTCTCAGGTCTCTAGATTCCAGCAAATGCCGAGTCCTAAGAGGGTCGGTAGTGTAGGAATTTGGAAAGATTTTAAAATGAAACCCATTAAACTTTGGATTAAATTGCAGGTGAACAGGCTGACTCATTTTAAATAGATGTTTTTCGGTGCAGTTCAGGAAGCAACCAACGCTACTGGTCGTATAAATTAAACTGCTACTGGAACTTCAGGTCTGAGACTTTCTCCGGAAATGGTGGGAGATAGGGAACACGTGACATGGGAGTTAATTTCGGATGACTTGCGGATATTAAAAGGCAGAGATCCTGGCAGCAACGGCCGAAAAACGTTCGCTGGTTGCGCAATTCCCGCAGTCCGTTATGGGGTTGCAGACGTTACTAAACACTGCAGAAGGACGCAAGAGGATACGCTTGGTTTTAGGGTCAGGGTGGATGCAACGTAGATTAAAGGACTCGATGGTAATGGCATCTGTGCTTTGCGGGGATAGGGAAGACTGGATCCATATCCTTTTAATTTGCAGTGCGACCAGAAAAATTTGGGGAGGAAAATGGATGAATGAGAATTACTACTTCAACATGGAACAGCTCGCCCAAACATTCTAGGGATAAAGAATAACTTCTGAAAGAATTAGGAACATTTCTCAGAAGGTTCGGACCACTGAAAACGAAATTAAGGGTGGGAAAACAGCAGTGGTTAGTAAGCAGGCCTAGACTGGAGAGAATATGTAATAAATCAATAAACTAACAATAATTAAGTTAGTCAGTAAGTTATGTTAGGTTATTACAATTTCAAAAAAAAAAAAATAAATAAAAGTTATAAATTGTAGTCAAATTTTAAGTATAAAATAGATAAATAAGTCAATAAAATATATATATATATATATATATATATATATATTCCAAAATAATTAAATAAGTTAAATAATTAAAATTAAATTAATTTAAAAAAGTTAAATAAATTAAAATAAATTATATCAATTAAAAAATTAAATTAATTAAAATAAGTTAAATAAATTAAAAATAAATTAAATTAAAATAAAATAAAAGAACAGCTAAAATAAAGCACATTGGGGCGAAGGAAATGGGAATCGAAGGTTAGGGGCAGAGGCGTTGGTCGGACGATTTTCTGTGGTGCTGTTTTTTTTCGGGTGCAGTGGAGGAACACTGGAAGGAATGCCGACGCCCCGCCAAATAAATAGTCTAAAACCCGGGTAGAGTAGCATTTCTCCTGACGGCAGGTTTTCCCCCTTCGGGTTTTTTCCCCCAGCCGTACCTTATGGTCTCGTTTTCCGGCTTTGGGGCGATGGAGAGACCATTTGGGGGAATACCAGAAAGGGGAAGGTTAGAACTCGGGAGAATGTAGGTATTTAATGGGTAAGGCCTTCGGCCTACACATTTGGGTCAAGTTTCTAATTTGGCTAAAATAATTTACCTATTAAATAAATAAAATAAAATAAAAATACTAAAACAAGATTTTCTCAAAAACGGGTCCAAATTTTTTGTTTAAATGTTTAAATAGTGGTAGTGCAAAATGCAGACCTTGAATAACAAACGCACCATTTTACTGTATACTTTTGTTTTGCAAAAATGAAAATTAATTTTTTAATATTTAAATATTCTTTCACGTGATTAATATTCACATTAGAGGGGATTCCTTTACAATATTGTATTTATGAGTACATGTTCTTTTATGGTCAGAAAGTTTCTTGAAAACTCAATAGTTTTTTGTAAAAAGAAATTTTTTTCAAATTCGTTCCAGATCCGTTTCAGATTTTCCAAATTTTTCGTACGGATAGTTTTAGTGCACTGTTTATGACATAAATTAAGTTTGCTGTATTTGTTTTTCCCTGATTATACAAATTATTTTTAAATATCTCTCCGTCGTTATATGGATTTTTCAGTAGTTTGAAACACTATGCTAGTTAACTGGGGGTGCTACAGAATGCACAAACTTTCACGTACTAGTTAGATTCCTAATCTGTTTCATCTAGTTTGGTTTGTCCCCATCTCTCCCTCCCGCTGGTTCCTATCGGCATCAAAATGATTTTTGCAATTTCTTATCTTTGGGTTTCCCTTTGTGCAGAATATAACTTGCTACAACAGAAAATTTTCCCCTTAATTTATAGCTCATCAATTTTCAAAAACTAGAGTTCGACGAAAAGGCCTTTGCTCTATTCGAGGAAAAAATTAAAAGGAAATTTTGGGGCAGGTTTCAGGACAAAATTTAAATTCTTTACTTCAGTACATTCAAACATTACTACATTACTAACA
This sequence comes from Teleogryllus oceanicus, assembly GCA_964035755.1. Lineage (NCBI taxonomy): Eukaryota > Metazoa > Arthropoda > Insecta > Orthoptera > Gryllidae > Teleogryllus > Teleogryllus oceanicus. The sequence goes on from CAXIVR010000007.1 coordinate 9,003,643, forward strand.
TTACTACAAACGATGTAAAACGTGCCCTGAAATATCACTACTGTAATACACTATGATGACCTTAAACCAGAACTTGAATGTGTTTTTGACCCCCTCTCTCTCTCTCTCTCTCTCTCTCTCTCTCTCTCTCTCTCTCTCTCTCTCTCTCTCTCTCTCCTCTCTCTCTCTCTCTCTCTTTCTCTCTCTTCTTCTCTCTTTCTCTCTCTTCAATCACATTGTTTAACTAACAAGTTCTTGTCATGGTAACAGTTCTATCCCTAAATCACTGCCGAAATCTCTAAGTGCGAACTCAGAAAAATCACATTTAGGTAATATTTACAATTCATCACTGAAAATTACATAAAACAAAATATTTAGAATATTTTCAGTTGACATGATTGTTTATTTTTCGTTTTTCTCAGATATGCAATATAAACAATATTACTGCAATACATTTTATCCTATTTATGATTTAAAAACGCTCACTTTTCAGCATTATTTTGATTTTGGGCCCCAAATATCTTGGCTAAAACCAAGCTATGAAATATTGGAGAGAATTGAACTCTTTTCCATTGTGAGAATTTCAGTGGAAAAATGTCATAGTTTTGAGAAAGTTTCAAATATTTCAGAAAATTTGTCATTTAGTTCAATTATACTCAACAGTTATGGAGACATTACGGACATTTCAAAAATCATTAAAAATACATTGAAGCTCTATGAATTAAGAAACGATTGAACAATGAATTACATCTGTAATGTAAATTGTAACGACGGAGAGACAACTAAAAATTACATTCTGTAATTTTTGAAAAACAAAGAATAGAGTAACATGCGTTTATGTCATCGTATGGGTCACATCATTTATCACTACCCCTCAAAACTAAAGAAATATTTGAGCTGGTGTTTGAGAAAATCTTGTTTTTGTTATTTTTAAAATTGCAATTATTGCACAATATTGTTGAAAACTACTAAAAGTTTCAAAAAATGTATATGAAAGAAATATTTATGGACAACAAATTTCATTTGAAGAAACAATCTCTATCTTCAATTTTCTAGTTGTAGGAAGTGGCAAATAATTCACTGTTGCAATTTTCGAAAATTGAGAGTTGACCGTAAAATGTGACCTATGCCACTGTGTGTCACCATACCAAAGTGTATTTTTACTTTTTCTATTTTACAGGAAACATTAAAGAAAAAATTGTAGTGTTATTGAGAAAATTTGGAAAATGTCCGGGGCTTCATGTGAAGTACCCTCAAATTCGAAGAATATTTTCAAAATTTCAAAGCATCAAGTAGATCCAGATAGGCTGAGGATACTTCAATTTGGAAGATCGACGAATGGTTTAGGCGCTAGAGTGTTTGCAGACGGACGGACAGACGTTTGGCTCCAATTGGTTTTCGCCATAATATACCACAAAACGGAGATTCTACTACACCACGTGTTAGAGATTTTTCTCTAATTTAGCAACTGGTTTTATGCACTTGTTTTCACCAGAGCCCAGCAATGATTTTTTCCGCCGAAAATGCCGCGCAGCATTACATAACTTTCTCTATACTATGTATATTACTCGTATATAGATTACGGAGACGCTCATGAGAGCTTTGCGTTTAGGCGTATTCAGATCGCAGTTGAAGTGTCTCCCAACCTGATGGGAGTGTCGATAAGGCACAAGCTGATTCCACTCTGGGCCTGAAACCATCCCTGGTACTTACAAATCAAACTACAAATTAAACTTTTAAAATTCGAAATGGAGCTTTCGAGATGTGCAACTTTTCTGGAGCATCGACGTCATCATGAGTGGAATTGTGCGCAGAAATTTTGCAGTTTTGTGATTGCAATATTCTGTTTAACCAAACGCAATGCGCGTTCTTGGGCGACGAGATTTGGCAGCGATGGGCCGCACGTCCTCCTGGGCACGCGTACCTCCCATTAATGGGTCTCCATCGGAGCGACTCAGAGCCATCCTTCCATAACTGGTTTGAGGCGGATAATGGGCGGCAATTCTGAGCACAGATGCACCCCCTGCCCATCCGCACCCACGTCGCCTTTTGTCTTTGTCCATTCTCTGCCGACTCCTCCGCCGCCTGCTATCACCCTCTTCCCTGCAAGGCAGCTCATTTTTCGCCATGGATTCGGATTGTCGATGAGATTTAAACAAGAGAAATGTTTACGATTTTACGTTGTTCTCTATCTTGGGCAGCACCTCAAAATAGTAGTTCTTTCATCTCTGTTAGGATCAAGGATCGAGAAGGGATGATTATGCTTTAGTGAAGAAGTTAGAGGTTGAAAGCATAGGATTCAACACTAGATTCAGTTTTATTGGGCTGTCGGCGAGACACCGAGTCTATCATCTATGCATACACACGAATGTTTCGGCCGTCATACGCGACCTTCCTAAGAGCGTAATGCAGTTCCTCAACATGAAACAGAAAGTCACAAAATTGTCGTTACAGCTTGCTGTCCGTTGAGTGGCATGCGTGATGCCCAAATATGACAGCTCGTTCGAACAGGCAGTAGAGATTAGGCAGATTAATGCGATCAAATATTTGCAATTTATGTCAAAATTCAATCTCTTTCATTATTGTTTTTCATGTGTTCTTGGGTATCTAACAATCCATAGACACCTCTTTGATGTCCAGATGCTGCATAGCTTTGTGTTGAGTTATGTGCGCATTGGAATTAGTGATTTCTTCTTTTCTTCTTCTTCTTCTTCTTCTGCTTGTTAGTAGGCCATAGACCTATTCCATTCCTTGATTTAAAGATTCGTGCCATCGTCGCCTCGGTCTTCAGGCATATATTCTTCCCACAGGTCTATTGTCTCTGAGACCCTTACAATTCTGTCATCATTAATTCTATCAATGTGTTGATTCCATTCTCTCCTACGTGATATTATCCATTCGGAAATGGAACTAATCCACATGTTGTTGTAATGTTATCATTTCTTTCTCTATCCAAGAATGTTTTGTTTAAAATGTCCTCAACACACATTTCTGCCACTTCTAGCTTACGTTGCATGCTTTTTGTTTTGAGTCTCTGCTGCATGTGTTAAAATCAGTCTGATTTAAATTCTTAATTATGAGTCTTGTATCAAGTATTTGTTGTACCACACTGAGAATTTAAGCAGTTGAAATTAGGTTTCCTTTCGTGACTTGTTCTTTTAACTCCTTATTCATCAGCTCAAAGCTTGGATCACTATTCCCAAATATTTTGTTTCTAATACTTGCTCTATTGGTTGATCATTTACGAGCTTACATCGAATAGGATCTTTCGCTACTGCCATACTTTTCGTATTTTGGACAGAGATCGTTAAATTATAGTTTCTGCAGAGTTTATTAAATTCATGGAGAAACCGTTGAGCTAATGTTCATTTCGGCAACCAATACTGCATCGTCCACTAACAAATTATGTTTATGTTATATTCCCCATTCTGTATCCTTTTTCTGTTCTGAGCTGACTGATTATCTTATTAATTAGTGACATGGAACTTAAATTGTAGGGCTCGTCCGCCCTCCACTGCCTCGCCCACGACCGGATGTTCGGCGCCCTTCACTTGTCACCTCGCCTAATTGTGAATTAATTCCTATGCTAAAGTGAATCAAATTGCTTTCAACAGTACTAGAACATTGTTTGAGCCTACTTAATAACACTGACCTGCTTTTGTGATTTCGTCACCATTTTCGAGGTAAAGTACGCCAAAAACTGTAAACGCGCATTTCATTTCTTCTTTCTTGCATTAGTAATTATATTTCTACGTAAGATGAATGAAAGAAAATTCTTGCTTGACAAGACTGTGGTTTTGCCGATAAACAAGTGTAAAGATAAAGTGTAAATAAATTCGCGCTTTAATCACGTTTAAAAATATAATAATATGTTAATCGAGAGAAAATATATTTTATTAACTTCAAAATATAGCATATAATGTTTCGTCCTTCACTTTACCTTCAATTGTGAATAAAATTTTATTTCAGCTTTTCTAACATACATCGCTGTTATTAAATACCACATTTTGTAGTTCACCACAGATGATCACTTTGCTGTTCTATTCTATTCATATTCATCTGACAGTGCACGCTGCAGTCTTTCTTTGCATCACATAAGAGATCATTCCCAACCTCTCCATATCCACGTCACCACGACCCTTATGACGTCATAAAACCTTCTGATTTGAAATAGCGCCGTGAATATCTGACGTGGCTGGAGAAAGAGACGAGGTTTACCTGAATCATTGAACAGAAACTGCAGAGAATGCGCAGAAAGGCAGAATATGTCTTCTCTTTCTTGAGACTAATTGTGTCTCCTGCATCGAACCTACGGATGATACGTTGCCCCGTTTTCTCAACACTTAAAAATACATTATTTTATATAAATATGGTGTCAAGTTGAAACGTTGATGTCTTGAACCTCACAGTGTTGATTAACAGTAAATGGTGTACACCGTTGATTAACAGTAATTAATAAATATTGTAAAATGCATTGTGTGAATTCTGTCCTTCTACTGCATTAACGTAATTACGTGCTCTTATATGTCTTAGTAATTTGTCGTGGACATGCACTTTTATCTTTTACGCTTATAGTAGAGTAGAATCCACATTTTATATTATTTTTATTTCCAAACATTTCAAATTGTGTAACTGCTTTAATTTATGCGTGAGTAGTGTGTGTTTATAAGTGTAATTTTTAGGTTTAAACTACACAGAGGACCATGTGAACAAGAAATCCATAAGATACGAACACCAAAAACAATAAAAGAGGAGCATAAATAGAAAACATTGTGATCAGTGATATGTTCAAGGAATAAAAAGAACCTATGATACAAGTAACATGAAAATTGAAAATAAATTTGAATAATTTAAAACTAATAACGTGTAACTATGAAATGTGTATTTTTGCCTTCATTAATTCACATTTTTGTTCAATAACTTTATCGTAATTGTGTTAAATTTTTTTGTATTGAATGAAAAATTAATAAGAGGGACAAATTCTGCAAGAAAAATAATTCTATACATTACAATAGCCTGCGAATTTAAACTTTTTGTTTGTTGTCTAAAGTAAAATTTGTGATTTTATATAATGCCGATGTGCTGAATCCAAATTTTGAAACGGTTAATTTCATCACGTAAGGTTTTTATGCGAAATCACTTTTCATTATATTTTCTTTATGAACATTTTCATATTTTTTATTTTAAAAGGATAATATTTAATCTACATCTTGCTGAAATTAATGATATGGTTGTTAATACATGTCACTAGAGTGTTTTTGCTTTATTTTGTCTTGTTTACATCACTATTGTAAAATTTCAAACAAATTTACCTCCGTTGTGTCTTACTTGAAAAGCCTCCCATTCCATTTTCTTTTATGTTTGTCTTCAGGTATTTCATTCTTTAAGATCAACAACAGTCTCAAGCATATTGATGCTTATTAGCCTAATATTTCAGTTAACTGTGATCCTTGTTGTATCCAATAAATTTTGAAACAACTAATAGAGAGACAGCCATGGTGATTTTCCTGTTCCTCCATTGTGTTTTAAATGCTGCATCTGACATTTTTCTTATTTCTGCAATTTTCTACATCTGGTCCATTAAATGTGCCTTCTTTTAATTTGGCTTCAGATAGTATTGAGAGTTTCTCACAATGTAATTGAAAAGTCCCTACATTCTTTAAAGCCATTAAACATGTTTCATTAAGCCAGCTTAATGTGGAGGGTAGAAAAACTTAAAAGGACTCACAAGGCTTTAGGCAGAAAATTCTTAGAAACGATTTCCAAACTTTCTCGAGATGGCTGTCTTTCTTAGTCTTGATTAACTCAGTGCCTGCTATCCCACAGACAAAGAAGGCATGGAAATTTGTAAAACCAGATTGTTGACCCAGCAGCATATTAAGGACTTTAAAATCGCCACAAACATGCCAGTTGTGTTCACTGTAGTTCTCTCGCAATGACATCAGTTGCAAATTTGCATATGATATTTTCAGGATCACTGAATAAGCAATAGTACTGAACCAAGAGTTTCATAATGAAGGAGAACACTCTTTAGACATGGCTTGGAAACATTAATGAACATTCTCCACTCACTGGGTCATAGTTTGAAGTCGAAGTTATAGCAAACGTTCTTTCACATTATTACAATACACAGGTAGCCATTTTCAGAGAAAAAGTATTTAAATTTATTTCGCTTGTCTGAACAATGAATGATATTTTTGGACAAAGAATTTTTATTGGAGTCCAGAACTACAACTCCTTAACTCTTTAGAGAGACACGATCCTTCCAGTCATTTAATTCACTCTGGTAATAACACTCACGTTCTTCTGCAGAAGATCCTGGTAGGTAGTCACTGTCACTTGTGCCAATTCCATCATTTTACATCAAATTCGGATGAAAACTGATCAATATTTCTGAGTCGCAAGGATTGGTACAACCAGCCAACGGAGGACAGGTAAAATGGCTGTCCGAACAACTGAATACCAATTTGCTTTCTATTTTTAGAATTGTACACCTTTACATCACATCGAACAGAAGTGCAGTAATTACTATTGTTTAGCTGCTCTCTCCAAACATAGATATTCAAAAGATAGGACGTCTTTTCCCGTTGATCAATGACAAAGATATTCAGTGTGTACTGAACATGCTTTCAGGGTTCGCATGGTTTTGTTTCGGCCCAAATTTGATTCCAATATAGGCAGAAATGGTTTATTTTACAAATCTATAATATTCCGCTTCTGCTAGGCAATGTCTATTTCCACATATATAACAAACGTAGTCAGGATCATTTATACATGAGCGATGCAACATGATAAACATATAATCGTATTGAACTATCAACTCACAACATTCTACTACACAATACAGTTTGAAATCGATTTCTTTCCAAATAAACACACGATGCAATGAGAGAAACTGAGGTGGAATATGAAGTTTTCAAAGGCAGAACAGAATGTGTCATTCACAGAGAAGTGGATATCTACATGAAGAATGTAAATGGTGGACGATATCTCGCTCTAGCTTTCTGATGTGCTCAACCGTATCAGGTAAACATGTGGTGGCCTCGATGTTTACTATAAACACAAAAGTATTCTAAATATATATTTTTTTCAAACCCTCACATTATTAAACTACACATGGTAAAGTATTACAATTTATAGAATTACTGCTTTGCACACAAAATTTACGCTAGGAAAAATATTTTTAATGGTACGTGATAAAACTTTCTGGCTTTACATTGATTTCAGCATACTAAAAATACGCATGAAACATTGAAACTTGGGAGCAGAATATTATCGCAGATTAGTGATATTATTATTATTATTATTATATATTATTATTTGTAACGGTTCGAGAGCACCTAAATATAGTGACACGTTGTTTAAATAAAGGGCCAATGAAACAATGAACCTGTATGAACAATTGACTGATCGCATGCGGGAATATTTTTAAAACTTTTAGTCCTCTGGAATCAATAAACTTGAAAATAAACTCAAGCACCTAAAGTAAATTGTAGAGAACAAGTGGGAACAAACAAAACGAGTGTACGATAAGTTTGTGATAAAACGTTATGAAACTGAAATTTACGTACTCAGAAACAAATGAGCATGGATATCTAGTAAGTTCTAATTGAATTTTTGTTGAATACATTTGAGCAATACAAGTATAAAAAGGTTATTGAACTTTAAAGAATTGAGAGTTTTCATAGTTTAATTTACAAACGGTAAACGTTTAAATAGCAAGGACTTAAGAAACAAACGAATTTTGTGGAAATAGGTCCGCGACAATTAAAGCGAACAATGGCGTTTTGTTTTTGTAAAAGCATAGTCAGGTGGAAACGCAGACAGCAAACAGGGCTGAATGTTGGCCGAGGTAACAAGTAGTGAAGCACGTGGAGTTAAATGCGCGTTGCGTTAGCGCGTGCAATATTTGCAATTTTACAAAATACCAAAAACAGATTTTCTCAAAAACGGCTCCTAATTTTTTCTTTTCAGTTTTGGTAGCGTTAGTGCCAACAAACCATATTGACATAAACGCCATATTGCTATATTTTTCGGTTTTTCAAAAATTAAAAATATAAATTTTTACTTGTCTCTCAGTCAAATATTTACATTAGAGGATATTTCTGACATTATAATATTTATGAGTACATGTCATTCTGTCATTTTTATATGTATTAAATTTTCAATGATATTTCACTTTTCAATGGAGATTCCCTAGTGAATTTATGTTGGTTAACGTTAAAATTAAAAAAAGTGCAATGTTACTGGATGTATAAAGAACAAATATTTTAAAATTCGCAATGACACTTAGGAGGTCCCTAGTGATAATTAATTTTGTAGAAAAGTCTGTTTGTATGGACTTACTATTCTAGAGGCAGAGAATGTAACTCGATTTCATTCCGGTTTTAGACGAGGACGATCATGTCTAGATAACATCCACTGTATCAGACAAGTTATGAGAAACATAAAAGCAGAAATATGAATATTTATGTAACCTTTATAGACCTCCAGAAAGCATACGATAGTGTCCCAAGAAAAAGATATGGGAAGCAATGAGAAAGGTTGATATAAAGAAAAGTGGATCAATCTGGTTAAAAACTTTACAAAACACGTGACGTGAATGGTAACAAAATTAAAAACTGTACCACCTTCAAATATCTTGGATCTTTAATAAACAATTCAGGTACATTGCTGCAGATATAAATTCAAGAATAATTATGGGAAGAAAGCAACCAAAGCTTTACATAGCATATTATGGAAAAACAATATCCCAAGATGTCAAAGAAGGATATTCCATTGTGTAGTAGAAAATATAGTACTATGGAGCAGAAATGTGGCCACAAACACAAAATAAGAGATAAGATAAGGTCAGTGGAAATGGACTACATGAGACGATGCCTACAACTTACTCGCAAGGACAGAGTGCGAAATGAAGAAATATGGAGAAGGATGAATATAATTTGTTCTATTAGGAAGACCTTGGAAAATAGAGCACTACAGTGGTATAGACATGTTCAGGAATGTCAGAAAACAGATGGCCACACAAGATCTAAAATGGCAACCACCTGAGAAGCGAAAAGAGGAAGACCAGGTTTAGAATGGGAAAAATACATCCAAGAAGCTATGAAGGATAGAGGCCTCAAACCACGAGATTGGGAGGATCGAGAGTTGTGGAGGTGAAAACGGCAAGCTCCTAAGGGAAAACACCGAAGAAGAAGAAGAAGAAGAAGTCGCGGGCGGGTCGGGGGCGGGTCGGGGGCGGGGCGGGGACGGGTTGGGGGCGGGGCGGGGGCGGGGGCGGGGGCGGGGCGGGTGCGGCGCGGGTTCGGGCGGGTTCGGGGCGGGTTCGGGGCGAAGGTGGGGCGGTGGGGCGGGCCGGGGAGGAGGCGGGGCGCGTGGCGGGGCGGGGCGAGGTGGGGCGGGGCGGGGCGGGAGCGGGTTGGAGGCAGGGCGGGTGGGGGATCTGACACGATGGAGCGCGCTGACGTCCGCGAGGCGATGAGTGGCGTTAATCCTCCTCTCATTGACGAGACATCCTCGCGCCCTAAGGACTTCCAACTCAATTGAACGTGGAATGAAGTAGAGGTCTACAACAGCACATACTTCCTCGCTCTCTTTGCTACGGCAACGCATGATTAAATACTTCACGAAACAGAAACAGTTTCCCAGCAGCAAAAGGTTTTCCTCTCGTTGGGATACGAACTCAGATACTAGAGTTAGTGCCTATTACGAAACTCCTACACCACCAACCCTACAGCATAACGTTCCTATCCGACGCTATAAATAAAATAAATTTGCATTTGCAATTTACAAAAACTCACAATTTGCATTTACATTATTTCAATATCTAGTTCTAAACACCATATCTCATTAAGAAAAGTATACTCTCCATAAACTATATGGTAGTTTTGAAATATTAATTTTATATTCCCAATTTTCTAGCGTACAGATAGATTGCAGAAAATTGTATCTGTCATATGTTTAAACGCCTAATATATAGCAGAAGAAAAAAAAAAAACTTGGATCCGTTTTTGAGAAAAATAGATTGATAATAGATTGCATTTATTTCAAGTCATTCGTGTCAAATCGGCTGTTAGACAACTGTTGCAACTGTGTTAGAACCCAACAAATTTGTTCCAGTTACTAATTGATATTGCATATGAACACTGACAAAATATTTTGTTCTAAATCCAACACGTTTCTTTGATATGTATGTGGCCATATAGCACTTTATCCGTGGACGTTGATGAACGGTCATTCGAAAAAATTAATAGATCGTGATTTCTTCACGCAAGTTTGTAACAATGTATTGAGCAAAACAGCACAGAAATTAATGTTTTACTATTTAATGAAAATAACGTTATTTATATTGAAAAAATGGCAGAATAATATTGTGATGTATAGAATATAAAGGCTACGCAAATTAACGACGAAATTTTACCAGCAAATACGTTCAACCATTTTCTATACGTTATAAATGTTTCAGTTAGTTTTCCGTCTCCCTTTCACGTCCATGTATTTACGTACACACTGTTCAAACCTCCTCGCCGTCCGTCTATGTGTTTTGAAGACGTCCATTAAGCTGGCAAAGCTACTTTGAAATCTACAAATTTTTATCCCAGAATTTTGTGCTATTTTGTGTTTCAGAGTATATAAAAATTAATAGGAAGACTGGATCCATATCCTTTTAATTTGCAGTGCGACCAAACTTGGAGAGGAAAATGGATGGAATGGGAAATTACTACTTCAACATAGGAACGTAACGCTCGCCAAAACATTCTAGGGGAAAAAAAGGCTAACTTCATGAAAGAATTGGAACATTTCTCAGAAAGGTTCGGACCACTAGAAAACGGAAATTAAGGGTGGGAAAACAGCAGTGGTTAGTACGAGCAGAGCCTAGACTGGAGGAAATATGTAATAAATCAATAAACTAACAATAATTAAGTTAGTCAGTAAGTTATGTTAGGTTAGTAAACAGTAAAAAAAAAAAAAATAAAAAAATAAAAAAAAAAAGTTATAAATTGTAGTCAATTGTTAAGTATAAGTAGATAAATAAGTCAATAAAAATATATATATATATATATATATATATATATATATATAACTTAAAATAATTAAAATAAGTTAAATAAATTAAAATTAAATTAATTTAAAACAAGTTAAATAAATTAAAATAAGTTATATCAATTAAATTAAATTAATTAAAATAAGTTAAATAAATTAAAAATAAATTAAATTAAAATAAAATAAGAAACAGCTAAAATAAAGAAATTAGGGGCGAAGGGAAGTGAATCGAAATGTTAGGGCAGAGGCGTTGGTGCGGACGATTTTCTGTGGTGCTGTTTGTTTTCAGGTGCGGTGGAGGCCAAACACTGGAAGGAGAATGCCTGACGCCCGCGCCAAATAAATAAATAGTCTAAAACCGGATAGAGTAGCATGTACTCGGCTTCTGACGGCAGGTTTCCCCTTCAGGGGTTTTCCTCAGCCGTACCTTATGGTCTCGTTTCCGCGGCTTTGAGGCGATGGAGACCATTTGGGGTGAATACCAGAAGGCGAAAGGTTAGAACTCGGTAGAATGTAGGTATTGTAATGGCAAAGGCCTTCGGCCTAGCCACATTGGATCAAGTTTCTAATTTGGCTTAATAATTACCTATTAAATAAAAATAATAAATATAAAAATTAATTATTTTGCTCCCAAAGGTTTTTCAGAAATGGGTGACTTTTTTTGGGTTAATGTTAAGCTGACAAGCCAATTGACCAAAAAACATTTTCTTTATATAGAAAATTTTGTGTTTTGTGCTTTTCAAATATATAAATATTTTGCGCTTACGGTTTTCGAAAAAAAGAAAACGAATTCTCGAAATCACAGACAGGCGCAATACCAACGTGTAAAAAACGACTCGTAGAAAAAAGAAACAAACTATCCCGCCGAACTAGATTTTCAGAACCCCAAAATAATCACAAAAAAATACATTTTCACAACAATATTGGTTTGGGTTTTCACTTACTTTACCCCCCAAACAAATTATATATTCGAATTATTTATTCGATTTATTTTCAGTCTCGTTTTCACGTTTTCAACTTGTCGACCACGGCAAAATCCGTCACGCAGAATACGTTACAGCGTTTTGGTTGGCTGGTTGAAATTGGCTCCTTCATTATACCTAACGTTTGGCGTATTTGAGTAAAAAATTGAGGGTTTTAGTGACTTGTTGACGTTGCCTTTCGATTTTTAACTTAATTATTTCTAACTGCACAGGTATAAGATTATTTAGAGAACTGAAGTGCGCTGAAAGCTAGTATCGAGCTAAATTGTGACAAACTCGATTCAATAAGAATAATGTGTAATAATGATGAGCTCTGAGATTTTATTTTTCGATAATTTTATTTCTGATTTTGAACACAAATACCATAAACTACATTTCTATGCAGTTTTGCATTTATTAATGATTCATGAAGTGTTGAATTTTATGTATCTAGTTTATCATTTACATAACATTACGACATTGATTATTGTTATATCTTTTAAATTTATTATTTTAAATTTATTTGAAGACAATAATTTTTATAGTAATTTTATTTGAAGGCAGATTTCAACTGATTATTTATTTTTTCGTAAAAAAATTAAAATCTATAATCTTAAAAATGTTATTGTGCCAGAAAAATGAGGCCTCAAAAAAATTTTAGGTTGGATCGTCAAATTGTTAAAAATGCCTAAGACAGTGCTTTCAGTGGACACGATGTTTCAACCACAGCTGAGTCAAACTTAAAAAAACTGTTTATTTTAAGTTACAAATTATTTTATTTCATTACACGTCAATGCGTGATTAGTGCTTTATTATAGCATAATTGTTTATTTTTAATATTTGATGTTCCTTCTCTGCAACCTGCACCTCCAACTTTCTTAATTGGGCTGCCGGAATGCTATCGGAAGGCTGTAGTGGGATGTCGGTGGTGGGACGGAAGCTAAGAAATCTTTCAAAGTATTATTTTTATGTTAGGCTTATGGAGGTACTCATGTATCATATGATTGAGGGAAACATTTTACCATCTTCTCCGCAAGTACCTTTTATTAACACTTGTTCCCCTTTTCACTTTTGTCACATTTCATCTATTTTGTCCCCCATGTGCCCATTGGTCCCCTTTCCCGTTTTTCCCCATTGTCCATTTTGTCTACTTGTCCCATTTTGTCCCCTTGTCCCATTTTGTCCCCTTGACTGATTTTGTCTCCTTGACCCATTTTGTCTCTTTGTCCTATTATGTCATATTGTCCATTTTGTTCCTTGTCCCACTTTGTGCCTTGTCCCATTTTCCCCATGTCCTATTTTACCCCTTGTCCCATTTTGCCCCCTAGTGAAATTTGGTTTCCTTGTCGCATTTTGTCACTTGTTCGACCAGTCAATCTGAAATAATGCAAGAATGTATGTGTTTTGGTAGCACTACTTGTTTATTATGTTATTACGCATACCCACCATATTGCGTCGAGTTTAAATTTAAAAATCTGATAATGTTTAGTTTTCTTAAAACGTGCTCTCCAGTTACTTTCGTCGCACTTGCTGCTGTTGCTCCCTCTCCGATTGGCGGAGGCGTGTGCAGAGACACCGTTCAGCGAAATTCGGTACAATTTCCTACCGGAAGCCGTGAATGGAGGATTACGGCAACCGCCGGACGCTGTCGTTGCAGGGGAGGGGGCGGGTGGGGAGGGAGAGGCAGGGAATGGGTGGGTCAGGGCAAAGCAGGTGTATCTGGGAAGGACGGAAAGAAATGGGGCAGGGCGGAGAGGTAGAGCGGGGAGGGTGGAGCGGCGTGAGATGGGGCAGGGGCAGAAGTCGGGGGGAATAAGGGAAATGGGGAGAGGGTGGGCTTTACTATGCATGAGTTGCAGAGATGATCTCTGTCAGGCGCAAACGAACGGAATGCCATCCACTGCCGCGGCCCTATATTCATTTGTCAATCGTGCGATTAGAGGCCGCTAGAGTAGTTGCGCTTCAGAATAGCGTCGTGAGGTGACAATGAAACTTTAATTCGCAGCTTTTGAATGATTGGTTGTTTGTTTGTTAGTGATTCCGGGCGCGTCAACAGCTTAGGTCATAAGTCCCGTAAGTGTAGTGCATGTTTTTCCTCGGTGATGGTTGTATTCTTCCACGCTGGATGGCAAGATCCGCGCCGACCTCGTCGGCTCTGGGGTTTCCCCTAACGAGGACTCTCCACCAGCTGGGCACCGCCCCAGCCGGGAAACGCTCTACGCTCCCGTAGTAAATTTTAGTAGTGTAGTGTACGTTGTGTGTGTGTAAGGGAGAGGATAGGACGAAGAGGAAGGACAGATCGCTCGCGGTCCGTGGCCCGTTGTAAGGGTACCGCTCCGGCATTCACTTGGTGTTGATCGGAGAAACCACGGAAAACTACCGATCAGAGCAGCCAGCCGCTAGAATTCTCCTCCAGGTAGCGACTGAATTCGACCTGGCTGAAAGCTAGTGTCGAAAATCCTACCGCCGTCAGGACTCAGACCTAGCACCCCGGTCAGAGGTAAAACTCGTATGACGGGTTTGCTTCACGTATTGCGGTAACACGTGAACTCCGGTCGCGCCTGAGCGAAGCGGCTGATCCAGGAGCTCTGGATGAGGCGAGATTTTCGTCTGCAGCACTAGCGACGGCGCAGATTTCTACAGCTCGACAACTAGAAGAAATCCCTGGCGTTTGCTAGCGCGAAAGGGCCGGAGGAAGGTTCCCTCCTTCGCGGCCTCGCCACTGGCCCGCCGCAGGAGCCGCTGGAGAAGACAGCTTGGCTTGACAACCGTCTTTTTATTACTATTATTATTATTTTATTATTATTATTATTATTATTATTATTATTATTATTATTATCATTGTTATTTTTGATCCTGGTTCGACATTATGTCTTTCAAGGGTTTTATGTTACATAGTATATACAAATGACAACCGTCTCGAAGCTGTTGACGACTTGCATCTCTGTTTATCCTGCCAAGTTGCATTTATTGTCGTGAAAATGCCAAGTCGAGATATGACCTTCCTTCCCTTCTCCTCAGCTACAATTGCCACAAATGTTTGGAATTTTTAGCTCAGAATGGAGTTACTGAGTGTGCTCTTCCTACTGAGCGTGAGTGTTGATCTACGATTTGTTGCTTGGGAATTTTCAGTTTTAACATTTCTGTTTATACGGCTTCGACTTAAATATCCACGTATATATCAGTGACTGTTGAGAGGCCCGGCTGAGAGCTAATGTATCGAGTGATACAGTACTTTCGGCAAATGAAAATCGTCAAGAGCAGAGCGTGAGAACAAGTTGTAGGAGGAATCAGGTATCGTTGCAGGCGGTCCTCCCGTTCAACTGACCCCCCCCTTGAGAGGACTGGGGGATGGCTTCGTCACGCGCCTGCTGCTGCTTTTTTCGCCATGATGCTTTTCTCTAAGTTGTCGAGCTGTAGCATTTCCGACGAGCTGAAAATTCGTATTGAACTCAAGCAAGGAGTTCGGCGTGTCGCTGGGACAGCTTTCTCTTGTCATCTTCCTAAAAGCCCTTCGTTTTACCCACGGATTCTCGAATTACAATCGGCGGGAAAGATGAAGGCAAAGAGCGAAGTTTGTCTGACGGCTATAACGTCTTTTGGTGAAGCACTTAAGAAAAATTCCGAAAGAGTCTATGATCATTCTATTGTAGAAGAAGGTCCAAATACAATTGAGTATTCAGCATGAATAGTAAAGTAAGATAGCATGCTTGCATGCTTCAAAAGAACAAAAAACATTAACGACTGAATTCGATTAGGACACGCTATACAGAAGAAATCAAAGGAGACTATCTCATTTATACATTAAAATATATTTATATGTAAATTATTTTATTAAAATTCGAACATATTAAAATATCCTGCATTGTCTGCAGAACAATGACACGTTTGTAGTGTTTTAGAACATCTTGTAATATTATTTTCTCACATCAACATTTCCTTGCAGAGCAATGCTAAAATTACGTTTTCTGGGCTTCATCTTGTTCTACCGCTCATCGGCTCATGCCTCAGAGTTGTTGTACGGTTGATAAATAATTTGTTATGACAACAAATTTTGTTAGTTTCTG
Organism: Teleogryllus oceanicus; assembly: GCA_964035755.1. Lineage (NCBI taxonomy): Eukaryota > Metazoa > Arthropoda > Insecta > Orthoptera > Gryllidae > Teleogryllus > Teleogryllus oceanicus. Next base: position 9,019,697 of record CAXIVR010000007.1, read on the forward strand.
CTAACAGTGCAATTCTGGTTTCGTCAGAGACGAGATTTTACTTTAATAAAGCTGGAAATCAATATTTTAATAACTGTAATGTTTCGGTTCTTTGGAAACTCCTGCTTTGGTTACATCATCTGAGCCAAATCTCCCGAAGCAATCGTTTCAAGTATTCAATGTGATGGAATTGACATTGAATTGAAATTATTTCAACAGCTTTCAAATTATCTGCATTCAAAGTATCAGTGTCAGTATATACAATGAATGCCTCTTTAATTTTCAAAAGTATTTTCATTATGTATGTGATTTGAACCGCTTCGTTGACGTACTTGTTTTCTTGATTCATGGATAAAATATGGAAATAATGTAGTACAATCTACATTATGTCTACAATTGAACTCACAATGTTAATCATTTATTATTAATATTTGTGGAAGAGTTAACATAAATGCTTTTCATTTTTGGGGAGGAGGTATTTGAAACAATTCACCTCTAGCTAATTGAACAAGATGTTCTAAATTTTTCATCATCAATCATCTGTGACACAATTGTAATCTATCTTTGTAATCTTTAGTTCTTGTATCTGATCATAGCTTTCTCTTACGCTTTCTTCCGAGAAATCTTCCTTCATGCTGGTGGGAGAGTTCATGGCATCGATGGTGTAACAGTTAGCGTATCCAGGGTGTTATACGCAAGTTCGCGGGTCGAAACCGATCGAGCCGTGAACTTTAAGGGCGAAACAATTCTTAGTACCCCTTTCTCAGGGGAGTAAAGGCGGCTGTCCCATGGAAGTAGATTTACTGCATGTAAAACATTGCCTCTGAGCTACTTTCAAATTGTCTGTTTCGTCGCCCAATAATCCTTCTTTCTCCGCTAGTTGGTGAAAGAAGCGTAGCGAAATTGCGTGGTCAGACGGAAGAACAGACCTCATGGCCTGAGTCTCGCCACGTAAAATAAGACATCAATTCAATTCGTTTCCGCCTTTTAGTCGTATTTCCTCATTACGATTAAATGTTCATTCATAGATGATGCTATCCTTACTTACGTAAAGAAACACGGTTGAACTCTGTTCACTTCTATTACTGGATGCCATAGACACATAAGTGTATCAGAATATGTTCAGAAGTCGAGGTCTGCACATAAGTGAAAGATGTTTTTTCAATGGTCAGGTGGTAGGAAATTTTACATAAAGGAATTACGCATGCGGCGTGTACCCATAATTAAAAGATATCATGCGTTCTTGTCAAGCGGTCCGATCTGACACAAGATTTTGTAGACAAACTAACTCCAAATCATGATTGCTTATCTTCAACACAGAACAAATATCTCACGTGTAAGTTTGTTATATCAAATTCATCACAATATATTAAGTGGCGAAAGTGATTACCCCTAAACACTGACACAGTTTGTAATATTTTTCTGAGATATTCTGTCCATATGTAGTCTATTGCAAAATCTCACCTGTGAAACAGTAAAGAAATTTTGTTTGCAATGATATGTAGACCATATTTTCTTTTTCTTTTATTTTACGTGGTAACTAATTTTCTAAAATTCCATGGACATGCCCACGGTATGTAGCTATAACTAGTGGTGCTACATAATGGCACAAACTTTCTGTTAATTGTTATTTTCTGTCCTCTTTAGTGTGGGTTAGTTTTATGGTTTTGTCCTCCCTCTTATAAGCTACACAACAAAAAATAAATTTTATTGAGAAATTCTTTTAGTGAGTTCGGAAGACCGGTACTTCCTGATATGAGAAAAGGGAATGAGGGCGAGGTAGGTCGGAGGAGGAATCCACAATGAATCGAAATGGACTTTGCTACAGGACGAGAATAGATGGAATTCGGTTCCTGCCTAATACATTAATATGATAAATATCCGGACAACGCAGGATATTTCAGTTAGTTATATACAGACTGTCCGGAAGGAAACAACGAGACCTAAAATAAGCTCTTGAGTCAATTTTATGCATATTTTATCTGATAAACTTCTATAAGATTTTGAATGGCAGCGACCAAAACGCACTCAAAGTTGGTTTGCAAAATACTTTCTATGCAAAAATTTGCATTTAAAAACCATTTAAATAGAAACTTGAGAAACATGTTTATATTTACAGAAGAAATGAATATATTTGTTTGCAATGAAACTAACTAGAAATGAAAAAGCAATTAAATTGTGTAATTCACTCTCACACACACACACACACACACATATATATATATATATATATATATATATATATATATGTATAATTGTTGGTATGTAACAGGTCAATGACCAGACACCCTTGACCGTATTCATGAAGTGTTTAGTTCTATGTTTAGCCATAGAAGAGGTTTTATTCTGTTCATTTTGTTATAACTCCATAGATTGCGCTTCAGGAAGACTTTTCAGTTGAATGCAACTCCCAATCCAACTGGGCTTCATTGTTCCTGAGCGTTGCCATGTTACGCAGGGCAAGGCCGAGAAGGAGCAAAACGGAGGCTCGTGAAGTGAGAGAGTGAGAGAGAGATCAGACAGAGAGAGAGAGAAGAGAGGCACAGAGATAGAGGCAGGAGAGAGGGAGACGGAGAGGAGAGGGCGTTCAAGGGAGAGAGATAGGAGAGAGAAAGAGGAGAGGGTGCGAGCAAAGGAGAGGGGAGAGGGTGAGGAAGGGAGTGGAGGAGGAAAAAATGAGCATATTTCTCCTTAAACCAGAGGTCTGAAGATTGCTGTAAGATATTAGCCGAAAAGTCGCCAACGCCAACCAAAATGTAAAAGAACAAATCACTGTTATGTATAATTAAAGAAAATAAATCTGAATGTCTTAAATTGAAGATGAACTATTTTACTTTCTCGCTACCACTTACGCTTTAGAGAGAAAGTTATGTAGTGCTGCGCGAAAAAACGGAAAAGTTTGCCGAAAAAAATCGTTTATTACAGGGCCCTAGTAACGAAAATTTGAATAAATCCTGTTGCTAAATTTAGAAAAAAATCCTCTTAAATGTAATGTAGCCAGAATCCATGTTTTATGGGTGCTTGATACCGAAAAATCCATTGACGGCAAAACGTCCGCCCGCCCGACTGTGAACAACGCTAGTCACCAAACCGTTCCGTCATATTCTCCGAATTGGTATTCCCAAATCGATGTGGCTGATGCCGCGGCCCATGAATTTGAAATCGATATTTTAATTCTAAGGGTATTTTACACGAAGTGCTTGAACATTTTCAAAATGTTCAAAATATGACTTCACCGTTTTTTATTAAATTTTGATGTTGGACAGTGTAAAGGACGTTTAAGATGGAGATGTGCAGGTTTTATGTTGGTTGAAAACTTTGGTTTTAAGAAAATTGCAAAAATTCAAATGCTTTTCGGGGTCATTCGAAAACAAAGTACTAAAGATAGAGATTTTTCCCTTCATAAAATCTGTTTTCCCTTAAAATCTGTTTAAAAAAGACATTTTTCAGTATCAGGAACCCCAAAACGTGAATTTCCATTGAAATATCGAAATCGATTTTACACAGCATTACATATTGTATTTATTCTACGTACATTAGTTCGTATATGCACTAGAAAGTAAAATCTAACTAGTACAGGAAATTGGTTTAATGGTGAGTTGTAGTTGACATCAATTGATTTCAATTTTTTGTATTTTTATCTCTCAAAATTCTATATGTATATTTCATTCATTTTCTTGCTTAAAATAAAAAAACCTATAATACAAAGAGATCTAACTCTCAGTCCCCTTCTTTCTTTCATTCTTTCTTTTCTTTAATTCTTCTCCTTTCATTTCTTAAGATGTTTTTAAATTATGTAACTCTGTTAATTCTAATTTTATATTTTTCTTGTATCAAAGCTGATGATGATGGCTAAGCAATCAAGCTGCTCTAATTGAAATAAATAGTATTGTTGACAATGACAACGCCTTCAATCATGTCAATTAGTACAGGAAAGTCTGTGCCGTTCTGTAGCACAACTAGTTTTTTTTTTTTATCTTGATGGTCAGACACCTGTGTTAGGCAAAGGATAATTAAAGAAGATTTTTAGAATGTCTCCCAGTTTCTATTCTCATTGATTTCTGAGCTTCAATTTTAGGTCTCCTAAAAATATTATATACCGTCTTTCATCTCAAGGAATATTACGTAAATATTTTATAGGAAAAATAATCAAATCGTAAATGATCACATTTGAAATTCTACAAATCGTATCGATCATAATTAGCTGGATAATCCAAATATTACAACTCTAGTGGTAACTAAGTTACTTTCTTGGTTTATCACGAATTAAAGCTGTAAAAACAGGGTTTACTTTGAAAAATATTTCGATCTGAGCTTTTCCTCATTGAAATAAAGAAACATGAATACATGAGATAAAACTGCACAACCACTTAGAATCGTGTTTCAAAACATTTTAACCTTTACTTTCTTCCCACTTTAGTCTAACCAATGAGCAATGAGCACCCAATAATAACTAATGAGGTTTCGACTCGAAACGACCAGCGGGGAAGAACTCTTTCTAGGAACAAACCCGGGGTGAAATTGAGACAGTGGTAGTACCCGAGTGGAGAGCCCTGAGAGAGCCAGATGGAAAAAACTCTGTGAGATTTTTTTCGGCTACGCGTAACCCTACGAGCAGCGCTTGGACCCACACTTCCCCTCCTCCCCCCCCTCCCCATGCTCTCCCTCTCCCTCCCCCCCCTCTCTCTCTCTCTCTCCCGGGCTCCTATGCCTTCGCTGTGTCGCCAGCCCGAACGCCCACCACGGTCGATGCCAACTGGGGTCGCGCGACTCCGTGGAGCGGATCCAAGTCTCGCCCCGCCCCGCCCCGCCCCGCCCCGCCCCGCCCCGCCCCGCCCCGCCCCGCCCAGACCCTCCCGCCCCGCCCCGCCACCCCGCCCGCCACGCCCCGCACCTCCCGCCCGCCCCGCCCCGCCCCGCACCGCCCCGACCCGCTCGCTCCACCCGCCCCGCCCCATCGCCCCGCCCCTCCCAGCCCCGCCCGCTCGCCCGCCAACCGCCCGCCCGCCCTCCCGCCCCGCGACGCCCGCCACTCCAAGTCCCGCCACGCCACGCCACGCCACGCCGCACCGCCCCGCCCCCGACCCGCTCCGCCCGCCCGCCCGCCCCCGCCTGCCACGCCCCGTGACGCCCCGACCGCCCGCTCCGCTCCGCCCCGCTCCGCTCCGCCCCGCTCCGCCCGACCCGCCCCGCTCCGACCCGCCCCCGCTCCGCCCCGCCATGCCACCACGCCACGCCCAGCCGCCCAGCCGCCACACCACGTCACGCCCAGCCCGCCCCGCCCCGCCCGCCAAGCCCACCCTCCCGCTCCGCCCCGCCCGCACCGCCCGCACCGCCGCCCCGCACCGCGCCGCCACCGCCCGCGCCACGCCACGCCACTCTGTGCGCGCACAGTGGGCGGAAGGAGAGCGATCGCCGAACAACTTTTTTCCACTGGGAGAGTATCTGTTTTTAGTGTGTGAAATGAAAGTTAATCCCTCTTGAGACAAGCAATGGTTCATTGAACTGTTTTTGACAACGCGTCCCGACGCGGGAAGATTCTGAATCGTCAATATTTTCTGCACTTCCTCATCCTAAAGCGTTACGATCCAAAATCGCAACTTCGTCAGGAAGTTGATACCGTCACACTGCAGGTTCATTTACGGAATGTGCCTGGCCGTTGACAACGCAGCAAGGTGGCGCTTAAAAGAGGGAATATTAACATTTGCGTCATAAAAAAAATCGGTTTGACGCCGAGGCCTGTCCACAACTGTACTAGTTTAGTTTCATTTTCAGGACCTACAAGTGGGTAGGTACAATTCGGAAAAGCATGCCTTGCCTAATCTCTCTCTCTCTCTCTCTCTCTCTCTCTCTCTCTCTCTCTCTCTCTTTCTTTCTTTCTTTCTCTCTCTTTTTCTCTCTTTCTCTCTCTTTCTCTCTCTTTCTCTTTCTCTCTCATCTTCCCTTCCTTGTTTTTGGCGTGGAAGTTCTTCCAGTGTGGTCCTTGTGATTATGCAGCGGTCATACATTTCCTTTCACCCTATCAACGTGGCGAAATGAAAAGAAATAACGGAGATGAAAGGAGAAACTGAAATGAATGGAAATAAATAAAATGAAATGAAAGGAGTAACGCTGCGAACCATTGCGGACCAACGGGAACCTCTGGTTATTTCCTTTCATTTCAGTTTTGGAGTTCTTTGCGTCGTCTTGGACTTCGTTTTGTGTGGTGATTTCAGATAGCGTAGCTTATTTCTTAGTTTTTGTATCTTTATTTCTCAATATTTCTTAGTCTAGGTTTTCGAATGTATATTACTACGAACTAGTACGAAATTGTCTAGTTTTTCAAATGTTGTTAACCTCGCGCTTTTAAAAGAAATATTTGTGTGTTTTATTTTTTAAAATTTTATTCATCTTTCAACTATTATAGTTAAAACGTTGGAAGGTATTCTGGAACTCAAAGAATAACCAGGGTTACCGTTGGTCCGCAGGGTTACAGCGTTACTCTCGTTCCGGCCTGTTTAATCGCTCTCTGCTGTGTATGAAAAATGCGTGTTTAGGGTACGCGGAGTAAATTGAGAGTATGTACTCTAGAGTAACATAACCTCCAGAAGCATGGTGAAACTATATTTACTCGAGTAACTATCGTGGAGTAATGCTTACTCGAGGAACTACTCTTAACGTAATGCTTGCCTCGAGTAATGCTTATCGTGGGGTAATGCTTACTTTAGTTAGTTAGTGCCTTATTTTCCGTGGCGAGGCTCGGGCCATCAGGCCCGCTCTTCCGTCTGACCACGCAAATTTTGCTACGTTTTCACCACCTAGCGGAGAAAGGGTATTATCTTGGGCGACGAAACAGGCGGATCTCAATTTTGCTCAGAGGCTTCTTTTAGGCTTGAGGATCTTTTACATGGAGTAAATCTACTACATGTGACAGCCGGCTTTACTTTCCATCCGTTGGAAGGATTTTTCGCCTGCAAAATCCACGGCTTCGATCGCGTTTGAACCCGCAAACTCGGGTACAACAGCCCGGTACGCTGACCGTTATACCAACGAATCCACGCTTACTCTCGAGTAACTACTCTTAACTTTACTCGACTGTTGGTAAACCGGCCCTTGGTGGCTCATGGGCGGCTAAAAAACCGCCCCGGGTTCTAAAGGGAGTCCTGTAATTCGCCCGTGAGCTGCTATCTGTCGGCAGGGATGGACGTCACTCAGCGGCAGGGCAAATAGCTTTGGAAGAGACTGCTGGAGGTTCAGCGCATACAGGCATATAATCGGAGTGCATGGCATAAGTTTGGCAATATGTCTAACTATCGAAAAACATATGACATGGTCTGGACCCATTGTATTCTGCAAAAACTACAAGAAATTTGAATGAATGGCAATATGTTTCAGTTTCTATCCCAAATTTACAAAAATAGAAAAATTCAAGTAAAAGTAGTTAGTGCCTTATTTTACGCGGCGAGACTCGGGCCATCAGGCCCGCTCTTTCACGCAAATTTCGCTACTCCTTTCACCACCTAGCGGAGAAAGGAGGTATTATCTTGAGCGACGAAACAGGCAGATCTCAATTTTGCTCAGAGGCTTCTTTTAGGCTTGACGATCTTTTACATGGTAAATCTACTACATGGGACAGCCGGATTTACTTCCTCCGAAGGAAGGCGGGACGAAGGATTTTTGCCCTAAAAAACCCCGGTTTCGATCGGGTTTCGACCAGCGAACTTGCGTATAACAACCGGATACGCTAACCGTTACACCATCGATGCCATGAACTCTCCACCAGCATGAAGGATTCGGGTAGAACAACCCGGTACGCTGACCGTTATATCACCGAATCCGCGAAATGGTACCTTATCTAATGTAAATAAATTAGGAAATGGGATTCCCCAAGGATCTGTTCTTAGTGTCACCTTATTCCTCCTGGCAATCAGTGATGCTGAAGCAGCAACGAAACTTCCGGTGATCACGAGGAAATACGCAGATGACATCACTAACCTGTGTAAAGGTACCAATATTAATTCCACCAGAAGCCATGCAAATTGCTCTAAAACAACTACTTGAAAAGTCTCTTAGATCCGACTTTCAATTTTCTGCCACGAAACCCAATATATTTTATTTACCAAGCATAGAATGAAAAGACACCTTTTTAAAACTTGATTATCAAACTCTCAACTTCGTTAAAAGTATCAAAATACTCGGAAGATAATTGTATTCCAGAATGTCCTGGAAATCTCATATTCAACATTTAACAGATGACTGCAAAAGAAGGTTAGGCATTCTATTTTTATTTCACAACAAAATTGGGATGCACACAGAGCTATGGTATTATTAAACTACAAAGCACGAATTCGTTAGAGATTGATTATGGAGCAGTTATTTACGATTCTGCCAAAGGAAAGAACTCAAAAAGCTTGATGTAATACATAATAAAGCCCTTCGAATTTATGCGGGATGTTTCTATACAATTGTATGTATCCTGATTGAATGTATCTTAATTGAAGCTAAAGAGCCAATATTATCTCATCAGACTCTTATTAACCTTAAAATATGCCATCAAAGCAGCAACATTCAACAACCCTATCATATATCATGATATTTATTATTTGATACCTCCGTGGAAACTCCCAGAGACCACTAGTGACCTCTCTCTAAGTGACTTACAAGAGCATATATCATCTAAAAAAGAACTACTGATTTATCAGTAAATACACCGACTACTATAAAATTTATACTCAGAGCATCATAAACAATATTGGAACTTTTTCCATTGTAACTACTCAAGAAATGCAAATAAATCACTAACTAAATTCATACACTAATAGCTCCGCAGCAGAATTATGCTCCCTGCCTGCAGCCTTCAAGCTAATTAAATCCTACACTCAAAAAATTCACTGTCTTCTCCTGTTCCCTTGAAGAAATATGTACTATAAAGAGCAACCATTCTAAGAATAAAATGGTAATTTTAATTCATGAAATGTATTATGATCCAACACACGAAAAAAACATCATTTTATCTTGGATCACGCCCTCAATGGTATCGATGAAGAAATGTCTACTCCTGTAACGGCTGCAGGGCTCTTGAAATTTTAAACTCATTCGACGAGTGGAACCATTTATCTAAGAAAACGCAAAATACCTGGTTCAAAACATGAAATCAATGATGGGTAGTGGAATCCACTAGAAAATTTCCAAAACTATCCCTTTAAAAATATTCAAAGCCTTCTCTCGGAAAGATCAGGTTGTCATTTCAAGGTTGAGAACGGATGATTCTAAATTAACTCACATTCACCTAATTACTGGCAAAAACCCAAATGTAACCATCGTAAAGTTATTCTAAATGTAAAACATATTAGTTCACCGCCCTGTATACAAAGCCGGAGGCAAACCACCTATTAGAAGGCAGACTGATAACATTCTTAACTCGACAGATTATCAGAAGTGAATTATTGATTATGTTAAAGAAATCAATATTTACAGCAGCATTTAGATGAACTTATTATTCTTATATTGGTACCAAGTTGTACGTGTCTTTCTACACTGTCTCTCGTTTTCACATAATTTGTAGCTTTTCCTTTGATCCACACTAGTGTATCACTTCGTGACTGTGCTACTGATGTTTTCGCTCGCTCCAGTTACCATCGAAGCTTCCGATTTCCTTCCTGACGTCTCCTCACTCGCTTTTGTCACCGTCAGAACGTGGCGTCCCTTCTATACTCTCTGCCTCCTGACTGCCCGGCGCTGAAGTCTCGTTCCTGTTCTAGATGACCCGTTCGGAACGATTCACCGGGCTACGGCCACGACTACCGCGCAATTCAAACGCATATGTGATCAGAAACGCAATGCGTTTATATATAGTGAATATTTTTCCTCGTATGTTTCTTGGCATTATATTTCATCATTTCGTGTGTGAAGATGATGTAAACTAAGATTAAGCGCAATACCAACTACCTTTTCGTTTACATTTACGTACACCATCACCACATTTCGTTTACATATTGCTGTAAATGTCACATTCATGTTGACAGTTTAGAATTGTTAGACATTCTTAGTGAATTCTTGATTTCAGTTTACTATTGTGTTAATATGCATATGTATGCCTAAGACACTACGCAACCAACGAAAATCTAAATGAATATCGAGTTCCCTCCAAAATTGTTTTCGCGATGCTCTTATATCGATAAACATTTTTTTGTAAAATGTCCTCTTTATGTTTATGCAACGTATTACCTCCCAAACGGTTTGTATGTTTTAATAATAAAAATAATAAATATTTTACTTTTGATCTACTTCAACGGAATATCCTCCAAATAATTCCTATATTTTGGTAGAGGGTAAAGAATCAATTATGATAATACATTTTCAAAATTGTACCTTTATTTGCTCTTTTGTTCTCCCTCTGCGCTGTGCCTCCCACTGCCTCAACTGCCGCAGGGGGGATAGGGGAGACCGCAGAAGTAGAAGCTGCGTGTTGGAGACGGCGAGCTGTAATGAACTCGAAATGTTGTAATGCGTACGTTTGTGATACAGAAAGTTTGCGTTGGTAGTGGGGATGAAATTGTTTCTGTAATAAAAATGAAAATAATTTAAAATAAAAATATAAGTTGGTATAAAATGTCACTGAAAGGGTCAGCGGGCAAATTTATATTAATTAAGCTACGTAGTTTACGTCTGGAAGTTCATTGAAGTGGAATTTATAAACCACTTATCGGTTTCCCCTAGGCACAGTGAGGTGAAGGCATGAATAACCGTAAACTCAGTATCACACCGTCAGTGGTGATCAGTAGGGAACTGATTTTATTGTAATAAAAAATACAAAATATGTACATATATGTGTGCTTATTTTTTCCAAAACATGTAAACAAACGTCGAAAATATGTAAAATAAAAATTCATTATTGTGTTTAAAAATTGTTCTCTACAAGTATTTTCCGACCACTAAACGTCGCTGATCAGTCTTTAACAAGGATTCGGAGTTACTGAAAGTTGGTTCTATCTCTACGAAGTAATTGTACTTTAAACTTCACCACACATAAGAATTTTATTCGAAATATAAAATACGTTCGTAGTATATATTACAATATTTACGAGGAGCTGGTGTACAAGTGAATAGTAGAACCGTGTAGCGAGTGATGAATCCCAGGGGAGGGGGTTCAAGCGTTCATTACACATCCCTGCAAATCGAACAACGCAGTAAGACAATTTACTGTAAAAAATATTTGTTAGTTTTCAATGGAATAACGAATGTGTTCTTTGAAACATAAACAAAACGTTGTTGAAATTACTTTTATTCACAAAAATGCACCCTCCGTTACTCCGAGTAAGCAGTAACGAGATGGGAAATAAGTTTGACAATTCATAGCAAAGATATGGTGGTCAAAGAAGCGCAGCAGCATTATATTTGATTTTTAAGAAAGATTATTTCGCAACATATATTGCAAATCCCATCTGAAACGTTCCGTTTCGACGTATAAATATATTAAAAATGAGTGAAATATGTCGTAATTGGTAAAATATGTAAAAATATGTGATTATATCAAAATATGTAATTATATGTAAAATAACAATAGTTCTAATTCATTCAGAATGTCTTGTAATCTCGAAAAAATATAATTGAATGCTGGTAGCTTGTTTGTGTAAAAACATGTAATTACATGGAAATCCGTTCCCTAGTGATCAGTGTGTGTGCATGTTGCCGTGCATGTTATGTGCACGGTGGACTATTGTGTACGTCTATTATTTATGTTTCATGTCACCATTAATCGATATCACAAAACAGTGTCTGAAGTAATCTGTCTTTGTCGCAGAAGGTTTACTGAGTATTATTTTTATTGCAGAGAATGTTCTCCCTGCCCGAATTTATAAGCCCTTTTGATCTCAAAATTTTGTCTGAAGTAATCTGTCTTTGTCGCAGAAAGAAAACATCCATACTTTGCTTTCTGCATTTTAGTAATAGCGCAAGTTTTCTTTTTATTTTGAACAAAATGTTTCATTACATTTTTATATCTTCTTGTCTCCTAGTTTTATGTTTTAGTTCATCCCTCCATAGCACATTAATTCTTTATCTTCCCCTATTTTAATAAATTTTCTTCGTTTATTCATCTCTTAAAACATCAATCCTAATTTCTTTCAAACATCTTCCAGCAACACGAAACATTTTTGCCGTAATCTCTTCAAACATGGTAAAACTAAGCAAAGTTGGAATCTGCGATATCGAAAACGTGTATTTTAGGACGAGACAATCAGGTTCGCGTCGTTATGCGCAAGAACACGACGCCAAACCAGGCAGCATAGGAATAGAGTCCATATTTTATTCGTCTGGAAGTTGGAACGTTGGCTGGAATCGAGCTGGAGCAACGAGGCGTGGCTTCAGAAGAGGGCCGGAGGAGAAGGGGGGAGGGAAGGATGGTGAGGGGAAGAAAGGGTGAGGAACACAAGAAGGTGTGGGTCAGCGGGCAGTAGGAAAGAGAAACGGGGAGGAGAAAGGGTGAGGGTGAAAGAAAGGATGAGGGAACACAAGAAAGGGTGTGGGTTCAGCGGGCAGTAGGAAAGAGAAACGGGGAGGAGAAAGGGCGAGGGTGGAAGAAAGGATGAGGAAGACAAGAAAGGTGTGGGTTCGTGGGCAGTAGGAAAGAGAACGGGGAAGAGAAAGGGAGGCGAGAAGGGAGGAGAGAGAGAGGAAAAAGGAACAAAGAGCGGCAAAGAGAAGAAGGAAGAAGGGGTTGGAGAAGAAGAGTGGGAGGGAAGGAAGGGTCGTGAGTAGACAGAGAGAGAGAGAGCACTGACTGCATAGTAGAAGCGTTCACAGTCCCCATTAATAACTCTCATATGTATATCTTTTCTAATCCTCTATATCGTGGGATATGGGTCACGGGAATGGTCAACTAATAAAATACATTTGTTTGCCAAACGTTTCCGGATATGTTATTTCTTCCTCAGGACTTACTAATATACATAATAATATAACTAATATTAGTAAGCCCTGAGGAAGGAATTATATTCGAAACGTTAGCAAACTAATGATGTTTATTAATTGACCGATTCCTGATCCATATCCTACAATTTATTAACGTCGTGAATTCTAGTATGGTCAATCCTCTACGTTTTCATGTATTCTAGTTCACCATGTTATAAAGAACTATTGACAATTTGTAATGTTTCTTTCATTCTAACTTCATCACATGAAATATGTTTCAACATGATACCAACTATTAAGGTCAATTTTATAATGTTCTCTCATCCCATTCCTTCTAAACTGACACACTGTTAAAGGCCTGATGATAGAGGCACAACTCGACCTCTGAAACGTTGCCACGCTATTCTTGTTCAAGATACCAATTTGAATGTAATAATAATTTATGTTTTAATAAATGTAGTTTGGACTGTCTATAAAAAGAAATTATTGAAACTTTAATGACGAAAAAACAAACTTAGTAGCAGACAGCCTATGTTCAATCTTTAATTCAAAATTTAAGTAGTATTAGACTTAGTGTAGGGATCACAGAATTTTGAAAATGTGCACACAATTCACTTTTTCCCATAGCACGTCATACGCAGTTTTTAACTGTTTTTTGACGTAAAATAAATAAATAAAAAAAATAAATAAAATATATATTCATCCCGTCGCCTAACCGAGGTGTCCTGGTGTTGTAGACTCGCTGCGCACGGAGGAGCTGTACGTGGCGCGGTCGGGGGCGGCGGCGGGGGCGGAGGACGGCGAGGACGCGGGCGAGGAGGACGGCGAGGCAGCGGCGGCGGGCGGCAGCCTGCGGGCCCACTTCGACGCCAGCGCCTCCAAGAACGTGACGGCGCTAGTGGGAAAGACGGCGCAGCTCAACTGCCGCATCCGCAACGGGCAACCGCACGGTGAGCCACGCCCCCACGCCCCCACGCCCCCGTTCCCCCGCCCCCACGCCCACCCGCCCCACGCCCCCCGCCCCCGCCCCCGCCCCCGCCCCACGTTCCCACGCCCCCGCCCCCGCCCCCACGCCCCCATGGCCCATCCATTGATTGGCCATTCCGGCGCGTCAACTACTTTGGTCATGACTTCTTCTTCGCTGTCCGGTGACGCCGCGTAGTGGGCTGAGAGGCCGACGTTTCGCCTGACATGTCGCAGGCTTCATCAGCCTCCGCCAATCACGGCGCACCCACCCCACCGGCCGCCGCCCGAATGGATAATATTTAATACCTGACGCACAACATCGCTATGTCAATACCCTGATGAAGCCTGCGACATGTCAGGCGAAACGTCGGCCTCAGCCCACTACGCGGCGTCACCCGGACAGCGAAGAAGAAGTCATCGACTCGAGCCGCGGAAGCCTACGCGTGCTTTGGTCATGAGCACCATAAGTGGAGTGCATGTTTTGTTGCTCCCCTGTTGGATGGCGGGATTCGGCACCGACCTGTCTGTCGGCTAGCAGAGTTTTCCCTAACCAGGTACCTCCTATCAGACGGGCATCGCCCCAGTTGGGACGAGCTCTAAACTCCCGAAGGCTCGCCCAGCACTTGTGACAGTGTAGTGCTTGTAAGTGTAAGTTTAAAGCCGGGCATCGCGCCAGCTGGGACGAGCTCTAAACTCCTGAAGGCTCTCCCAACTTTTGTGATAGTGTAGTGCTTGTAAGTGTAAGTTTAAAGCTGGCTTGTAAGTGTAAGTTTAAAGCCGGGCATCACCCCAGCTGGGACGAGCTCTAAACTCCCGAAGGCTCGCCCAGCACTTGTGACAGTGTAGTGCTTGTAAGTGTAAGTTTAAAGCCGGGCATCGCGCCAGCTAGGACGAGCTCTAAACTCCTGAAGGCTCTCCCAACTTTTGTGATAGTGTAGTGCTTGTAAGTGTAAGTTTAAAGCTGGCTTGTAAGTGTAAGTTTAAAGCCAGGCATCACCCCAGCTGGGACGAGCTCTAAACCCCCAGCTCGCCCAGCACTTGTGACAGTGTAGTGCTTGTAAGTGTAAGTTTAAAGCCGGGCATCCGCCAGCTGGACGAGCTCTAAACTCCTGAAGCTCTCCCATCTTTTGTGATAGTGTAGTGCTTGTAAGTGTAAGTTTAAAGCTGGCTTGTAAGTGTAAGTTTAAAGCCGGGCATCACCCCAGCTGGGACGAGCTCTAAACTCCCGAAGGCTCGCCCAGCACTTGTGACAGTGTAGTGCTTGTAAGTGTAAGTTTAAAGCCGGGCATCGCGCCAGCTGGGACAGCTCTAAACTCTGAAGGCTCTCCCAACTTTTGTGATAGTGTAGTGCTTGTAAGTGTAAGTTTAAAGCTGGCTTGTAAGTGTGTTTAAAGCCGGGCATCGCCCCAGCTGGACGAGCTCTTAACTCCGAAGGCCTCCCAACATTTGTGATAGTGTAGTGCTTGTAAGTGTATTATTAAAGCCGGGCATCGCTCCAGCAGGGACGAGCTCTAAACTCCGAAGGTTCTCCCAACATTTGTGATAATGTAGTGCTTGTAAGTGTATGTTTAAAGGTGGCTTGTAAGTGTGGGTTTAAAGCCGGGCATCGCCCAGCTGGGACAGCTCTAAACTCCTGAAGGCCTCCCAACATTTGCGATAGTGTAGTGTTGTAGTGTAAGTTTAAAGCTGGCTTTACACTAACAATATGTTTCGCAATATCTTTCAGCTCGTGTTTCTGTTTCTTGCGGTCTTCAATTAGCAAGAGCAAGACGCGTCAATTTGTTGTCACAAAGATCCGAGCAACATCTTTCCGACAAGGTATTGCCGATCGTTTTACACTAGGACTTTCTTTGTCGTTTGGTGACGTCACGATGCGCACTAATTAGTAAAGTTAGATGTCACTTTCAAATTCAACATGGAGGACAGAAGATACAGAAGGCAAAAAATGCGAGTCGCAGCCGCACTAGTTGTACTAAATGAAGAACAGAAGAAATGCCGATGATCTTTGTGGGCGCTTGATTGGATATTGGAAAGAAAGGAAAAGAGTTCTTTTTCGAATCTGATCTAGGAGTTGAAGACCCACTGGTTTCCAAAATTACTCTTGAATCAGTGTCACATAATGTGTGACGTTTTTGAATTTAATTGGCCCATAGATAGCAAAACAAAACAAAATTTAGGGGAGCTCTATCGGCAAAGAACGTTTAGTTGTCACTTTCGTTTTCGTAACAGGTAAGAATTTTTAAAATCATGTACGTTCGACAGTGATCCAAAAGGACGTACAAATACGTAAAGCACATGAAAGACACTAGCAAGACCAAACGAGTTGCAATGGGCGATCAGTGGCGAAATTACGTTAACATCTGAAATGTAAGGAGATGTTCTTTTGGAGGGGGATACAAGAGATTTGGAAATTTTGACCGCTGGAAACAATCGAGACGTACATTCCTCTTCATTTCATAACATTGGCAAATACATGATATTCGAAAAGTGATGTTTCTAAGGCAACACTTTTAAAAGCAAGAAGGTAGTACACATACACTTAGTACAGTAGTGTGTTAAATAATACAGATGATTAATAAATAAAAATACAAGTGAATATTTAATATTTCAAGTAGGTCTAGTTAAAAGTTACGTTTAAAGATGTAAAAGGTATAATTTAAATAAACAGTTTACTCACAGGTAAAATCGTACTATAATTTTACTTTAACATAATCTGGAAAATATTCCATTGATATTTTTATCTATTATTTCTTATCTATTCTATTTTATATTTTATTTATTTTGAACGGGCCTGTTGTATTTGGGGAAAAGTGGACCGTATTTTGGTGTTGGACGTTTTATACAAACCGGTCCGCTCCTTGCGACAGTTCAGATGAAGAAAGATTCTGGTGAGGATCAACTGTGAATAAATCATCAATTTCACCTTGTACAATAGTTTAATGTCTCCTGAGTTGTTACTTATAACATTTTCACAAGTACAGTGCAAGCACGTGGCAGTTTAAATCACACTTAAAGTAGTTTACATATGACGCTACACGAGTCAGCTGACCTTGCTTTTGACTAGTGGCACGTGTCACTGAAATAGTTTTCACAAAATTAACAGTTTACTAAAAGTTAACAAATTACACTATGTTAGCAATGCTGAATACGATGCTTATCAGGAGACATCGAGATTTTTACGTGCAGTTACACGGTGCTCGGGCGCTTACACATGTAGCCGCAAGGCACTTTCATAGCGACATCACTCGAAACAGTTTTCATAAAGTTAAAAATTACACAATGTTAACAATACTGAATACGATACTCTTCACGAGACATCGAAATTTTACGTGCCGTAACACGGAGCCCGAACGCATACACATGTTACCTGCGAGGCATTCAGACTGCGACTGACTTTTCTAACAGCGACAAGCGTCACGTGATTTTGATTTAGAATTACATGAGTGGGATAGGGCCGAGCCAATCATTGATGAGAATTTGAGATTTTCCGGAAGTTTAGAGAACAAACGGTTTGCTAGAAGGGCGTTAGAAACGATTGGCTTGAATATCGCCAGACGCGTTTCTGGGAAGCACAAGCAAATGCACACGTGCGCTGGTGCCAAGAAACGCCGTTGCATGGTAGTTACATCAGACGGTTGGCGCTAGGAGCCGTTAGCAGATAAAATAAGATTTTGTCATTCTGCTTTGCTGTGGCCCGAACATATTTATTAATAAAACAATTATTGTTTTTATTATTTTTCTCATTAATGACATTAATGTAAATAGTAAAGTACTTAATGATTTCAAAGGAGTATAAAATTAAAAAGATTTTAATAACCCAATTAACTTTATTTCGTCTGTGTAGTGATGTGATGAAACGAGACAACTGATTGTGTCATTAAACGTCAATTCGCAGAAAAAGATCAAATGTAACCTTCATATTTTTAATCATTTTCTAATTTTTCTATTTATAATAACGATTTTAATATTATAATCGGAAATATTGCATAATTAAATTACCTAAAAATGACGTGTCATCACTAACTTGAAATTACCACATATTTCAGTACAATAATTATAAACACTCCGCTCGAATTCCATTCGAGACTTAGAAACATTTTAATTTTGAGAATTTCCAACATATTTAATTTTCTGAATTTTCAATATATTTCAATTTTTCAAAAGAAAAATTTGAAAATTGAATATTTTTGTCAACTCTATGTGCTAAAATTAAAAAAAGTATTATAAAACGACTAGAGTACTTTTCAACTCCAGAATAAATCAAAGTGGGATTTTAGTAACTTTAAATAATTTCTTTTCAGGAATCAGTGCGTAATAGGTTGCTGTAACACGAGTTTCTTGCCGTCGGTTTCTTTGGATGAAATAGTAATTGAAGTACTTCTTGAGGTGGTGCAACTTCAGGATTGCATTTGATTAATAAATGACAGATTCTTGACTCACGTTTTGATGACATTTTGAAATTTTCTAGTCCTCAAATTCACTAGTCGGGGCAAGGCGAGGTGAGGTGAGGCGGGGCGGGGCGAGGTGATGCGAGGAGAGGTGATGCGGGGAGAGGTGATGCGAGGAGAGGTGATGCGGGGAGAGGTGATGCGGGGAGAGGTGATGCGGGGAGAGGTGATGCGGGGAGAGGTGATGCGGGGAGAGGTGATGCGGGGAGAGGTGATGCGGGGAGAGGTGAGGCGGGGAGAGGTGAGGCGGGGAGAGGTGAGGCGGGGAGAGGTGAGGCGGGGAGAGGTGGGGCGGGGAGGAGGTGAGGCGGGGAGGTGAGGCGGGGTGGGGTGATGCGGGAAGAGGTGAGGCGAGGAGGTGAGGCGGGAAGAGGTGATGCGGGGAGAGGTGATGCGGGGAGAGGTGATGCGGGGAGAGGTGAGGCGGAGAGAGGTGAGGCGGGGAGAGGTGAGGCGGGGAGAGGTGAGGCGGGGAGAGGTGAAGCGGGGAGAGGTGAGGCGGGGAGGTGGGGCGGGCGAGGTGGGACGGGAGGGGTGGGGCCAGGAGGGGTGGGGCGAGGAGAGGTGGGTCGGAGGGGGGTGAGGTGGGGAGGGGTGGGGCGGGGAGAGTTGGGGCGGGGCGAGGTGATGGTGGGACGGGGCGAAATGAGGCGGGGCGGAGCGCGGCGGGGCGAGGGTGTGGGGCGCGGAGCCAAGTGCAGAAGAGGCGAAAGCGGCCGAGAGTCGTTGCGGAGTGGAGCGCGGTGGGTGGCTGGCGCGGAAGCCGTCGCTCGACAGGTGCGAGGCAACGCGCGTCAGCGCCTGCTGCTGCCGGGGAATGCGCCTGTCCTTTCGCAGCCGCCTCCGCGCGACCTCTTCGTTTGCGAGACAAGTCGCCTCCGCCTCCTCCGTCGTTCAAGACGTTTTCCGAGCCGAGAGTACGATAGCTCGTCGCGCGGTCTCTACCTCCGCTGAATTGCCTAAAAGTATAAAGATTTTTTGGTGTTCATATGAGTAATTGAATAGATTATTTTAAAAAAATCAAACATAATATTGGCACTTAAATGTGGCACTTAAATACATGAAAGGAGAAATAGAAATGAATATAGGCTGCTTGCTACCAATTTTTTTTATAAAGGTTCCAATATTTCTATTTATAGACAGTCATAATTACCTTTATTAAAACACATATAATTGTTACATTCCAAGTAGTAACTTGAACAAAATTAGCGTGGTGCGTTGGCCTTGTAAAATATACTACTTGGATGTAACAATCATATGTGTTTTAATAAAGGTAATTATGACCGTCTATAAACAGAAACATTGGAACCTTTATCAAGAGAAAAACACATTATTTTCCTTTCATAATTGTTGAAAACTTCAAAGATTTTATGTTTCAATTTAAGTATAATATTTTAAATGCAGTTGCAGATTTGCCATAATGCCATAATAATACACATACTCGTATTATTATTATGTTATTATGATGTAGTCATCTTTAAATTGGATGTTATCTATAATATTTATTTAAATGTTGCATTGTTATCTGAATATTTATGATTTTGTTAATGTCGTTACGATGTATGTTATCTTAATTAGCAATACAAGTTATATTCTTTAGTTTTATCAATATAATATTCATAGTGCGAGAGGTATATGTGGATGTGCTGTTGTATGAAGTCATTTGTGTTTTAAGTAAATCTGTATGCAATTCAAATAAGTTCTGAACAGTTTATATGAGTTACACATTAATTACCAGCAATGTGACGTTTTCGTAATATTCTTCAGTAATAAACAGTCATGTACGAAAGAAAGACACGAGTTAATTACTCTGTCCAGAAAAAAATAAAATAAAATTACATTCCATTCCATTTATTTTATGTGACTACATATATTTTCACGGGAAACACGGAATGTAGAAGTATACTGATAAAATACATAAACAAAATATCGGACTTAAACATTAAAACGACGGTGGATATGATTAGGTCACATTCCATTTCCGAGTGCTCACTAAAACGGGGAAGAAACGTAAAAACTCTGAAAATCGAAGAAGGCAGGGACGTGCGGGCGGCCTGGTCTGGTCCGGGGTCGGAGCGGGCGGCGCCGCCTGCGAGGGCCTTCGTTCTCAGCTTTTGTGCGCTAAACGCATTACTTTTTCCGTCCCATCCTCCGAGGAGGGCGGCGGAGGGACCAGATAGGAATCGCCGCCCGGCCTCTGCCTGTGTAATGGAGCCGGGTGCGAGTTCGGGGCGGAGGCGACTGCGGGAGCGAGGACGGGGCGGGATTGGCCCCAAGGCGGAGATGGTGGGGAGAAAGACGAAGACGGAGACGAAGTCGAAGGCGTGGGTAATGGATGTGGATGGAAAGGAGAGAGTGAGGCAGTGACGGAGGGAGAGGTGGGGTACCAAGTGACAAAGGCGAGGGGTAGTTAGAGTTGTCGGTGGGACGAACGGAGCGGGGACTGAGTGGGAAAGGACGGTATGGGGCGGCGAGGGTGTGGGGCGGCGAGGGTGTGGACTGGGGACGAGGTGGAGCGGGGACAGTGGGGCGGGGACAGAGTAGGGCGAGGATAGGTGGGCAGGAAGGGTGGGCTGAGACGAGATGGGGCAGGGGAATGGTAAGTTGGGAACGAGGGGAATGAGTTGGGGCCGGGAGACTGAGTGGGGGTGGGAACAGTAGGGGCAGGGAACAGTAGGGGCAGGGAAAAAGTGGGGGCAGAAGAACGAGCAGGGACCCAGGAACGAGTAGGGGCAGCAGGGAACGGAAGTGAGGGGCAGGGAACGAGTAGGGGCGGGGGATAGAAGTAGAAACTGGGAATGAGTGGGCAGAAACAGTGGGGATGGGGTGGATTGGGCTGGGGTCGGGTCATGGATGGTGAGGTAGCAAGGGCAAGAGAAGAGGGCGGGGGCGCCGGGCCGACGCAGAGGGGATGGAGGAGGCGTAGGGAGGGGGAAGCGGTGTCGTTGGTTGGGAGGGGAGCGCAGGCGTGGGCGTGCGCGAGCTGGGAGCGTAAGGAAGTCTGAGCGACGCGCCGTGAAAGAGCCCGGATGTCGTGCCGGCCGCCGGTCCGGACGTCGCGCTGTGCCTCTGCAACGAAGGTAGACTCAATGTCCTGCACCTTTCCTTAGCATTCGCACGGGACACGTAAACCTGCGATAGAGATTAGCACGTGAGCCGGGATCCTGGAAGTTTCTCAGTAACTGGGGGATTCATAGCATTGAAAGAGTTTTTACAGAGAAAGCAATACAGCACTCCGGCGAATTCTTTGAAGAACAAAATATTTTCGTATGATGGAAACGCGTATACGCCTCGTACATTAAAAATACTAAACAGGAGGAAGCCTAAAAAACATGTAAATTTCTAAAAATAAAATATCTTTTTTCCATGAAAATATTAATCAAGAAGTACAGGGAAGAGTTTGAAGGGTAAAAGAATTTTCATAACGGAAAAATCCTTGATGGTGTAGTATGTTCTGTTGACAATGTTAGTTTTTGAGAGATTATTCGCGCGAAGCTTTCAATTTAAAGTGAACAAAGGTAATAGTTGGCAAAGATTTCTAGAACTGGGGAAACGATCACACATAGGTTCCGGAAAAATAAAACCGATATAGTTAATATTGGAATTTTGAAATAATTAAAAATGCTACTCCCAACAATAAAAAGAAGAAATATTCCTAAAACTTCCATTTCAGTTTTTTGAACAGATTATCTTCCTTGTCTTCAAAAGCTCATTAACATGTCAACAACGTTAATTTAAAACGTTCTTCCGTGATTTTCTTGGTGTAAGAGAGTCATAATCTCTTTATATGATGAACGGGTTTACCACTTTCGAACATTATGCTTCGATCATGGAGGTTAACCTTCCGTAGAAGTGTGTGGAGGACATAAGTGATTGAAGATTTCAAGATTTTCTCATTCTTGCACCATTAATTTTTAACTTACATTCATCTTTTTTTCATAATTTCGGAATAGATATAATCATAGTGTTTACAATGGTTTGATTTATCAAATACTATCTATATTCCTAAATTGAATATCCTCTAATTAAATATTTAAAATTCTTTAAAATATGTTGTGGCGCAAACGGGTTATTAACCCGCCAGCCACCGTCAAAAAATTCGTCCCTGAGCAGCGCCAATAGAAAGTGGAGAACGGTTCGAAGCTCAAATTCGTATCTTGGCTGGACAGCATCCAGCGTGGTGCTTACATTCGCCGTACGTTTCACATCCGGCAAGGTATGGTAATTAATTCCTTCGAGGAAGCTGTGGGAGTTGTATTGAATGACGATTGGTTGAGTTGAAATGATGATTAATTGAAAAAAATTGTAATTGACAGGAAAGAATTAACTTTGGGAAAAATGTGTTCTTGTTTTACTGATTTTTGTCGGCAGTAGAATATTAAATAAGTTGACATAAAATGAAACAAATATGAACTTTTTACTTTATATTCTGCATTTCACGTAAATGGAGAGTGATTCTCTAACTTTATGGCCTTTCCTAGATTACTGATTACTCTCGTAGGAAGTGTATAAACGATTGAGCCGAGGAAGAAAAAAAATGTTGTTTACCCAAGTGTACCACGTACAATTTAGAGGTGTGAATTGGTACAAGGTGACTTTTCATTTTTCTTTTGTGAGGTTCATTTACAGTTCTTGGATACATCTCAAGTGTTGATCATGAAAACACAGATGCACAGGAATTGTTAAGACAATTACAGGAACAAACTTTTTACTGGCATAAAACAATGATTTACATATAGTTATGGTACACGATTATTTTATTGATTTATTATCCAAGGCTCATAAACATTTTCCTTTATTTTCCAATAAAATGTCTTTTATTTGCCGCGATCATTTCCCGTTCACAATAAAACGTCTCCTTTATTTTCCAATAAAATGTCTTTTATTTGCCGTGATCATTTCCCGTTCACAATAAAACGTCTTCTTGGTCTGTGCATGTCTTTAGATACTGAGAATATTATTGCGCCATTCACGAACTAAATAAAAGTGTAGTTGCCTTTAAGCCCTGAAGGGTGCATTAGAATAAAACATTAGTTTGTACGCTGCAATGACGGGCAGCAAGTAGGTTAAAGGTTATGATCTGGGCTGTCCGGGTGACGCCGCGTCGAAGGCTGGGGTGCCGACGTTTCGACCGATATATCGCAGTCCTCTTCAGGGCTGTACTGCCTCTTCAGGGCAAGGATAGGAGAGGATAGGACAAGGAAGAGGAAGGACAGATCGCGCGCGGTCCGTGGCCCGTTTGGTTGGGTACTGCTCCGGCATTCGCCTGGTTTTGATGGGAGAAACCACGGAAAACTACCGATCAGAGCAGCCGGCCGCTAGAATTCTCCTCCAAACAGCGACTGAATTCGACCTAGCTGAAAAGCTGGTGTCGAAAATCCTGCCACCGTCGGGACTCGAACCTAGGACCTCCCGGTCAGAGGCGCTGCAGTGACATCAGTTGATGCACTGAGCTACCGCTCCCGGTACTACCCGCCATGTTCATCAGGGCCTTCAACTCCCATATGAGGAGAAAACATTCAAAACGTGTCATGTACATTTGGTAAAAATTGAGATTTTCTGTAAAAAATTGGTAAAAAGTGTTTCTACCTAGAATTTTATTTTTTAAAAACTGAGATGTCTGACAATTAATTAAGTAGTACTCTATTCGTCGAGTTAAGGAGGGTGTTGAAATGTGTAGAATTTACGCTCTATTTTTAATTTTTGTTGGAAAAGAGTGAAGTAGCTGGCGGCGCTACCCGAATTCGCTTACTACGCTCCGTGAAGTCACGAAGGTTAAGCGGATTCGAGACTCGCAGGTTCCTGGTTAGGTTACCGTCCAGGAACCTCGGGTTCTAACGGCGGCGAGCCCCTGGCCGAAGGCATAAAAGGCACTGACTTACTGTGACGTGACGAGTTGACAAATATATAAGTAATTATTTAGTATAATAATTACACAGTAACAGGATTACTCAGAAAGAAGCGCTGTACGCCCAATAAGGGTTAAAGAGGAAACGCATTGCATCAACAATGACGCTACAAAAAGAGTAGAACGTGTCCCGTGTTGGATGTTTACTGCTCGTATAATGTGGTGGAGATTATTATAGTAGCGCGCTCTCCTCTATCACCTTCTTACAGGAACGAAAATACGACCTGCTGCCAACCATGCTTAAAACGTGCGTGGCTGCTGTCTGGGTTCGCGAGACGCAAGCAGGAGCGTAATGTTACAAAATATAGTGTGACATACCAATATGTGGGACCTTGTATTGCGTTACATTATTGTAAACAGGGTGAATTGTAAGGATTTGTAAATATGGCGGCATAGCAACGGTAGATGAGTTGTCGAATTTCAAGCAAACGTCATTGCTTTGAATACAGGGCGCGGATGGTTGATAAAGTAAAATTGGGATTGGACGAGAAAGCAATGACAGTCTGGGGCGCGACTAGTTGAATTTGTAAGTTTCGTTTTCTTAACAAGGAACATTGAATAAACTTACAAGTTTCTGTGAATAGAAAAGATGATTTTCATTTAGCCAAATTCAGCAAATGAGTAGCTAGAAATGTATATTTGCTTTTCAGGGTCCTCGGCCACACTGTACAGATGGCAGATCGAATAATCGGCTATTAGTAGGCAATAGCGATTATTTCTTATAAGACCCATCGACCCAGACGGATATTAATTTAATGGAAATAGGTTGAAGAGTAATTTTAATAATTGAATTAACATAATCTTTTTCCTGGCGCCCATATTCTTTTATAAATTTGGGACGGGTTACGTTGAATTAATATTATAAGGGCAGAAGAAATATTAAATTTAAAAATTAAATCAGACAGTTTGTTTCAATAGAGTCGATGTTAGCGCTTTATTCAACGGTTTCTTATGTGTATATATTACGAATAGTTGAACTTTATGATGACACTTTTTTATTTCTCACAAATTAGCCAAATTGTATATGCGGAAGTTGACGTAACTAACTTGCAGACCCCGGCAACACTAGTGCATTCTATAGTGACACCCTCGAGCATTGTTTCCGGTTTTGATGGAGAGTTGCAAGGCCCTGATTTTAACCTCCACACATTGCGTCCGCTGCTACAGAGTGTCGCACTTAAAACCGGCCCGTGAGTTCCCCATGGAATAAACTTCTTATTGAGGGTGAACAGCAGCGTTTCCTGATGGTAGGTCCAAGAAGTCGATGTACATCTAAATAATATTTGTAGGAATAGTTAAAATACAAGCGCTTCTACAAATGGCGATACCATCACTTCTCCAAATATTTAAATTTATTCACAAATAAACAAAAATATTACGAAATGTTCTGTAAATGCACTCCTGCTGCTTCCAAACATCATCTTGTCCGTGTTAGTTATTAATCAAAATCGAACCTGTTGTTCGTCATTTTTAAATTAAATTCTAGATTGTGGTCTTCGTCGGGAAAATAATTTCTGGAAACTCACTACGAAAAACTTCACGAATATCCGTGAACGAATCAGTTCGAATGTACACCTCAACAATAAACACTCTTTCTTGCGCAGAATACGACATTATTACATATCAGGCACAAACAGAAGCCGAAACAAAAAGCCCACAACTGTCTGTAAAAAGCTACTACGTATCACGGGAGATGAAACGATTCATTAGTGTAGCCGCTGGGAATTCGCTGTCCGTCCCAAATCATAGAACACAACACGCTACAACGGCCCCGGTTTAAGTGGGACACCCAGTAGATTCCCACAACGCTCAGTTTAGGTCAAAGCCAGATTTGTTGCTGCCTCTGCAGATACTCTGACAGGTAAGTCCTAGGGGGTCACGTCCAGAAGGTTTTGGATTCAGACGCAGGGATTAAGTCCAGTCGTCGAATTCCATCGGTATCTGGGCTTATGGCAAGCCAAAATTCTATGATTGGTAGTTTTCCATCAGTTTCTCAATCAGTACCTATGAATACAGAGCTGTATCTTAACTACGGACCTTGTTCACACTTGGAAGGTGGTTGTTTTCTCTTACTTGTCCTATTCTCTATGTCATTTACTCGCATACTTGTTCTTAAATGCACTACATTACCGCACATTGCACACGACCATTCGGTTATTTAGAGCTTCTCCTGGCTGGGACGGTACCCATTTTTGGGGAATATCTGTGGGGTTAATTCCACATAACATCGTTGTGTGAGTTCGCTCCTGATCTCACCATCCATACACTGCCTTTCACACTTCACGCACCATGGTCTACTCTCAACTCTACATCACCTTCCACAAACCGCCTGCCACACACTTCCACATACTACCACAACACGTATCCGCATCGTCGTGTTGACGACAGACCTCTGTACCATTCTACACATTATTTGCCTCACCATCCTCAACGCCCATCACTCTTGTCGTCTTCACGTCCTCCACCGCCACTACCACCTTTGAAGCCCGCCGCTCTTGCTATACATGCCTATCCAGACGCCACACGTCAGAAATATTCGCCATCGACATTCCGTCGTGCACGCCAACATTTTATCGTAAGATGATCGCCACACCTACTTCCGACGTACCCACCATCGGTAGCACCTTATTCCTAAATACAGTCATCCCCCGTTCCACATTCCTGGCGGACGATGTTCACACCATATGCTGCCCCTTCTTCATCTCCACCGCTACCATTCACGTGTTTATCCCTGCTCCCTTTGACTCCGTCAGCGAGCCCATCACTGGCTCCTTCCCGAACCAGCCCCCCACCCCATTCCCCTTCCTCTGCCACCGCCCACCCGCCTCCGCTGGCCCCACCCCCTCCTCTCGGCAGCCGGAGGCGTGGCGGGCGCGCTGTCGGATCCGTTGTCGTGGCTTTCAGCGCGAAACCTCATAAGGCTCCGCGCCTCCGGGGAGCGACGGGACGGGACGGGCGTCGGCGGAGCTCGTTGCCGGCGGCGGAGGAGGTGGGCGCGGCAGGCGTCCCTGCGGGACACCGCCACCGCCGCCGCCGCCGCCGCCGCCGCCGCTGCCGCCGCCACCACGCCGCCACCGCCACCGCCACCGCCACCGCCACCGCCACCGCACCACCCGCCACCGCCGCCGCCACCCGCCGCCGCCACCACCGCCGCCACGCCAGCGCCGCCGCCGCCACCACCGCCGCCGCCACCGCCACCGCCGCCGCCACCGCCGCCGCGGCGCACCGTGTACGACACGCCCCTCGCTGCGGGAGGACACGTGTCCTCGATGGTGAAAGTTTGCGGCGGCGGTTGCGGACAACGCGGCGGCGCGGGCTCTGGCGCGGACGCCAATGATTTATACGCGCCGATATCGGTCGGTGGCGGCGGCGGCGGCGGCGGCGGCGGCGGCGGCGGTGGGGCAGATTCGCAGCGCCGCTGACGACGCGTTTACTACGCGTTCCGCCATTGTGCGTTGGATGCGGACGCGGTGGGGTGGGGGAGTGGAGGCGCGGCGCCGCCTTATAAATCCGGTGCTGTAATAACGGCCCGCGTCGCGTTGCCGCCGCCGACAGCCAGCGGCCGGTGCGGCGGACGCGCGTATAAGCGCACCTGGGAGCGACGGCCGCTGAGCGGGGCGTTGGGAGACCCTTGGTCGCACGTCGGATGTTCTGGACGCGTTTAGGAACGTTGTAGTGAATAAAATCTTAGGCTGTGGGATGTGTGTGTAGGAATGCAAATGAAGGCCATTAATACATATTTTCCACTGAATGTCTCTATATCATATACAAATGGATGTAGCAAATACCGTATACAAATATTGTAGCGTAACTCCTGAATTCTTGCAGCAATTTTGAACAAACGTTTTCTGTTATATTTAACGATATTATGATTTGTTGCAATGCTGTAGACATGAAGACAGGAAAGGATGTGACAGTTACAAATACAGTGGTTATGGAATCTGCAATGCATGTCATGCAAATACGCAGTACGTGTAAGGCGTTTAGTGACGGTTTAATACATTATTCTGATAAGTAATTATTCGAAATAGTCCGATAATTAGTTCATTTGGTAAGTTACAGATCATCTGAATTAGAAATCATTCCAAAATAAATCTAGAAATGTTATAAACACAAGTTTATAGATTTATTTATTTTTTATTTGAGAAAGTAATTACTTATATCTCTTTAATTTATTTTCGAAATCTGACAAACCATTGTCAAATTAATACTATATTAATTCCTCGTCTTCAGTAAGTTTTGTGTATTAAAATTCCTTTATCTATAAAAATATGACTGCAATCAAGGAGTACCTCAATAGGCTAATACTTAATGGATTTCACAAAAACTCATGCATGAGGTTTTGAACTTACGTGACTACTGCTCAGAATGACAGTGTCTCATCTCCTTAATGTTTCTTTCTAAGCACTTGATATAATGAATTCCAATAGGGTTCAAATGCGTCCAACCATTAATCTAAATAATTTGCCAAACACGAACAATTAGAAAGTAATTATTTTTTCAGTTCATCTACAGCTAAATGTTCTTGTGTACATACGAGATTCGTTCTCCACCAAAAACAACTGTAAATTTTTATTTCATTAAAATAGTTCCACTCTAGTGCTTACTTCAACTAGTTATTTTTTTCAAAACAACGACGCTCGCTTTCCGCAGCGAAGCAGAAAACAAGAGTTAATTCAATTTGACGTTCCACGTAAAGTAATGCAAATTTCGTCACTTTATTAAGGATGCCCATTAAAACAAAGTGTTATTTACGCGTCCGTGGCGTCGGTGCCTCGTGTGCGCGAGCAATCGCGAGCACCCCCCCCCCTCCGCCACGCCCCCTGTCCCCCTCCTCGCCCCACCACCCCGCATCCCCTCCACCGCGAGTAAATGCAGACATATCGTGGCTTCCAAAATTAAGTTTTGTATGCAAAGAGCCGTTCGTTTTAATAAAGCCCGGCTCGCAGCGAGGATTACGAAGATTTGTCAGCGTTAAAGCGGCAAGAATTTAAGGAAAAGAAGCAAGTTAATGGGCTTTGTGCTGGAGGGTGATTTCGGCTCTGATATGGCGCGCGGCGTATTTTTTACGATACATTCATTATTTTACGCGGGATCGAGAGATTACGGAGACGCTCGGCCACCCGGGCTCGCGGTGAGCCGGCATGAAAGGACGCGGGAGGTGAGTTGAAGAGGTGGTGTGACGGGGAGGAAATTCTAGTGACTGTCGTCAATGGGTGATTGATTGATAGTTTGATTTTTTCGTGTTTCCGGGCGCGTCAACTTCTTTGGTCATTAGTCCCGTTAGTGAAGTGCATGTTTTTTTCTCGGGAGATGGCGGTGATCTTCCCCTGCTGAATGGCGAGATCCGGCGCTGACCTACCGTCGGCTAGTGGGGTTTCCCCCTAACCAGGACGCTCCCACCAGCGGGGCACCGCCCCAGCCGAGACAAGCTCTAAGCTACCGACCGGTCTCCCGAAATATGTGGTAGTGTAGTGCATGTTAGTGTAAGTGTGTGTGTGTGCGTGTAGGGGAGGATAGGACAAGGAAGGGAAGGACAGATCGCGCGCAGTTTCATTGTCGTTTGGTAAACTGCTCCGGCATTCGCCTGGTGTTGATCGGAGAAGCCACCGGTCAGAGCAGTCAGCGCTAAATTCTTTTCCAGACAGCGACTGAATTCGACCTAGCTGAAAAGCTAGTGTCAAAAATGCTGCCACCGTCAGGACTCGAACCTAGGACCTCCCGGTCAGAGACGCTGCAGTGACATCAGTTGATGCACTGAGCTACCTTAACCGGTTTGACGTCAATGGATAAGATAGTGGCGGGCGATACGACTGAAAAATTGTGATAGTGAATAATGCGTGAGGTAAAGAGGAGAGTTGAGATGAAGAGCGCTAGATATGATAATGAGGAGAGGAAAGTAATTGTCATCAATAGACGAGATAACGGATAGAGGTATGTGTGAAAAGCGGTGATAGTGTGCCGTGTGTGAAGAGGGAATTATAAGAGACTTTTGAAGGCAGATGGTGATTGCAAATGCCCCCTCCAAAACAACGAGATGGCTGAAATGCAACTGACCTTGATTCCGTCTCGCCTGCTTTTCTTGGATACTCCATCCATTTAAGTTAATCCTTTAATTCTTCATGTTTATTCCGTCAGGGATTTTCGGCGACTGAGATTAGAAAGAGATGAATTTCTGCTAAATTCTCATACTCTTTTGCTTGGAATTGAATTCAGGGTTCACTAATATAGATTTATTATTTAGGCGTGATTGAGTGATTAGGGGAATGCACAACTAACGTGGAGGTGAGTGGATTTGAGAGAAAGTGATGAACAGCGTTAGGTGTGGTGGTAGGAGAAGTCAAGTGATTGCGAACAATGTTGGAGGTGACGAGGAGGGGCATGTGAGAAGAGAGGTTTGGTGAGCAGAGTATGAGGTAAAGAGGGGAAGGTGAGTGATATTGCGTGGAGGTAAACGTTGGTAATTCCAGATGTAGCGACTGAAGTATGTCTATGTAAAAAAGAGAGAAGTGAAATCCATCTGATCATAACGCTCTAATTTCTCAAATCTTTAATATCCATATGTATACATTTGTTTCCTTTACATTCCATTGAAAGCAGTGAAAAGGAAATTATGAAATACAGAACTTTCGGTACTGATTAAAGCTTTTGACATTAAATGGGAAAAAAATATTTTTCTAATACAGATCTATTACTTGAGATTGAAATAATACAAACATGCGCCAACAAAAGAGGGATGAGCTGGGACGGGAGAACGGAAACGTGAATGAATAGCACGCAGTATGCCGTGATGAAGTGATTGTAATCAGTTTACAAGATAATCCAGGAACGGTGAACTATGTATGAGACGAAGAGGGGAGGAGACGAAGAGGGGTCTGACACTTACATTGCCACTTCACGTGGCGTTCTTTAGAGTCTTCTTTCACCTTTATGGCGTCAATTTCCTTGCTTTATGTTTCGTCGTGGATCGTCGAATTAATGGTTTCTCCGATCAACCCAGGCGAATGCCGGAGCAGTACCGTACCAAACGGGCCACACACACACTTACACACACTTACTAACATGCACTACACTACAACATATTCCGGGAGACCGGTCGGAAGCTTAGAGCTTGTCCCGACTGGGGCGGTGCTCCGTTGGTGGGAGAGTCCTGGTTAGGGGGAAACCCCACTCTCCGGCGGTTGGTGGACGCCGGATCTCGCCATCCAGCGGGGAAGATCACCGCCATCTCCCGAGAAAAAAACATGCACTACACTAACGGGATTTATGACCGAAGCAGTTGACCCGCCCGGAAACACGAAAAAATCAATGAATCGAAGACTAACATTCTGAAGTTCTGAACTTCTGGTAATGTTTACTACACTTTGGCTTCTAAGCCACTCATTTGGGAGATTTATTTTCCTTCTATTAAACATCCAAATGCCGAACTCCGGAATATGAACTGCCGAACTGCGGAATTTTTGTCTCTGTAACTGTGCACGTGACGTTCTTTAGATAATAGCGTTTGCTCATACAAGTTTGTGCGTGACATCAAAATTAGATCTTCATGTCATGTATCGTTTTTATCATTTATTAAAATGGAAAGCCATCCATCCTCTGCAATATTGCTTACGTTCATTAAATTCACCACTCAAAAACTCGATACTGCGCACAATGCTAATTAACTATATATTTCACGAAAATATAAAGCAATCCGAAAAATGGGTACGAGACATACGAATTCCTTAGAGAGGTAACAACACGTTACTATCAAAATATTTTTATCACATAACGTGGGTATGCATTCAAGTCGATATTTGTATTTAGAATTTAGTAATAAACACCTTTTGTTGAAACAGGTGGTAGAATACGTTCCAGTTGTCGCTATGATTATAAATATTCCATTGAGTCTCAGGAGTTTAAGAAGGGTGATGAGGCGAAATTAGTGAAGTGCGTTGCCCGTCCGTGGCATTCGTTTCCTCTTGACGCCTCTTACTGCATCCAAGGGCCTTTCTGGCCGCGCCCTTTGGGCGAGGGGATCGGGCGAAGGGCGATCGGCGACTCTCCATCAGTCGGCAGCGAATCTCCCGCGCGCCCACCGCGCCCCGCCCCTTCTCCGCGTCGTCTGGCCCTTGGTCCGCTCCGTCGTCCCGTCCCTCCCGCCCTCCCGCTTCGGTACCGCCTGGCTCGTCCCGACCGTCTGCCTCACCCCGCCCTGCCCGGCTTCTTCCCGACCGGCCCCGCCCCGCCCTGCTCCGCCCCGCCCCGCCCCCCTTCACTGCCTCGACCCAGCCCCGCCCCGTTCCGCTGCGTCCGTCCCATCCCTCCCCGCCCTTCCTTCCGTGCGCCGCCCCACCGGCTCCTCCCCGCCCCACCCCGCCCTGCCCGGCTTCTTCCCGACCCGCCCCGCCCCGCCCTGCTCCGCCCCGCCCGGCTCCGCCCCGCCCCGTCCCGTCACACCCCGCCCTGCCCGGCTTCTCCCAGACTCCTCCCCGACCGGCCCCGCCCCGTCCTGCTCCGGCCCGCCCGGCTCCGCCCCACCCCGCGTCGTGTGCGCGGCGACCGGAAGCGAGCGCGGTCAGCGCGCTCCTGCGGGCAGGAGACGGGTAGGTGGGCGGGGGCGGGGCGTCTTGGCGGCGGGCAGGAAAGTACCGGAGCTGGAACGACGACAGGGCGGCGAGGGCAGTAGAAGTGGCGCCGCGGAGGGAGCGGCGAGGCAACGAAAAATGCGACCGATGGCGCTGAGGCGGAGACCGCCACGACCGCGGGTGATGGCGAGCGGCGCGAGTGAGCGCGAGAGAGGCGGGACGGCGACTTGAACGAGGTGCACGCTTGCACGCGGTGAGATACCGCCTTCCGTCACTTTAAACACTGGAGCATTCTCTCTCCAACAGTGGAGATTCTGCCAGTGAAAGGAAATAATAGGGGTTACATCAATATACTCTACATCGGTACAAATAACTAGTGGTGCTACCACAGCTCATATTTCCTCGCATTATTTGTAATGATTACACAACATTGTAATTCTACGTGTACTTGTGAAATATAACAGGCTGATATTGTTAGTAACATTTATACTATATTTTGCAGATTCAAATTACACTTGTTACTTATGAAAACAAATCAAATTCTAGAACTCCCTAAACATAAATTGCTTTATGTCGTGGATTATGAGCAGGCAGTATTAATAGCACAGTCGTGTTAAACCATCTCATATTACGACACTGATCTCATGTCCATGGAGTTAAATTTCATACCATCAAAGAGGATAATAGTATGTTACGAAACGATGCTGTAATAATGAGTTTTAATACACTAGTGTGACATTGCAATACGAGGGAAGTCCGAGGAGTGACTTAAACTTTACCCGAGTGTATTAATACTCATTACATCGAGATTAAAACGGTACTTTTTCTACGACTTTTATAAGTTGAACGTTTACATTGAATCGTTTTTTTGGCACTTGCCACGAGGGATTCAGCGAAGGCCACCTAACCCCAGCCTCGCATTCTGCCGCAGGGGCTGTGGTTACCAGTCCGCCTGCAAAGGAGTAGTCCACTAGTAAAATAGGACGGTTGAAATTACGATCCAATTTATTTTAAATAATATACCACGAAAATATTACTACTAATAAAAGAAATTAAAACTGATAAGCATAATATAATATCAAATGCAATTTTAATGTACGCAAACGAACGAAATATTTACTAAGACTACTCTAAATGATTAATTGTCAATACTTGGTTTGTGAACTTCTCTGTGTTTGGTCAAGAACCTGGATCATAATGAAATCTGTATCGTAATGAGTATCATTATGCAACTGGTTGCAGCCAACAAATAACAGCATTATACAATGGGAGAAGAAAATAGTACAATATAAAACGATGATGTAATGATGGGTATTAAAACACGAGTGTGATATTAAGATACGAACGTAGTACGAGCAAGTATCGTAAACATCTAACGAGTGTATTAATACCCATTACATCGAGTTTCATACGGTACTTTTTCTACGACTATTAGAAGTTAAACTTTTACATTGAATCGTTTAGTGGCACTTGACACGCAGGGTTCAGCCATGGCCACCTAGCGGATAGTTACCCTACTTGGCGCAGGTGGCTTTGGTTTACAAGTGCGAGAAAATACAAAAGTTGCTCTTACAATTATTCTGAGATCACCGTTTTCGCGTTTTTTCCTTATTCCTGAAGGTGCCAAATCCTCCTCTGATTCACTCAACATTGCAAACCAAAGAATTTTTAGGCCGGTTTTAAAGGACATACACACGGCAGCAACATATACCACACAATAACTTGCATTCCGATCTTAACGTCAGTCAAATGTTCTCTCTACCACTACCGCCGCGCTAGTCAAATAGGATCAAAGTGAAATTACGATCCAATTTATTTTATATAATATTCCACTTGCAGATTACTGATAATAAAAGAAATTAAAACTTATTAACATAATAAAAGATGAAATACAATTTTAACGTAATTTTATTGTACACAATCGACAAAAACATTTGTTAAAAGATTCTCAAAGATTAATGAAGTCTCAATATTCAGTTTGTAAGCTTCTCTGTGATTGGTCAAGAACCTGTATCATAATGCAATCCGTATCGTAATGAGTATGATTATGCAACTGGTTGCAGCCAGCAAATAACAGCATTCTGCAATGGGAGTAGAAAAACAGCTCTTATTATAACTCCCCAACCCAGCGCAGCGCGAGGCTCTTCCTGGCGAGGCGCCGGCGTTTTTCCGCCGCGGCGCCGCGCCGCGTTCCCATGGCGATGCGAGCGGCGCCGGTGGCGCGCTCTTCGGGTTCGCGCGTGCAAAAACGCCGGAGTCTCGCGAGGGCCATCGCGCGTAATGCGGCGAGCGAACGCGGCGCCGCGATTCCCACACCGCGCCGCCGGGAACGCCCCCTTCCTCCCCTTTCCTCCCCTTCCTCCTTCTCCCCCTTTCTCCCCTTCCTCCCTTCTCCTTCCTCCCCCTTCCTCCCCTTCCTCCTTCCTCCCCTTCCTCCCCCTTCCTCCCCCTTCCTCCCCCTTCCGCTCCCTACCACCCCCTTCCGCCCCCTGCACGGGCGTGAATCGATTCGCGAAGCGGCAAACGCCGCCGCTCCGCGCCGCGGAGATTCCTCCGAGCGTTATTCAACCGACCCGATCAGGGTCTTGCAACTCTCCATGAAAACCAGTAGCTCAGTGCATTAACTGATGTCACTGCAACGCCTCTAACCGTGAGGTCCTAGGTTCGAGTCCCTGACGGCGGCAGGATTTTCGACACTAGCTTTTCCGGTAGGTCGAATTCAGTCGCGGTCTGTTACATATAAGTTACACAAGTAACTAACCGTTACGAACAGACACTCCATTCAAAGTTTGAATGAGGTGTCATTCAAAGTTTGAATGGAGTGTCTGTTCGTTAGTTAAGTGGTAAGGTTAGAACGCGGTAGAATGTAGGTATTGTAATGGCTTAAAGGCCTTCCGCCTAGGCACATTGCATCAAGTTTTTTCATTTGTCTGTAATAATTACCTATTAAATAAAAAAATAGTTATGTGGTATCAACTGAGTGAGAGTGAGGTATTTCGTAATGTTTCCTTGAATGTTCTGCTGCAGAGGTAATTTAATGGGATAACGTTCCCTCACTAAGTTTAGCACATGATGATGTAACAAAACGAGTTACGAAACGGTTGTGCAATTTCTTAAATAAATGATTGTCATAAAATCTTTGGATACTTTTATTTGTTAATGAATCGTTGTTCCCAGTGGGAAGGAGTTTAACGAAGTTGAAGGGACGAACTAACATACAGTTAGTAAGTCTTGTTTGTACAGTTCATAGTTTGCTCGAAAACATTCATTTTAAGTGAACAATTGATACTAACGCAAAATATTGCACGATAACTGAATAATTCCAGTTAAATAAAATGTAACTTTGAACGCCTAGCCAAAACTGCCTTGAATTTGAAAATCACCTGCACATTTAGTCCCTCGGGAACTAGGGATCTTAGGGACTTTTCTGAAAACAGTCTAAAAGAATACACAAAATGTCATAGTTGGTAGATATATAAAACATTTTAATATGAAATATCAGAATCACAAATGTTAAAGTTTATTTTGATATTTATTTGCAATACAAGGATTGATATTCCAAAATTTATGAGGAACATAATAAATTGCTTATTTTCGTGACTCCATAAGATATTGTTCAAGATCTGAGAATTTGCCGAAGTGAATTTATGAGAAAATTAGTTATTTGCCACAATGTTACAATATCAACTGCGTTGTAGAACAGAGTTCCCTACATTCGTTATAAAAGGAGAAGGGCATCACATTATAAAACTTCCAGTAGAGCGCCAAAAAAGAGTTCACGTATCACGTGATGAATCGTTTCTGTGATTGAATAGGAGGACAACAACATTTGGGGGAGGGTTTTCTATTTAACTCTGGTTGGCATATTCGTTCACATTTTAGAACAACTCTGGAGTGATCACGAACGGTCTCTTAGTCCGCACGAATTTTCCTTTTAATTTTTTTTACCCTACGAATGATGTAATTTTACATCTTTACTGAAAAAAGTTCTGTCTTTTGTGTTGGATCAATCCAATCGTAATGGAATTATCAGCGGTTGTGATCTTGCAGTGATGTACAACGATTGTAATTACATCTTTTGACCAGAATGTTAATCGAAAGGAGGTATTGCTTGTACACCCATTGTAAATTTAATTAAAAAATGTAAACACAAATGTGTGGTGAACAGACTTGCATACTTTTTAATCCGGCTCGATTTGAGAAAAATAGTTTCTTATGAAATTTAGATATTTGGTAAAACCATTTTCTATACATTATTCAAAACTGTTCTTCCATATTTATTAACTTTTCATAAACGTATTTTTAATATTATAAAGCCGTATCACTTAAGTTCCTTTTAAACCTAGGCTCATTTGACTGAACTACTTTGTCTTTAACTATTTTTAGATATTCCTGAGGAGATAATCACTATTGATGTTCAGTGGTTTAATAATGGAGGAATCATCATTTATAATGGTGATGACGGTATCAGATGATGTAAGATTTTGGTTGAAATAATTGTTCAGACGCGATACGTGTTTGCATCGGTGCAAACTAACTGAGAACCACACGATAAAAATATCAACGCCATGAACCGGACTCAAATTCGCAACCTATGGTTCCGCGTCCTTGATCGTTATTTAAAGCAACTACGCTGATAAGACACACAAAAAGGCATCTGTAGGGCACAACGTGATAGATACAGGGATCTTTAGGGATTATACAGTGAAATTATCAGGAACATTATCTAATATTTTTATCGAGAGGTACGCACAATACTTCCTACATACCGGGAGCAGTAGCTCAGTGCATCAATTGGTGTCACTGCAGCGCCTCTGACCGAGAGGTCCTAGGTTCCCACTCCCCACGGCGGCAGGATTTTGGACACTAGCTTGCCAGCTAGGTCGAATGCAGTCGCTGCCTGGAGGAGAATTTTAGCGGCCGGCTGCTCTGATCGGTAGTTTTCCGTGGTTTCTCCGATGAACACCAGGCGAATGCCAGAGCAGTACACTACCAAACGGGCCACGGACCGCGAGCGATCTTGCCTTCCTCTTCTTTGTCCTATCATCTCCCCCTTACACACACACTTACACTAACATGCACTACACTACCACATATTCCGGGAGACCGGTCGGGAGCTTAGAGCTTTTTTCCGGCTGGGGCGGTGCCCCGCTGGCAGGAGAGTC
The DNA here is from genome assembly GCA_964035755.1 of Teleogryllus oceanicus. Lineage (NCBI taxonomy): Eukaryota > Metazoa > Arthropoda > Insecta > Orthoptera > Gryllidae > Teleogryllus > Teleogryllus oceanicus. Next base: position 9,057,621 of record CAXIVR010000007.1, read on the forward strand.
CTGGTTAGAGGGAAACCCCATTAGCTGACGGTAGGTCGGCGCCGGATCTCGCCATCCAGCGGGGAAGGACCACCACCATCTCCCGAGAAAAGGAACATGCAGTACACTAACGCGCCCGGAAACAAAACCAAACCAAACTTCCTACATAATTCACGAGATCAACTGCCCATCAAATTACTTGTGTATTCAACATTCAACTCGCCAAAGTTTGGCGCACTTTCTCACTCGAAATCACAGGACCCACTATTTCTGTCGCGCTGTTTTAAGTTGCGACTATAGGAGAAAGAAGTGAAGGTAAGTAAAGGGTAAAAAAGTGACGGTGAGGAGAGAAGAAAGAGATTATCCTGAGATGTCACGCAAAACAGAGTGCCCTGAAAATTCGCCGAATGGCTCTACTCTTTCTCCTTTCAAAAAGTACGGTGTTACTCTCAGAGTTGACTTGTGCCTTGTTTGCGTCGTTTTTCTTACTTACTTTGCAACTCTTTATTACATTGGTCCCAGTACAGACAACACTAACTTATTGTTATTAGGAATGATAATATAAGCTTAGTTTCTAAACGAATCCTTCACTTTCTTATATTTATTTCTCTCAATAGTTATATTTAGAGAAACGTTTACAGAAAAGAAATTATTTTTAGATTATATTCACAGCATGATTGTTACGAAATCATTATTAATTAATGCGAAAAATTCTCCATTTTTAAGTATGTTACAAATGAGATTTTTAAATGTTGCTTCCTGCTAAGACATTGTCCCTATTAAGGAAAAATGATTGCAAAATGCAATTTGTATCTTAACTACCAGCCGGATACAGAACGATCTATTTTCATGCCGGTTAAAAGTTGCATACATGAAAATTAAAAATGGTGTCCATGAAAGTTACAATGAACAAAGTAAATATTCCTGTTGGGGTTTCAGAAATAGTTTAAGATCTGCCTCTTTCTTATGAAAGTGAAGATAATTAATCCTGTAAAATATGTAAGAATATTATTTATCAACGTTATATTTAGAAATTCTAGCAATAAAGATAAAAAAATAGCGACGACGATAACAAGAAGTAAGTATTTATTCTTATCACGATACAAGTTAAAGATCTTCCTTCTGTTGATGAAAATGTATCTTTTTAATTAATTTGCAAACTTCCTTCTCAATGAGGCTCATGGTCACACACAAGTGCTTATCACTGTAATAAAGATTCATTTTATAAAACAGGAGGTGTGAAAATTACTTAATGTCATCGGTCACGTTACGAAAACCCAAGTATAGTCTTTGGTTTTGATGGGGAGTCCAAAGGCCTAGCACTAACCACGCAGAGCAGAGCCTCGGCGGCGGCCTACCAGGAGACACTAGGGCCTCCTCAGTAGCACCCTCCACCTTTTTCTCTAATTTCTATAGGGAGTCCAAAAGCCCTGCACTAACCACGCACAACAGAGCTTCGGCAGCAGCCTACCAGGAGACACTAGCGCCTCCTGCAGTAGCACCCTCCAGCTTTGTCTCCGGTTTTGATGGATTGGTTTTGGTTTGGTGTTTTCGTGTTTCCGGGCGCGTCAACTGCTTTGGTCATTAGTCCCGTTAGTGCAGTACATGTTTTTCTCAGGAGATGGCGGTGGTCTTCCCCCGCTGGATGGCAGATCCGGCATCATTGCCGTCGGCTGATGGAGACTACATAACAGGACTCTCCCACCGGCGGGGCTGCCTTGGCCGGAGCCAAACTCTTGTGGTACTTATATGTAATTGTGGTACTTATATATGGTACTTATGTATAAACATATATTGAGAAATCAGAAGAAATATTGATGAACGACTCATTAAGTAGCACGAGAGCGCTTCTCCCCTGCTTTCCTGAGAGCAGTGCAATGTGATAGCACCTTTCTCCTTGTATCTCGAATGGAGAGAACTCCTGGCGCCCAACATTGGGCGCGGGGTTCGCGTGGAAGAATGGCGCGCTCGTGGAGGCTTTGGCGGGCGCGCCCAGAGATTTCTTTAAGACGGCGCTCGGCGACGACAAAGCCGCGGCGGCGGCGGCGGCGGCGGCGGCGGCGGTGGCGGCGGCGGCGGCGGCGGCGGCGGCACGGCGGCGGCGGCGACGCCGTAGCTCGTGAAGTATGCGGTAATTTCGGTGTAAAATGGATTATGGAAATAGGTGTGAAGCTCAGCTGCGGTTGCGGGGCAGGGCGGGGTGGGCAGGGGCAGGGGCGGGGACCTCTTGCAGATGCGCGACGCCACCGCCACCTGGATCGTCGGCAGGTATACAGGAGCTCTCCACTGGCCCCGGGAGGCGGCTGACAAGCGTCCTGCACGTGGCACCCCGGAGCGCGCCGGGCGCTCGCTTGCTCGCTCGACGCGCGGCAGCGGCATGCGCTGGCAGTGACCCGGAGCGATCAGGTTCCGTCGTAGATAGCGTATCCAATCGGGAAATCTTCGTCAGTGGTCAAAGGTACTCCTTGGAAAACAAAGCAATCTTACGATTATCTTATTGTTTAACAAGCTGTATATCTTTGCCCCGGTGAATAACAGTAAGTCAAAAGAACGTAATTTTACGGGTAGGTAAAAAATACTTTAAGTAAATGCTGTAAATCGAGGATTAATGATATTCAAACAAACCCTATACAAACAGTTTCGTTTGAATATTGCCTTTCGTTTAAATACAAGTAATCCTGATTGCTTCAATTGAGTTGCTTTGCTCTCTATACAATTAAGTTCTTTGACTTATCAACAATCACCAATATGCTCAGGACATTGTATTGCGTCACATTATTTGTAAACAGGGCGAATGGTAAGGATAGATATATATGGGATTTGGCGGCCTAACAACGCGGTGGACGAGTTATCGTCGAATCAACCAAGCTTCGTTGCCTTGAACCACAGGGCGCGGCTAGTTGATAAAATCAAACTGTTTGGGGATTGGCCAGAAAGCAATGACAGTCTGGGGCGCAGCTAGTTGAATTGTAAATGGTGGGGATTGGCTAGGCATGGAATGACAATGTATTTTGACGGGAAGCGGGTCGAATTTGTTCTCACAAGAGACAGTAGGAAGTATGGACCGAAGTTTTTGAAGAGAAGGGGCTGAAAGAGAATATGGATGCATTGACTTGCGCCGTGGTGCTGTACGGATCGTGTATAGATAATTGATGTTGGGAGCTTGGGAATTGTGAACATCTACTTTGGAGCGTATCGTTGTCGGACTTAGAATATTGATGTAATGTGCGGAAATTGGAACTTGGAAATATTTCGACTGCAGCAGCTATAATTTAAACTGTGAACTTAGGTGAATTTGTCGGCAACAGGACTGGGAATTATTTGGAAGCAGATGTGGTTGCTGAACTTTAATATTTTATGCCATACGCGTTAGAAAGAACTGGGAACTTTTAAAGGAAAATTAATTAAGACTTATCTGACTGATGAAATTGGTGAGATCCAGTGACTTGAATACACTTGTGCAGAACGGAAGAAAGATGGTATTTGGACTGGAGCCATCGTCACCCAGAAAGAAATGAAAATGGTTCTACGCAGCGACATCGGCCAGAGCGCGCGAAGGCGGGTGCTGCAGTGTGCGTTTTGAGACTGGTCAAACCGAAAATGCATTATTGTTAAAATTTCATAAACATTAGATGACACCTGATTTCTGTGAATAGAAAAGATTTTCATTAAGCTAATTCCAGCAAATGAGTAGCTAGAAATGTATATATTGCTTTTTCATGGATTCCTCGGCCACTCTGTACGGATGTCGCAGATCGAATAATCTGTTGCAACTAAGCGTATGAAGCATGTGATTATTTTCTTATATATTATCGACCCATATTAGCGGATATTATTTATTGGAAATAGCAGTTGAAGATTAATTGTATGCAGGTGAATTAACGTGATATTTTCCTGGCACTTATATTCGTTTATAAATTTGGAACGGGTTACGTTTAGTTATAATTTAATTATATTGAAGAAGGACAGATGAAATATTGACACCAACTGCATAGCGATCTCTCAGCCACCTGATTGGGCATGTATTTTATTTTCCTATGTCTAAGCATTTAACAGTTCTTTTTCATGAAGCAGATTTGTTTTCCAAGTTAGGAACTACCTGCCTCCGGCCAAGCTCATGTCAGCCGAGAAAGACGTTATTCAAGTGTGAATTTTCAAGTCGAGCTCTGGCTGCAAGAACTGAGATGTAGTTGATGAGATCCATGCAGCAATCGTGTTCTTGCCGTAGATAACGTGCCGGTGGAAGGTGATATTCTATAAGTAGATAAAAATGTCTCAATTAAAGACAACTGTACTGACTGTGGGTGTGTTGCCTATTTCATTTTCTGTGTTTAAAAACTAGAATTAGTTAAATAGCAGCCTGATATACTATAGTCAAGAAGCGGCTTAACATTTTATAGTTGATGTGTATGATGGTCAAGTCAAGTTTCTTTGGTGGATTTCACTTGGAACATGGATAAAATTAATACAGTGGAGCAATTGTACAATAAAGATACACGAGTCCTTATAATTTTATCGCAGTTTAGCCTTTATATCATACCGTTTCATTGAAAAGGTTATTTATTTTCAAATGAGTATTGAACAAAAGTATTCATATATTACTAATAAAAGTAATTTTCTAATGAAACCAAGAGACTGGTCAACATTAGTCATCCGTGACAGAGACTAAATACAATCTACCGTCTTCGGCGCTGACAGTCGTAATGTTGGAATTGAAACCCAGTATGTTAAGATTCATTACCCTGACTTATTAAGGTTATTGTTGAATCTTTGCCACAAGAACGCTGAAAACAAATATGAAATGTGAAAATTTTTAAAGATTGTTAATTCAAGATTTCCACTCAGCTGTCTTGAATGTTTTTCATTCCAAAGTGAGTTACAGCAAATAATTAAGCAAGTGACGTTTAAGAGTAAATTAATTAATATTTGAATCTTTGCACCGCCACCATGTATTTCTTCTGCAAGTCCTGTTAGAGTGCTGACAATTTGGAAGTATCAATTGTCCAGTTATTAAGTGTAGTAAGTTCATTTCTAATCAACAAACTTTTGAAGAGGTTGTGTTATGTTTACATATTCCATAGCAAAAACTTTATCTCGTCATCACTACTTCTTATTACGTATATTTTCAATGTTGATCCTTAACAGATTGTGAGCACGTTTCTCGAACAGCCCATTGTACACAAATGCATATTCAAACATCCCGCCCGAAAACAGCGTTCAAGAGGCAGCAATGAAAGAAAATAACGAAGGCAATTTTTAATTATGCAGGCGGCCCCGCTGGGGTGGGTCGTGGGGGAGGGCGTCTTGGTATTCCGTTTGTCGCGGCAGGCGCCACCAGACAGGGTGGGGAGGCAGTTGCCAGCCACTGCCGTCAACCCCCACCCCCACCACTGACACCCCCTTCCATTGCAGCTCCCGCCACGGGCTTCACCTCCTCTATTGCCACCACCCTCGCCGAACCCTTTACTTCCACCATCTATTGTCATTTTTGTCACCAACCCCGCCTGCATTCCACACCACCGCCACTTATTCACCGTCACCGCTACCACCACACATCATAATCGCTTCTACTCCTCTAGCGTTTCTCATAGGCAATACATCTGGCCACCAATCCTACATCGCCATCTGCCGTCACTTATCATTCACCACCACCACGATGCAGCGCCTCTGACCGGGAGGTCCTAGGTTCGAGTCCTAACGGCTGCAGGATTTTCGACATTAGTTTTTCAGCTACGTCGAATTCAGTCGCTGTCTGGAGGAGAATTGTAGCGGCCGGCTGCTCTGATCGGTAATTTTTCGTGGTTTCTCCGATCAACACCAAGCGAAAGCCGGAGCAGTACCCTACCAAACGGGCCAAGGACCGCGCGTGATCTGTCCCTCCCCTTCCTTGTCCTATCCTCTCCCCTTACACACACACTTACACTAACATGCACTACACTACCAAATATTCCGGGAGACCGGTCGGGAGTTTAGAGCTTGTCCCGGCTGGGGCAGTGCCCCGCTGGTGGGAGAGTCCTTGTTAGGGGGAAACCTAACTAGCCGACGGTAGGTCGGTGCCGGATCTCGCCATCCAGTGAGGGGAAAATCACCGCTATCTCCCGAGAAAAAAGATGCAATACACTAACGGGACTAATGACCGAAACAGTTGACGCGCCCGGAAACAAGAAAAAATCAATCAATCCATCAAAAACCACCACCACGAGTGCTCTGCATCACCGCCACTGACACAATCCTTGCTGCCCCACTGTCACGCACCGCCGACACCACAGTCGCCATCCCCTCTGTTGTCGCGAAGTCGTCGACTTGCTACCGCCAACAACCCCACCATAACCCCCTCAACACTTGCAACCACTCCGCCTCCTCCACAGTTCCCGACTTCCAACTCTACCGCCACCGCCGCCACCGCGTTCTTCGTGTCCGCCACACCCGGCCGCCACGGCCGCCGCCGCCGCCGCCGCCGCCGCGCGGTGGCTTGTGGGAATTTCATTACGTTCATTACGCTCCGCTGGCCGCCTAATATTCTTTCTCGTGCGTTCTGGTTCCGCGCCGCGAGCCTCATAAAAGCTGCAGGCACCCGACTGGCGACTAATGCGGCGCCGTCAAATATTCAGCGGGCGGCGTGCGCCGGCGGCGCGGGCGACGGAGGCGCGGCGGCGGCGGCGACGGTGGAGGTGGCGCCGGCGGCGGAGGCAGTGGAGCTGGCGGTGGTGCGGTGGTGATGGTGGTGGCGGTGGCGGCAGCGGTGGTGGCGGTGGTGGCGGTGGCGGCGGAGGCGGTGGAGGCGGCGGTGGAGGCGGCGGTAGAGGCGGCGGCGGATGAGGAGGCGGTGACGGTGGAGGTGGCGCCGGCAGCGGAGGCAGTGGAGGTGGCGGTGGTGCGATACTGATGGTGGTGGCGGTGTGGTGGCGGTGGTGGCGATGGCGGCGGCGGTGGCGGTGGCGGCGGTGGCGGCGGTGGCGACGGTGGCGACGGTGGCGACGGTGGCGACGGTGGCGGAGGCGGAGGCGGCGGCGGTGGCGGAGCGGCAGCGGAGGTGGCAGTGGAGGTGGAGGTGGCGGTGGAGGTGGAGGTGGCGGTGGTGGAGGTGGCGGTGGAGGTGGCGGCGGGCGGCGGCGGAGGCTGCAGGAGGCGGCGGAGGCGGCAGAGACAGCGGCAGCAGGCGGCGGCGGCGGAGGCGGCGGGGCGGCGGCGGAGGCGGCGGCGGAGGCGGCGGCAGAGGCGGCGGCGGCAGCAGCAGCGAAGCGCGGCGCGGCAGAGAAGGCAACAACCGGGGAGGCGGCGGCCGGCGGCAGCAGCAGCGGAGGCGGCGGCAGAGGCGGCGCTGGCAGCGGCGGCGGAGGCGGCGGCGGCGGCGGCGGCAGGCGGCGGCGGCGGCGGCGGCAGCGCAGCAGCGGAGGCGGCGGCGGCAGGCGGCGGCGGCGGCGGAGGCGACGGCGGAGGCGGCAGGAGGCGGCGGCGGAGGCGGCGGCGGAGGCGGCGGCGGAGGCGGCGGCGGAGGCGGCGGCGGAGGCGGCGGCGGAGGCGGCGGCGGAGGCGGCGGCGGAGGCGGCGGCGGAGGCGGCGGCGGAAGCGGCGGCAGAGGCGGCAGCGGAGGACGGAGGCAAGGCAGGCGGCAGCGGAGGCGGCGGCGGAGGCGGCAGCGGAGGCGGCGGCGGAGGCGGCGGCGGAGGCGGCGGCGGAAGAGCGGCGGCGAGCGGCGGCGGAGGCGAAGGCGGAGGCGAAGGCGGAGACGGCGGTGGAGGCGGCGGCGGAGGCGATGGCGGAGACGGCGGTGGAGGCGGCGGCGGCGAAGGCGGAGGCGGCGTCAGGAGAGCGGCCGTGCTGTTGACACCTCGGTGCGTGCGTCGTGGCGCGCCGAGTCCTGTCACGTGTCGGAGGCCTTCTTCACAAGCGGCGACCATTGCGACACTGGTGTTTTCGCTTGGGAAGGCTGACATGTGTTTCCGTGGATGTTCACGAGTGCGTATGGTTGCCATGTTTTGTGACAAGGTGCGTTGTGGCCATGTGGTCGAGCATTTTGCCCTGAAAAAGGCCACTGCAATATGGGCTCGAGAGGTCAGCAAAATAGAGGGTTTTATCTGATGAACAAATACTCTGGAGTTGCCTTTATGTGAATTAATTGTCAGAATAGTATTTTTTTAAATTTCTTGTAGGTTTCTTTCAAAGCCACTTCGACATCAGTAACTACGAGTGATCCACGAATTCGCGTTGCGTAACTCAATTTGTTTGCTTTAATTTATCGTAAATATCATAAAATTAATGCAGCGACATCTACCTGGTTGTGGCGCGTAGTGCCGGCCCCTTACAACCAATAACACTATTCGGACGCTCTGAGGTTTTTGCAAGAAGACTGGAGTTTGTCTTTGGGGATATACATAGGTCCTAATTATCGTCACGGTTTGTGATAAAAGTCAATGTATTGGTGCCTAAGAAAGTGCGTTATTATGTCTAAAACAACCGCTACTCAAAGAACTGACAGAATTCGAATGTTTTGAAGCATGAGCAGATTATGTAGAGATGTTTTATATCCTTTCGCAGACTCATTGACTCTCCAACGTTATTTGTTTTAGAGTTGGAGAAAGTGAACCGTGTACATCCTAAACAAACCATGTACATTCTTATTCTTTTATCATCCAATTCGGATGTTTCTTCTTTAACTAATTGTTAATATCAAAAATGAAATCACCAAGATAAATCTTTCGGCGTCGCGTGTCTACGATCTTCTTTAGGATGTGAAAGTCCCCTGGGTTTTCAGTTGGGAAGGTGGAGATTAGTTTTTGTGGAAGTTCACAAGAATTGCGGATAAAAATCACGAGCAATCTGAAGGGGCATTTCAGCTTTGAGGAAGGACACAACATGAGTGTCGAAACGCGATATTGTCAAAATATCCAAGACAATTCAGTTGGTGCTGTGATAGAGAAAATATACCGTGTTTCCGTACCTTTCGTATGTTCATTATTTCTTACCTTTCTTACCAAACTCACACACTTTAAACAAATTTCTTCGTGCCCTCTTGATTTATTTTTGAGGTACCCCGATATGCAAAGTAATGAGTAAGCGGTCCTACTTCTGTCTTGCCTAATTCAGATCGGTTTATTTCTTTCTTAATGTGTTCTCAATCCTGCTACCTCTACCTCGTCGAGTTGTATTTCGCCCGTCTTTTTTACAAAGGCATCCGAAGCAAGTTCTGAAGTTTTCAGTTTGGTCAGTGTTTTCTGTCACTGCAGTTAGAGACAAATGCAAATGGAGACTTCCTGCGTACTTCTAGATCTGTAAGTACTTATTCTATCTGTATTGACCAATCCAAATAGTTCGGTTACTTAATATGTCGGCAATATTGTAAACCCAAATTAATGGCTGATATGTTACTTGTATGCCCTCAGGACAGATAACGTCTTGATTTTCGAAGTCAAAGGGAGAGATAAATGGCACGCATTTTCTGTAAATCTTTTGTCAATTCTTACCCTCCACGTGCTTGCGTTTTATAAGCCTTTCTTTTGTACCATCATTTCTCGTTTTTTTGTTTCTAATTTATATTTAGAAGTTAGCTTATTCTTTTATCTCTTATTCAAATCCACGGTTCCGGAACTTGAGAAAGAGAAGAAATAACTTTATGTTTCGTGATCTAATAATGACTACTAACTAGTTATAAGGAATATATTTAGGCATTCTTAACATAGTACGAAGTACATTTCAAATAAATTGTTAATTAGCAAAGTTTTGCTTGGAATCATCCGCACCCGACAGGGGATGATTCCTAGAAAATGAGTAGTGAGTCATACTACCGATTGTATTTTCTGGAGAATTTTTTTTCTGTTTTTCCATTAAGAAAATTTAAAATAAAAAATATCGAGTCAAAATTTTCATGAATATAATTATTTCACCTTATCCCTTTCACAATATAAATTTGGCCTCCATTGGAACTATGAGCAATAATTTTAAAATGTATTAAATATTATTCTGACATTAGTACATATTTTATAATAAAATAACATTTGATATAAAAATTAAAATAACCAAACTTTGTTATAAAATTGAGATACCCTTATTATCACAACATGTAAATGGAAGTCTAATACCACCACTTTTTCAATAAGTAGCTAAAGCATTAACTTACACTGTAAAAAGTCTGGTATAGTTAGGTGGCATTAAACACTCATGAATCAAAATATTTTTTACCAATCCAAATGCTTAAGATCATATAGACAAGTATATATCATTAGTCCACGAACACCATATAATAATAACAATAATAAAAAATGATTAATAATAATAACTGCAAACTAATAATAAACTTTAATGTGAGAAAATAATTTACTTGAATTTATTCTTTGTAGGGTTATTATCCTTTGTAGAGTTAATATAATAAATTATATATTACAAAATTATACACCAGATATTTGTCGTAGGTGTTACTCAAAGACAAATCCCATTGCTAATGTATTTAAAATTTATGTCATAAAAGTCCCACCAAAACTCTCCCACAAGAATGATCAGCTCACAATCTCAAAAAGAGTAATAGCACGACCGCCACATTGGCTTTGGGATTTTGGGCACAATATCTGATAAGCCAATACTGCGCATTACGTACACCCTGCTCTAGACCGTGTTGGCAAACCGTTGGGAAAGCTCGGCTCCAACCGGCGTAGACGCCTACGGAAACCGACGAAGGTTTCCTCAAGGCAAGGACACCTCCGCGCCAATATATTCCGGCCGCTCCTTCTTCATTCATCCCCTGTCGCGCGCGGATTCCGGCTTACGTCCTCGAGCAGAGACGGGAAGCAAAAACGCGAGTATATTTCAGTATCCGACATATTGATTTCATACACTTAAATCGAGGTGTTACATTATCTTTATTCCTTGCCCTGATTTAGACGCGGGGCTTCCGCGAAGGCTGGTTATTTGTGCGCGCTCTAAGTCTGCAGCGGAGGCGGTGAAGGAGAGGGGGGTGGCGAATGGATGGTGCAGCCGCGAAGGTCAGGGGATGTCGGAAGTGTAATGGAATGCTATCATATCTCAGGAACAAACCAATGAATTTTAATGGTTTTCTTCTTCACCAAGCGAAGAGCTCATTTCGCGGGTGGGGAGGATCTGCTGTTGCGGATGGTGAAAGAAGGAGCGGCGGGAGAGCTCTCGCCCATATGGGGAAGCGAGAAGCTAGGTGCGAGGGGAATGAGGGTAGGGGAGGAAGGGTTGGTTTCTTGGTTGGTTGTTAGTGATTCCGGGCACGTCAACTACTGTAGTCATTAGTCCTGTATGTGTATTACATTTTTACCCCCGGGAGGTGGCTGTGATCTTCTCCCCTTGTTTGGCGACCTATCGCCAGCTAGTGGGGTTTCTCTGAACCAGGTATCTCTCATCAGCGAGGCACCGCCCCCGTCAGAACAAGCTTTAAGCTCCCGACCACTCTCCAGGCACGTGTGCTAGTGTGTGTGTGTGTGTGTGTGTGTGTATGTAAGGGGTGAGAATAGGACAAGGAAGAATAAGGATAGGCGCGGTCTGTGGGCAGTTTGTTAGGGTACTGCTCCGGCATTCGCCTGGTGTTGATCAGATAAACCACGGAAAACTACAGCTCAGTGCAGCAGGCCGCTAGAAGTCTCCTCCAGACAATGACTGAATTCGACCTAGCAGACAAGCTAATGTCGAAACTCTTGTCCCTGTTGGGACTGGAACCTAGGACCTCGCCAGACTCACTGCAGTGACATAAGTGAAACATGATGAGGCTGGATTGTACGGAATGGGGCGGCGTGAAGTGTGGTGATTCTGGAATGTGATAGGGGTATGTCGGAATATAACTTTATTGGTTTAGTGGTGAGTTGTAGTGGACATTTACATAATTCAAATGATTGAAGGCGTTATCATTGTCAACAATACTATTTATTTCAATTTCTCTTATTGAAATAAATAGTATTGTTGACAATGACAACACCTTCAATCATTTCAATTAGGAATATAACTTGTTGAAGTAGGATGTGGCATGATTATGCCGGATATGGCGAAATGAGTTAGATCATGGTGTGATAAGTCTTAAAAACTCGGAAAAAGGGGAAAGGAGGTTGTGACGAAACTATGGGTGGATTATCAAAATAAGGAATAAGAGAGCAATGGGGAAGAGAGACAAGGTAATTTTGGATATGAAACATTAATAAGAAAAAATGTAGGGTAGTTGGGATGACGCGAAATAAGAGGATGATACAAGTCAGAACCAATGGGTAGGAAGGGGGAAATAGTAGAAGCGGGAAGTGAGAACATATTGTAAAAAAAGTGGAATGGTGTTTGTACGTCAGTGTATACACTGTATTAAAATGCAGTGGTGGTCAATTAAATCGGGGGATTGATGGCCGGAAGGGATTGCTAGCTTTGAAGAATGTAGTGGAAGAAAATTGTAAGATTGTTAGATGACGCGCCGGGGTGAACAGTTATAGACGCAATTTTGATGTGATGAGATTCGATTATCTCATTCCGGAAACATTGAGAGTGAGATTTTTCCTTCTTTAAAGGACACAGTCACATGTCAAAACTAAACATTTCTTTGACTAGGGGTGTTTTGTATCTTTGTATAAAATAGCTTCTTTCATATTTCATATTATTTTACAAAAATATAGAACGATCTGCCCAGACTAGAGCGATTTTTGTCTACTTTCCGCCTTTTAAAATATAAACTTGTAAAGTAAATTGTGTCATTGAGTATTAAATTTTAGGTTCAAAAGATCGGGTCCGTAAAGTGCATCAAAACATGCCAGTGATAACTTTAGGAACGCAAACCATAAATGTAGAGGTTTTTATTGCAGTAAGACGGGTTGTTGTTATCTGCAGTTGCAAAATACCTTTTGTGTGCATTAGTAGTACATGTATTTGATTATTTTATAAAAAGAATACCAGTATCCATTCTTGAAATGTATTTCTAAACACAGTACATTCATTTTTTAAACACAAATGATAAGTATCAAAATTAAAAAAGTATAATTCATGTTTAATATTAAACAACCATAATTATTTAATTTCTCTAGCTTTGAAAAACATTTCCCCTACAATTAAATCACCCTAAGAATGCCCTTTTCAATATTTTTTTAGAGCATAGAAAGAATCAGAAAGATTAGGTCCTCCATTTTAGCTTTCTATGATTTACATTCAGCAGCGAAGCAGCGTCCGCCACCTCGAGGAGGTCCGCCTCGCAGAAAGTCGCAGGGAAACCTCTGCCTGGCCGGGAGGGGGCGGGGCGGCGGGGCGCTGGGGGTCGCGCAGCGGGCGACAGGCGACGGGCGGCGGTGCACGACGCAAACCCGTAATTCTTCCTTCCGGCGCAAAGTCCGCTTCCGCTTCCGGCGCACGCGAGCCCTCCCACGACTCTGCCGCCCCCGGTGCCCCCGCCGCCCCCGCCACCCCGCCGCCCCCGCCGCCCCCGCCGCCCCCACCGTCGCCCGCCGCCCCACCGCCCGCCGCCCCCACCGCCCGCCCCCCACCGCCCACGCCCCCACCGCCCCCACCGTCGCCCCCGCAACCCCTGCCATCCAACTCTCTTTGCGCGGTCCCTGTAGCCCCTACCTCCCGCGCCCACCAGACGGTTCCCCGCTGCCCCCGCCACGCCCCCTTGGCTCCCTGGGCGCTGGGGCGTAATTTAATAAGTGGCGGCGCTGTGGTAGCGCGACCTCCTCCCCTGCTTCTTGCGCTCCCGCGCCGCCTTCTGGCCCTTGTTCTTGCTGCTTGGGGCCGCTTTCTTCTCCGCGCCTCCGCTTCTTTGTCCATGTAATATCTGTCACTTCCTATCCGTGTCAGCCTTTCGCGTATGTTCTATTTTCTTCAGATCCTTTCTTTTTCTGGGTCTTCGCATGATTCTTATGGTTTTCTGTCGATCTTCTTACTCATTATTAATTTTCTATATGATTTGCCACATTATTATTCTCTTTTCTATTACATTCGCTTTCACACTTCAGTTCCTATATTTCAAACCGTCTGTATCTGCCGCTTGTTATTTTGTGATGTTCTAAATCTGCGTTGCAAGATTTTTCGTTTAATACTGAAATGGAGTCGATGAAATGGAGTCGAAATCTTACGTTTCTTCCACTTTGATTCAACTTTGCTAATAGGTATCAATGACGATATAAGGCATGAGAATATACATCGTCGGTATTCAAGATATACTCACTAAGCCCGAAAACTGTGTTTTCAGATAAATCAAATTAATTTTGTTTTGTTAAATCTGTTTCGTCAATATACTTTGCTCGATAGGAAAGAAACCGGTTTTCTTCTATACACACTTTGTTGTGTAATATTGCTTCAAAAGTACAAAATATCAGATACGATGTACATTTTAATTATTCAGTGACATCTAAAGGGGAAATAATCAATAATTTAGTTCAATAGCATCTCAGAACCTCAAAAATCACAATTTCACTGATCAAAAGAATTGAAGAAAACGTAAAAGGAATAAAAAATACCCGAAAACAAGAAAATGAAAACTCGAAATGTCATTAGTGCGTTTGACTTACACACGACATGATCATTGAAAATTTTATATTTTTTACTTAGAGATAGTTACTACACTGAATTTTTCGATGGATTAGAATAGTTGAAAATGGAAGTTACACATAATTATTTAAGGTTTCAATATTTCAAATCAAATATTTCCAACAATTTTGTACAGTTTTAATATTAAATAATATTTGACGTTTTCACTTTGCGAAATGTAAAATCAGGACGCAAAATGGCCAAGAAGTAATGAAATTATATTAATTAATTATATTAATTAATTATATTAATTAATTATATTAATTATATTATATTAATGAAAACGAATGTGTATTAAATTTCTTTAAATTGTTTTGGAATATAGATTTTAATATTTGTTGTGCAAGCAATACTTGAATTGGGGGATGGGATGTTTAACTATTATTTCAATACAAGGAACATACTTTTTTTTATTTTAAATAAAAGGAAACCCATTTATTTATTAAATAATTGACGCAGTTTGGTAATATTTTAATAAAAATACATTTCGTACCTTATCCATACCTAAATTGAAAAACGACATTGCAACACCTTGGCCGATAAATCGACAAAAGCGCTCGGTCGCAGGGAGGCTGGAGTAATGAAAGCGGAGCATGCCTTCACAGATACTCCCACACGCGCGAAGGCGGAGGCGATGGGCGGGGTGAGATGAGGCCGGGGGCGGGGGGGGGGGGGCGGGGGCGGTGGCGCCAGGCACCCCTCGGTCGCGTGCCCGGCCGCCGTTGCGCCGCGCGGGTAACCAATCCGTAACCGCATTGGCCGCTCCGGGAAGCCAACCGCCCCGCCCACGCCGCCCCGCCACGCCCCCGCTCGCCGCCCCGGACGCCACCGCCGCCGCCGGAATCGCGCGGAGGCTGCGGTCAGCGGAGGCCTCCGCCCCCGCCGCCGCCGCCCCGCGCTGCGCCGCATCGATTTATGAAGGCGGAGGGCGCCCGCGGCGACGCCGGCTGAGGAGGTCCCCGGCGACCTGCAGGGCCGCCACCAGGGTGGTAGTGGTTGTGACGACGACGATGATGATGACGATGCACGTAACGTCGATAACTGTACCGGGAGCGGTGGCTCAGGTCATCAATTGATGTCACTGCAGCGCCTCTGACCGGGAGGTTCTAGGTTCGAGTCCTGACAGCGGCAGTATTTTCGACACTAGCTTTTCGATCGGTAGTTTTCCGCGATTTCTCCGATCAACACCAAGCAAATTCCGGAGCAGTAACCCTAACAAACAGGCCACAGATGTCATGCGATCTTTCCTTCCTCTTCCTTGGCCTATCGTCGTCTCTCACACACACACTTACACTAACATGCACTACACTATCACATATCCCGGGAGACCGGTCGGGAGCTTAGAGCTTGTCCCGGCTGGGGCGGTGCCCCGCTGGTGGGAGAGCTCTTGTTAGGGGGAAACTCTGCTAGTCGACAGTAGATCGGCACCTGATGACACCATCTTGGAGGGGGGGAGACCGCCATCTCACAAGGAACAAAAAAACATGCACTTACGAGACTAACGGCCTAAGCTGGTGACGCGTCCGGAGTCACCAACCAACCAATCGAGAACTGTGATGGTAATGGTGGCTACTGTACCCTTGTCGTTGACTGTGAGGCTGTAACGCAAATGATAATGGTTACTGCTACGGAGACAATGACTGACGGAACTATGACGTGGCGGTGACGGTAAGGGTAACGGCGAATTGTGATGGTGAAGTTGACAGTGTCGGTGATCATGTCGGTGACGGTGACGTGCCGATATCGATGGCTATGATAGTTGTGACAATGACAGTAACAATGACAATGACTGTGGCGGTGGTTTTTCTTTCTTCTTCTGCTTCTTCTTCTTCTCATTATCGAATATATGCCATTTGATTCTCTGTTTTTTGTCTTTTATTTACACAGTTGTTGATTTTATTACATTTCTGTTTACCTTAACTTTACATATTTAGGAAGGCTTAATAGCTAACTTTAATTAAAACTTGACACTATTCCAACAGTTGAGGTTACCTTTAGGGTCCTCTAGTCTGGATCGAATTCAGAGAAGTTCTTGAAGAATATGCGAAAAGGAAATTTGTTTTGAATTCTGGTTGTACGTGAAGGGTACCGAGAGTCTTTGTACCGAGAGTAAAGGGATTACATTATTATAATGAAGGTAACTAAGAAGCCGATGATGTCACCTTCACCCCTTCGTGGCAACGAACACCGGTGGTTAGTAATATCTAATGGTCAAAACTTTGCCGAAATAATTTCTTTAGCAGTCTATATTCCGAGAAAAAAGTATAAATGAGCTTATTATTATTATTATTATTATTATTATTATTATTATTATTATTATTATTATTATTATTATTATTAATATTATTATTATTATTATTATTATTATTATTATTATTATCAATGATGAAGTTAATGTGTTTATGCGTTTAAGTTTATTATTGGTTGAGGTGGTTTTTCCCTTCTTATTTTCTCGTGTTACTACACACGTAGTATCGAGAAAGTTATATAATGTTGCGAAGGAATAGAATATTTTTCTCAGAAAAACTAGTATTGACTAGTATTGTGGAGTCTCGATACCCAAAAGTGGATAAATCTTGATCATCTACGCAGTAAATTATTTCCTCGCACCCTGTATAGAGTGCAAGTTTAAAGTGTCATTTGTGGGTCTTTGCTTGACATGAAGCCTCGAGGAAATTTTCGTTTTTTTCTTGTAATGGCTCCAAATGTTTTAATATTTTATTGGATAGAACTTATAAAATAACACAAGTCCGATTTTTGTGAAGATCTCTGAATTTTCAGAAATTGCAAATGTTTAAAATTAGTTATGAAATTAAAAAAAACTTAAAAATTCTTCTTACAACTACAATACTAAAGATAGAGATTTTTATTCTAAATGAAATATGTCTAGTTTGAACTTTTAAATGAGGTCACTTTCAATTTTCTTTAATATATGAGAAGTTATTGCATAATTTAGTGTGAAAAGAAAGGAGAATTTTAAAACCGAATTTTCTCAAAAAATTTATTTTATTTCTTCTTCAAATATTTTATGCGGATTGTGCTAAATGTCCTTTATAAGATGACATTTGTCATAATTTGTTTGTAGGTACTTTTTGTACAAATGATTCTAAATTCACTGAGTAACATGCTATTTACGCTATTTTCATTTTTCCTTTTGATTTTTTTAAATTGCACAAATGAAATGTTTTCAAATATATCTCATATTAATAATATTTACATGTTGTACGGACATTTCTTATACATTGTTGCTTTTGGGAGAAAATGTGTTTAAAAATTGTTTTACTGACGTATTTTTGTAAACTCAAAGGTCTTCTATGTAAAAGGGTGAAAAATTGTGTATTTTCATAAATGCTCATACATCATTTTATCAAAAACGGCTCTATTTTTAACGAAAATTTCCAATTTGGATCCAGAACCAGGTTTTACTCATTTATATTATTTATAAACGCGTATTTCATTTCTGCAGTTATGGGATAGACAAATTGAGAAAATGTGAGCCATCCTCATTGACGCGGCAGTAGATGGCAGCTGATAATGAATGGGAGCAAAACCGAAAAGCTTGCACACTCAAAGTATTATAGAAAAATAAGTAGAACGAGAAAGTATTGGTATTTTTATTACAACACTAATTTATTTTCATTCAATGTTTTCGAAAGATTTTTAATGTTACATTACCGAGGTGATATATAAGTTCATTTTTCAATATTTTCTTTCCTGTGTCTAGAGTAGCATTTAATATTGTTCCTATTGACTCACAATTATTAAATATTTTTCATATGAACTGCTTATTTTTACTCGTGCAATTTTCACGAGGTTCGAGATTCTGGTTTATGGTTTTAAAAGCATAGTTTTTATTGATAATCTGGTAATGTGCACCACGGGAGTAATTTTCAAGGATGCCCTCATTGAGCTAGTAAATTGGGCGTGTCCACTCACTTGTTAATACAAAAGCGAAAGGGCTAGAAAGCGGAGTGAGTGTGGAGTTGGGTAAGAAGGGCCCGCGCAAAGGGCGGCTGGAGCGGAGCCCAGGGCAGCTCCGTTGGCTGAGGAACAGCTCCGCCGCTGGGCAGGGCAGCGGAGGCGCATTTTGCCGAGCTGTGCACGAGCTGTGCACGAACGGGGTGAGGAGAGGCGCGGAAGAGGCGGAAAGAAGCGAGGCCGTAACGGGTCGTAGGAGGTTAGGTCATATTTGACGAGGTGGGGCGTAGCTGAGAGGGGCGGGGCTGAATATAGTTTGATTAATTGATGATTGATTGTTAGTGATTCCGAGGTAACTACTAGGGTCGTTAATCCCGTGAGTGTAGTGCGTGTTTTTCATCGTGATGTGGCGCTGTTCTTCCGCACTGAATGCCGAGATCCGGCGCCAATCTACAATCGGCTAGCGAAGTTTTCCTAACCAGGTATCTCCTAACAGCGGGGCACCGCCTCAGCTGGGACAAGCTCTAAGCTCGGGACTGGTCTCTCGGCACGTGTAGTAGTGTACTGCATGGTATTGTCAGTGTGTGTAAGTGGTGAGGATAGGACAAGGAAGAGGAAGGAAAGATCGCGCGCGTTCCCTGGACCGTTCGTTAGGGTACTGCTTCGGCATTCGCCTTTTGATAATTTTTGAACGTTGGAGGTACAATAAAGTTAAACGACACACGATATAAAAGGCTAAAAAGTTGAATAACATGGTTTTTTGACCAGACATGAAAGTAAGTTCGGTAAGGCAGAACTGTGCATCGTGACAAAAGTTCAGAAATTCTAAGGTAAGTGAGTACCTAAACTTGAAGTGAATTCTGAGGGACTAGAAAATTTCAAAATGTCAGTCAAAACGTGAGTCAAGAATCTGTCATTTATTAATCAAATGCAATCCTGAAGTTGCACCACCTCAAGAAGTACTTCAATTACTATTTCATCCAAAGAAACCGACGGCAAGAAACTCGTGTTACAGCAACCTATTACGCACTGATTCCTGAAAAGAAATTATTTAAAGTTACTAAAATCCCACTTTGATTTATTCTGGAGTTGCCAAAAGTACTCTAGTGCGTTTATAATACTTTTTTTTAATTTTAGCACATAGAGTTGACAAAAATATTCAATTTTCAAATTTTTCTTTTGAAAAAATTGAAATATATTGGAAAATTCAGAAAATTAAATATGTTGGAAATTCTCAAAAATTAAAAATGTTTCTAAGTCTCGAATGGAATTCGAGCGGAGTGTTTATAATTATTGTACTGAAATATGTGGTAATTTCAAGTTAGTGATGCACACGTCATTTTTAGGTAATTTAATTATGCAATATTTCCGATTATAATATTAAAATCGTTATTATAAATAGAAAAATTAGAAAATGATTAAAAATATGAAGGTTACATTTTGATCTTTTTTCTGCGAATTGACGTTTAATGACACAATCGGTTGTCTCGTTTCATCACATCACTACACAGACGAAATAAAGTTAATTGGGTTATTAAAAATCTTTTTAATTTTATACTCCCTTTGAAATCATTAAGTACTTTTACTATTTACATTAATGTCATTAATGAGAAAAATAATAAAAAACAATAATTGTTTTATTAATAAATATGTTCGGGCCCACAGCAAAGCAGAATGACAAAATCTTATTTTATCTGCTAACGGCTCCTAGCGCCAACCGTCTGATGTAACTACCATGTAACGGCCGTTTCTTGCAGCACCCAGCGCACGTGTGCATTTGCTTGTGCTTCCCAGAAACGCGTCTGGCGATATTCAAGCCAATCGTTTCCTAACGCCCTTCTAGCAAACCGTTTGTTCTCTAAACTTCCGGAAAATCTCAAATTCTCATCAATGATTGGCTCGGGCCCTATCCCCACTCATGTAATTCTAAATCAAAATCACGTGACGCTTGTCGCTGTTAGAAAAGTCAGTCGCAGTCTGAATGCCTCGCAGGTAACATGTGTATGCGTTCGGGCTCCGTGTTACGGCAGTAAAAATTCGATGTCTCTGAAGAGTATCGTATTCAGCATTGCTAACATAGTGTAATTTGTTAACTTTTAGTAAACTGTTAATTTTGTGAAAACTATTTCAAGTGACACGTGCCACTAGTCAAAAGCAAGGTCAGCTGACTCCGTGTAGCGTCATATGTAAAACTACTTTAAGTGTGATTTAAACTGCCACGTGCTTGCACTGTACTTGTGAAAATGTTATAAGTAACAACTCAGGAGACATTAAACTATTGTACAAGGTGAAATTGATGATTTATTCACAGTTGATCCTCACCAGAATCTTTCTTCATCTGAACTGTCGCAAGGAGCGGACCGGTTTGTATAAAACGTCCAACACCAAAATACGGTCCACTTTTCCCCAAATACAACAGGCCCGTTCAAAATAAATAAAATATAAAATAGAATAGATAAGAAATAATAGATAAAAATATCAATGGAATATTTTCCAGATTATGTTAAAGTAAAATTATAGTACGATTTTACCTGTGGTAAACTGTTTATTTAAATTATACCCTTTTTACATCTTTAAACGTAACTTTTAACCTTAAATATTAAATATGTCACTTGTATTTTTATTTATTAATCGTCTGTATTATTTAACACACTACTGTACTAAGTAGGTATGTGTACTACCTTCTTGCTTTTAAAAGTGTTGCCTTAGAAACATCACTTTTTCGAATATCATGTATTTGCCAATGTTATGAAATGAAGAGGAATGTACGTCTCTCGATTGTTTCCAGCGGTCAAAATTTCCTAAATCTCTTGTATCCCCCTCCAAAAGAACATCTCCCTTACATTTCAGATGTTAACGTAATTTCGCCACGTGATCGCCCAATTGCAACTCGTTTGGTCTTGCTAGTGTCTTTCATGTGCTTTACGTATTTGTACGTCCTTTTTGGATCACTGTCGAACGTACATGATTTTAAAAATTCTTACCTGTTACGAAAAACGAAGAGTGACAACTAAACGTTCTTTAGCCGATAGAGCTACCCTAAATTTTGTTTTGTTTTTGCTATCTATGGGCCAATTAAATTCAAAAACGTCACACATTATGTGACACTGATTCAAGAGTAATTTTGGAAACCCGGTGGGTCTTCAACTCCTAGATCAGATTCGCAAAAGAACTCTTTTCCTTTCTTTCCAATATCCAATCAAGCGTCCACAAAGATCATCGGCATTTCTTCTGTTCTTCATTTAGTACAACTAGTGCGGCTGCGACTCGCATCTTTTGCCTTCTGTATCTTCTGTCCTCCATGTTGAATTTGAAAGTGACATCTAACTTCACTAATTAGTGCGCATCGTGACGTCACCAAACGACAAGAGAAAGTCCTAGTGTAAAACGATCGGCAATACCTTGTCGGAAAGATGTTGCTCGGATCTTTGTGACAACAAATTGACGCGTCTTGCTCTTGCTAATGTGAAGACCGCAAGAAACAGAAACACAGAGCTGAAAGATATTGCGGAAACATATTGTTAGTGTAAAGCCAGCTTTAAACTTACACTTACAAGCACTACACTATCGCAAATGTTGGGAGAGCCTTCGGGAGTTTAGAGCTCGTCCCGCTGGGCGATGCCCGGCTTTAAATTACACTTACAAGCCACCTTTAAACATACACTTACAAGCACTACATTATCACAAATGTTGGGAGAACCTTCGGGAGTTTAGAGCTCGTCCCTGCTGGAGCGATGCCCGGCTTTAATAATACACTTACAAGCACTACACTATCACAAATGATGGGAGAGCCTTCAGGAGTTTAGAGCTCGTCCCAGCTGGCGCGATGCCCGGCTTTAAACTTACACTTACAAGCACTACACTGTCACAAAAGATGGGAGAGCCTTCAGGAGTTTAGAGCTCGTCCCAGCTGGCGCGATGCCCGCTTTAAACTTACACTTACAAGCCAGCTTTAAACTTACACTTACAAGCACTACACTATCACAAAAGTTGGGAGAGCCTTCAGGAGTTTAGAGCTCGTCCCAGCTGGCGCGATGCCCGGCTTTAAACTTACACTTACAAGCACTACACTGTCACAAGTGCTGGGCGAGCCTTCGGGAGTTTAGAGCTCGTCCCAGCTGGGGTGATGCCCGGCTTTAAACTTACACTTACAAGCCAGCTTTAAACTTACACTTACAAGCACTACACTATCACAAAAGTTGGGAGAGCCTTCAGGAGTTTAGAGCTCGTCCCAGCTGGCGCGATGCCCGGCTTTAAACTTACACTTACAAGCACTACACTGTCACAAGTGCTGGGCGAGCCTTCGGGAGTTTAGAGCTCGTCCCAACTGGGGCGATGCCCGTCTGATAGGAGGTACCTGGTTAGGGAAAAGGTTCCGGTTGGGGGGTTTAGACATGTCGCAGGCTTCATCAGGGTATTGACATAGCGATGTTGTGCGTCAGGTATTAAATATTATCCGGCCTGGGCGGCGGCCGGGTGGGGTGGGTGCGCCGTGATTGGCGGAGGCTGATGAAGCCTGCGACATGTCAGGCGAAACGTCGGCCTCTCAGCCCACTACGCGGCGTCACCCGGACAGCGAAGAAGAAGTCATGACCAAAGCAGTTGACGCGCCCGGAATGGCCAATCAATGGATGGGCCACCGTGGGGGGGGCGTGGGGGGGGCGTGGGGGGCGTGGGGGCGTGGGGGCGTGGGGGCTGGGGGCGTGGGGCGTGGGGCGGGGTGGGCGTGGGGCGTGGGGAACGTGGGGCGTGGGGGCGGGGGCGTGGCTCACCGTGCGGTTGCCCAAGTTGCGGATGCGGCAGTTGAGCTGCGCCGTCTTTCCCACTAGCGCCGTCACGTTCTTGGAGGCGCTGGCGTCGAAGTGGGGCCCTCGCAGGCTGCCGCCCGCCGCCGCTGCCTCGCCGTCCTCCTCGCCCGCGTCCTCGCCGTCCTCCGCCCCCGCCGCCGCCCCCGACCGCGCCACGTACAGCTCCTCCGTGCGCAGCGAGTCTACAACACCAGGACACCTCGGTTAGGCGACGGGATGAATATATATTTTATTTATTTTTTTTATTTATTTATTTTACGTCAAAAAACAGTTAAAAACTGCGTATGACGTGCTATGGGAAAAAGTGAATTGTGTGCACATTTTCAAAATTCTGTGATCCCTACACTAAGTCTAATACTACTTAAATTTTGAATTAAAGATTGAACATAGGCTGTCTGCTACTAAGTTTGTTTTTTCGTCATTAAAGTTTCAATAATTTCTTTTTATAGACAGTCCAAACTACATTTATTAAAACATAAATTATTATTACATTCAAATTGGTATCTTGAACAAGAATAGCGTGGCAACGTTTCAGAGGTCGAGTTGTGCCTCTATCATCAGGCCTTTAACAGTGTGTCAGTTTAGAAGGAATGGGATGAGAGAACTTAAAATTGACCTTAATAGTTGGTATCATGTTGAAACATTTTCATGTGATGAAGTTAGAATGAAAGAAACATTACAAATTGTCAATAGTTCTTTATAACATGGTGAACTAGAATACATGAAAAACGTAGAGGATTGACCATACTAGAATTCACGACGGTTAATAAATTGTGGGATATGGATCACGGAATCGGTCAATTAATAAAACACATTAGTTTGCCAACGTTTCGGAATATGTAATTCCTTCCTCAGGGCTTACTAATATTAGTTATATTATTATGTATATTAGTAAGTCCTGAGGAAGAAATAACATATCCGGAAACGTTTGGCAAACAAATGTATTTTATTAGTTGACCATTCCCGTGACCCATATCCCACGATATAGAGGATTAGAAAAGATATACATATGAGAGTTATTAATGGGGACTGTGAACGCTTCTACTATGCAGTCAGTGCTCTCTCTCTCTCTGTCTACTCACGACCCTTCCTTCCCTCCCACTCTTCTTTCTCCAACCCCTTCTTCCCTTCTCTTTGCCCCGCTCTTTGTTCCTTTTTCCTCTCTCTCACTCCCTTCTCGCCCCTTCGCCTCCCTTTCTCTTCCCCGTTTCTCTTTTCCTACTGCCCACGAACCCACACCCTTTCTTGTCTTCCCTCATCCTTTCTTCCACCCTCGCCCTTTCTCCTCCCCGTTTCTCTTTTCCTACTGCCCGCTGACCCACAACCCTTCTTCCCTTTCTCCTCCCCGTTTCTCTTTTCCTACTGCCCGCGACCCACACCCTTCTTGTGTTCCCTCACCCTTTCTTCCCCCTCCCTCCTTCCCTCCCCGCCCTTCTCCTCCGGCCCTCTTCTGAAGCCACGCCTCGTTGCTCCAGCTCGATTCCAAGCCAACGTTCCAACTTCCAGACGAATAAAATATGGACTCTATTCCTATGCTGCCCGGTTTGGCGTCGTGTTCTTGCGCATAACGACGGCGAACCTGACGTCTCGTCCTAAAATACACGTTTTCGATATCGCAGATTCCAACTTTGCTTAGTTTTACCATGTTTGAAGAGATTACGGGCAAAATGTTTCGTGTTGCTGGAAGATGTTTGAAAGAAATTAGGATTGACGTTTTAAGAGATGAATAAACGAAGAAAATTTATTAAAATAGGGAAGATAAAGAATTAATGTGCTATGGAGGGATGAACTAAAACATAAAACTAGGAGACAAGAAGATATAAAAATGTAATGAAACATTTTGTTCAAAATAAAAAGAAAACTTGCGCTATTACTAAAATGCAGAAAGCAAAGTATGGATGTTTTCTTTCTGCGACAAAGACAGATTACTTCAGACAAAATTTTGAGATCAAAAAGGGCTTATAAATTCAGGGCAGGGAGAACATTCTCTGCAATAAAAATAATACTCAGTAAACCAAAGAAGTATATATTTAAAATAATATTTATGCCGTAGTATTCAAATTCACGTGGCATTTACCACGTAAGGTTTTGTGTGAAATGCTGTGATATCGATTAATGGTGACATGAAACATAAATAATAGACGTACACAATAGTCCACCGTGCACATAACATGCACGGCAACATGCACACACACTGATCACTAGGGAACGGATTTCCATGTAATTACATGTTTTTACACAAACAAGCTACCAGCATTCAATTATATTTTTTCGAGATTACAAGACATTCTGAATGAATTAGAACTATTGTTATTTTACATATAATTACATATTTTGATATAATCACATATTTTTACATATTTTACCAATTACGACATATTTCACTACATTTTAATATATTTATACGTCGAAACGGAACGTTTCAGATGCGCATTTGCAATATATGTTGCGAAATAATCTTTCTTAAAAATCAAATATAATGCTGCTGCGCTTCTTTGACCACCATATCTTTGCTATGAATTGTCAAACTTACTTCCCCATCTCGTTACTGCTTACTCGGAGTAACGGAGGGTGCATTTTTGTGAATAAAAGTAATTTCAACAACGTTTTGTTTATGTTTCAAAGAACACATTCGTTATTCCATTGAAAACTAACAAATATTTTTTACAGTAAATTGTCTTACTGCGTTGTTCGATTTGCAGGGATGTGTAATGAACGCTTGAACCCCCTCCCCTGGGATTCATCACTCGCTACACGGTTCTACTATTCACTTGTACACCAGCTCCTCGTAAATATTGTAATATATACTACGAACGTATTTTATATTTCGAATAAAATTCTTATGTGTGGTGAAGTTTAAAGTACAATTACTTCGTAGAGATAGAACCAACTTTCAGTAACTCCGAATCCTTGTTAAAGACTGATCAGCGACGTTTAGTGGTCGGAAAATACTTGTAGAGAACAATTTTTAAACACAATAATGAATTTTTATTTTACATATTTTCGACGTTTGTTTACATGTTTTGGAAAAAATAAGCACACATATATGTACATATTTTGTATTTTTTATTACAATAAAATCAGTTCCCTACTGATCACCACTGACGGTGTGATACTGAGTTTACGGTTATTCATGCCTTCACCTCACTGTGCCTAGGGGAAACCGATAAGTGGTTTATAAATTCCACTTCAATGAACTTCCAGACGTAAACTACGTAGCTTAATTAATATAAATTTGCCCGCTGACCCTTTCAGTGACATTTTATACCAACTTATATTTTTATTTTAAATTATTTTCATTTTTATTACAGAAACAATTTCATCCCCACTACCAACGCAAACTTTCTGTATCACAAACGTACGCATTACAACATTTCGAGTTCATTACAGCTCGCCGTCTCCAACACGCAGCTTCTACTTCTGCGGTCTCCCCTATCCCCCCTGCGGCAGTTGAGGCAGTGGGAGGCACAGCGCAGAGGGAGAACAAAAGAGCAAATAAAGGTACAATTTTGAAAATGTATTATCATAATTGGATTCTTTACCCTCTACCAAAATATAGGAATTATTTGGAGGATATTCCGTTGAAGTAGATCAAAAGTAAAATATTTATTATTTTTTATTATTAAAACATACAAACCGTTTGGGAGGTAATACGTTGCATAAACATAAAGAGGACATTTTACAAAAAAATGTTTATCGATATAAGAGCATCGCGAAAACAATTTTGGAGGGAACTCGATATTCATTTAGATTTTCGTTGGTTGCGTAGTGTCTTAGGCATACATATGCATATTAACACAATAGTAAACTGAAATCAAGAATTCACTAAGAATGTCTAACAATTCTAAACTGTCAACATGAATGTGGACATTTACAGCAATATGTAAACGAAATGTGGTGATGGTGTACGTAAATGTAAACGAAAAGGTAGTTGGTATTGCGCTTAATCTTAGTTTACATCATCTTCACACACGAAATGATGAAATATAATGCCAAGAAACATACGAGGAAAAATATTCACTATATATAAACGCATTGCGTTTCTGATCACATATGCGTTTGAATTGCGCGGTAGCCGTGGCCGTAGCCCGGTGAATCGTTCCGAACGGGTCATCTAGAACAGGGAACGAGACTTCAGCGCCGGGCAGTCAGGGAGGCAGAGAGTATAGAAGGGACGCCACGTTCGACGGTGACAAAAGCGAGTGAGGAGACGTCAGGAAGGAAATCGGGAAGCTTCGATGGTAACTGGAGCGAGCGAAAACATCAGTAGCACAGTCACGAAGTGATACACTAGGTGTGGATCAAAGGAAAAGCTACAAATTATGTGAAAACGAGAGACAGTGTAGAAAGACACGTACAACTTGGTACCAATATAAGAATAATAAGTTCATCTAAATGCTGCTGTAAATATTGATTTCTTTAACATAATCAATAATTCACTTCTGATAATCTGTCGAGTTAAGAATGTTATCAGTCTGCCTTCTAATAGGTGGTTTTGCCTCCGGCTTTTGTATACGGGGCGGTGAACTAATATGTTTTACATTTAGAATAACTTTACGATGGTTACATTTGGGTTTTTGCCAGTAATTAGGTGAATGTGAGTTAATTTAGAATCATCCGTTCTCAACCTTGAAATGACAACCTGATCTTTCCGAGAGAAGGCTTTGAATATTTTTAAAGGCATAGTTTTGGAAATTTTCTAGTGGATTCCACTACCCATCATTGATTTCCATGTTTTGAACCAGGTATTTTGCGTTTTCTTAGATAAATGGTTCCACTCGTCGAATGAGTTTAAAATTTCAAGAGCCCCTGCAGCCGTTACAGGAGTAGACATTTCTTCATCGATACCATTGAGGGGCGTGATCCAAGATAAAATGATGTTTTTTTCGTGTGTTGGATCATAATACATTTCATGAATTAAAATTACCATTTTATTCTTAGAATGGTTGCTCTTTATAGTACATATTTCTTCAAGGGAACAGGAGAAGACAGTGAATTTTTTGGAGTGTAGCGATTTAATTAGCTTGAAGGCTGCAGGCAGGGAGCATAATTCTGCTGCGGAGCTATTAGTGTATGAATTTAGTTAGTGATTTATTTGCATTTCTTGAGTAGTTACAATGGAAAAAGTTCCAATATTGTTTATGATGCTCTGAGTATAAATTTTATAGTAGTCGGTGTATTTACTGATAAATCAGTAGTTCTTTTTTAGATGATATATGCTCTTGTAAGTCACTTAGAGAGAGGTCACTAGTGGTCTCTGGGAGTTTCCACGGAGGTATCAAATAATAAATATCATGATATATGATAGGGTTGTTGAATGTTGCTGCTTTGATGGCATATTTTAAGGTTAATAAGAGTCTGATGAGATAATATTGGCTCTTTAGCTTCAATTAAGATACATTCAATCAGGATACATACAATTGTATAGAAACATCCCGCATAAATTCGAAGGGCTTTATTATGTATTACATCAAGCTTTTTGAGTTCTTTCCTTTTGGCAGAATCGTAAATAACTGCTCCATAATCAATCTCCTAACGAATTCGTGCTTTGTAGTTTAATAATACCATAGCTCTGTGTGCATCCCAATTTTGTTGTGAAATAAAAATAGAATGCCTAACCTTCTTTTGCAGTCATCTGTTAAATGTTGAATATGAGATTTCCATGACATTCTGGAATACAATTATCTTCCGAGTATTTTGATACTTTTAACGAAGTTGAGAGTTTGATAATCAAGTTTTAAAAAGGGTGTCTTTTCATTCTTATGCTTGGTAAATAAAATATATTGGGTTTTCGTGGCAGAAAATTGAAAGTCGGATCTAAGAGACTTTTCAAGTAGTTGTTTTAGAGCAATTTGCATGGCTTCTTGGGTGGAATTAATATTGGTACCTTTACACAGGTTAGTGATGTCATCTGCGTATTTCCTCGTGATCACCGGAAGTTTCGTTGCTGCTTCAGCATCACTGATTGCCAGGAGGAATAAGGTGACACTAAGAACAGATCCTTGAGGAATCCCATTTCCTAATTTATTTACATTAGATAAGGTACCATTTCGCGGATTCGGTGATATAACGGTCAGCGTACCGGGTTGTTCTACCCGAATCCTTCATGCTGGTGGGAGAGTTCATGGCATCGATGGTGTAACGGTTAGCGTATCCGGTTGTTATACGCAAGTTCGCTGGTCGAAACCCGATCGAAACCGTGGATTTTTAAGGGCAAAAAATCCTTCGTACGCCTTCCTTCGGAGGGGAAGTAAATCCGGCTGTCCCATGTAGTAGATTTACTGCATGTAAAAGATCGTCAAGCCTAAAAGAAGCCTCTGAGCAAAATTGAGATCTGCCTGTTTCGTCGCCCAAGATAATACCTCCTTTCTCCGCTAGGTGGTGAAAGGAGCGTAGCGAAATTTGCGTGAAAAGAGCGGGCCTGATGGCCCGAGTCTCGCCGCGTAAAATAAGGCACTAACTACTTTTACTTGAATTTTTCTATTTTTTGTAAAGTTGGATAGAAACTGAAACATATTGCCATTCATTCAAATTTCTTGTAGTTTTTTGCAGAATACAATGGGTCCAGACCATGTCATATGCTTTTTCGATAGTTAGACATATTGCCAAAACTTATGCCATGCACTCCGATTATATGCCTGTATGCGCTGAACCTCCCAGCAGTCTCTTCCCAAAGCTATTTGCCCTGCCGCTGAGTGACGTCCATCCCTTGCCGACAGATAGCAGCTCACGGGCGAATTACAGGACTCTTGAGAACGGCGCGGTTTTGTAGCCGCTCCATGAGCCACCAAGGGCCGGTTTCACCAACAGTCGAGTAAAGTTAAGAGTAGTTACTCGAGAGTAAGCGTGGATTCGGTGGTATAACGGTCAGCGTACCGGACTGTTGTACCCGAGTTTGCGGGTTCAAACGCGATCGAAGCCGTGGATTTTTAAGGGCGAAAAAATCCTTCCAACGGATGGAAAGTAAAGCCGGCTGTCACATGTAGTAGATTTACTCCATGTAAAAGATCCTCAAGCCTAAAAGAAGCCTCTGAGCAAAATTGAGATCCGCCTGTTTCGTCGCCCAAGATAATACCCCCTTTCTCCGCTAGGTGGTGAAAACGTAGCAAAATTTGCGTGGTCAGACGGAAGAGCGGGCCTGATGGCCCGAGCCTCGCCACGGAAAATAAGGCACTAACTAACTAAAGTAAGCATTACCCCACGATAGTTACTCGAGAGCAAGCATTACCAAGTTAAGAGTAGTTACTCTCGAGTAAGCATTACTCCACGATAGTTACTCTCGAGTAAAATATAAGCGTTTCACCATGCTTCTGGAGGGTTATGTTACTCTAGAGTACATACTCTCCAATTTACTCCGCGTACCCGCTAAACACGCATTTTTTCATACACAGCAGAGAGCGATTAAACAGGCCGTGAACGAGAGTAACGCTGTGAACCCTTGCGGACCAACGGTAACCTCTGGTTATTCTTTGAGTTCCAGAATACCTTCCCAACGTTTTAACTATAATAGTTGAAAGATGAATAAAAGTTTAAAAAATAAAACACACAAATATTTCTTTTAAAAGCGCGAGGTTAACAACATTTGAAAAACTAGACAATTTCGTACTAGTTCGTAGTAATATACATTCGAAAACCTAGACTAAGAAATATTGAGAAATAAAGATACAAAAACTAAGAAATAAGCTACGCTATCTGAAATCACCACACAAAACGAAGTCCAAGACGACGCAAAGAACTCCAAAACTGAAATGAAAGGAAATAACCAGAGGTTCCCGTTGGTCCGCAATGGTTCGCAGCGTTACTCCTTTCATTTCATTTTATTTATTTCCATTCATTTCAGTTTCTCCTTTCATCTCCGTTATTTCCTTTCATTTCTTCGCCACGCGTTGGATAGGGGTGAAAGGAAATGTATGACCGCTGCATAATCACAAGCGACCACACCGGAAGAACTTCCCACGCCAAAAACAAGGAAGGGAAGATGAGAGAGAGAAAGAGAAAGAGAGAGCGAAAGAGAGAGAAAGAGAGAAAAAGAGAGAGAAAGAAAGAAAGAAGAGAGAGAGAGAGAGAGAGAGAGAGAGAGAGAGAGATTAGGCAAGGCATGCTTTTCCGAATTGTACCTACCCACTTGTAGGTCCTGAAAATGAAACTAAACTAGTACAGTTGTGGACAGGCCTCGGCGTCAAACCGATTTTTTTTATGACGCAAATGTTAATATTCCCTCTTTTAAGCGCCACCTTGCTGCGTTGTCAACGGCCAGGCACATTCCGTAAATGAACCTGCAGTGTGACGGTATCAACTTCCTGACGAAGTTGCGATTTTGGATCGTAACGCTTTAGGATGAGGAAGTGCAGAAAATATTGACGATTCAGAATCTTCCCGCGTCGGGACGCGTTGTCAAAAACAGTTCAATGAACCATTGCTTGTCTCAAGAGGGATTAACTTTCATTTCACACACTAAAAACAGATACTCTCCCAGTGGAAAAAAGTTGTTCGGCGATCGCCCTTCCCTTCCGCCCACTGTGCGCGCACAGAGTGGCGTGGCGTGGCGCGGGCGGTGGCGGCGCGGTGCGGGGCGGCGGTGCGGGGGTGCGGGGCGGGCGGCGGGAGGGTGGGGCTTGGCGGGGCGGGGCGGGGCGGGGCTGGGCGTGACGTGGTGTGGCGTGGCTGGGCGGGGCTGGGCGTGGCGTGGTGTGGCATGGCGGGGCGGAGCGGGGGGGCGGGTCGGAGCGGGGCGGGTCGGGGCGGAGCGGGGCGGAGCGGAGCGGGGCGGAGCGGAGCGGGGCGGGTCGGGGCGTCACGGGGCGTGGCAGGGCGGGGCGGGGCGGGGCGGGGCGGAGCGGCGGGGGCGGGGCGGTGCGGGCGGGGTGGCGGGCGGGCGGGACTTGGAGTGGCGTGGCGTCGCGGGGCGGGAGGGCGGGCGGGGCGGGGTTGGGCGGGCGGAGCGGGCGGGGCTGGGAGGGCGGGGCGATGGGGCGGGGCGGGGTGGAGCGGAGCGGTCGGGGCGGTGCGGGCGGGGCGGGGCGGGCGGGAGGTGCGGGGCGTGGCGGGCGGGGCGTGGCGGGGCGGGGCGGGGAGGGTCTGGGCGGGGCGGGGGGGGGCGGGGCGGGGCGGGGCGGGGCGGGGCGGGGCGGGGCGAGACTTGGATCCGCTCCACGGAGTCGCGCGACCCCAGTTGGCATCGACCGTGGTGGGCGTTCGGGCTGGCGACACAGCGAAGGCATAGGAGCCCGGGAGAGAGAGAGAGAGAGGGGGGGGAGGGAGAGGGAGAGCATGGGGAGGGGGTGGAGGAGGGGAAGTGTGGGTCCAAGCGCTGCTCGTAGGGTTACGCGTAGCCGAAAAAAATCTCACAGAGTTTTTTCCATCTGGCTCTCTCAGGGCTCTCCACTCGGGTACTACCACTGTCTCAATTTCACCCCGGGTTTGTTCCTAGAAAGAGTTCTTCCCCGCTGGTCGTTTCGAGTCGAAACCTCATTAGTTATTATTGGGTGCTCATTGCTCATTGGTTAGACTAAAGTGGGAAGAAAGTAAAGGTTAAAATGTTTTGAAACACGATTCTAAGTGGTTGTGCAGTTTTATCTCATGTATTCATGTTTCTTTATTTCAATGAGGAAAAGCTTCAGATCGAAATATTTTTCAAAGTAAACCCTGTTTTTACAGCTTTTAATTCGTGATAAACCAAGAAAGTAACTTAGTTACCACTAGAGTTGTAATATTTGATTATCCAGCTAATTATGATCGATACGATTTGTAGAATTTCTCAAATGTGATCATTTACGATTTGATTATTTTTCTCATAAAATATTTACGTAATATTCCTTGAGATGAAAGACGGTATATAATATTTTTTAGCGAGACCTAAAAATTGAAGCTCAGAAATCAATGAGAATAGAAACTAGGAGACATTCTAAAAATCTTCTTTAATTATCCTTTGCCTAACACAGGTGTCTGACCATCAAGATAAAAAAAAAAAACTAGTTGTGCTACAGAACGGCACAGACTTTCCTGTACTAATTGACATGATTGAAGGCGTTGTCATTGTCAACAATACTATTTATTTCAATTAGAGCAGCTTTCGATTGCTTAGCCATCATCATCAGCTTTCTGATACAAGAAAAATATAAAATTAGAATTAACAGAGTTACATAATTTAAAAACATCTTAAGAAATGAAAGGAGAAGAATTAAAGAAAAGAAAGAATGAAAGAAAGAAGGGGACTGAGAGTTAGATCTCTTTGTATTATAGGTTTTTTTTTTTATTTTAAGCAAGAAAATGAATGAAATATACATATAGAATTTTGAGAGATAAAAATACAAAAAATTGAAATCAATTGATGTCAACTACAACTCACCATTAAACCAATTTCCTGTACTAGTTAGATTTTACTTTCTAGTGCATATACGAACTAATGTACGTAGAATAAATACAATTATGTAATGCTGTGTAAAATCGATTTCGATATTTCAATGGAAATTCACGTTTTGGGGTTCCCTGATACTGAAAAAATGTCTTTTTTTTAAACAGATTTTAAGGAACAGATTTTATGAAGGGAAAAATCTCTATCTTTAGTACTTTTGTTTTCGAATGACCCCGAAAAGCATTTGAATTTTTGCAATTTTCTTAAAACCAAAGTTTTCAACCAACATAAAACCTGCACATCTCCATCTTAAACGTCCTTTACACTGTCCAACATCAAAATTTAATAAAAAACGGTGAAGTCATATTTTTGAACATTTTGAAAATGTTCAAGGCACTTCGTGTAAAATACCCCTTAGAATTAAAATATCGATTTCAAATTCATGGGGCCGCGGCATCAGCCACATCGATTTGGGGAATACCAATTTCGGAGAATATGACGGAACGGTTTGGTGACTAGCGTTGTTCACAGTCGGGCGGGCGGACGTTTTGCCGTCAATGGATTTTTCGGTATCAAGCACCCATAAAACATGGATTCTGGCTACATTACATTTAAGAGGATTTTTTTCTAAATTTAGCAACAGGATTTATTCAAATTTTCGTTACTAGGGCCCTGTAATAAACGATTTTTTTCGGCAAACTTTTCCGTTTTTTCGCGCAGCACTACATAACTTTCTCTCTAAAGCGTAAGTGGTAGCGAGAAAGTAAAAAATAGTTCATCTTCAATTTAAGACATTCAGATTTATTTTCTTTAATTATACATAACAGTGATTTGTTCTTTTACATTTTAAGTTGGCGTTGGCGACTTTTCGGCTAATATCTTACAGCAATCTTCAGACCTCTGGTTTAAGGAGAAATATGCTCATTTTCTCCTCCTCCACTCCCTTCCTCACCCTCTCGCTCTCTCTCCTTTGCTCGCACCCTCTCCCTCTTTCTCTCCTCCCTATCTCTCTCCCTTGAACGCCCTCTCTCTCCCTCTCTCCGTCTCCCTCTCTCTCCTTGCCTCTCTATCTCTGTGCCTCTCTCTGTCTCTCTCTCTCTGTCTGATTCTCTCTCTCACTCTCTCACTCTCACGAGCCTCCCGTTTTGCCCTTCTCGGCCTTGCCCTGCGTAACATGGCAACGCTCAGGAACAATGAAGCCCAGTTGGATTGGGAGTTGCATTCAACTGAAAAGTCTTCTTCGCTGAAGCGCAATCTATGGAGTTATAACAAAATGAACAGAATAAAAACCTTCTCTATGGCTAAACATAGAACTAAACACTTTCATGAATACCGGTCAAAGGGTGTCGGCGGTCATTGACCTGTTACATACCAACGAATTATACATATATATATATATATATATATATATATATATATATATATATGTGTGTGTGTGTGTGTGTGTGAGAGTGAATTACACAATTTAATTGCTTTTTCATTTCTAGTTAGTTTCATTGCAAACAAATATATTCATTTCTTCTGTAAATAATAAACATGTTTCTCAAGTTTCTATTTAAATGGTTTTGAAATGCAAATTTTTGCATAGAAAGTATTTTTGCAAACCAACTTTTGAGTGCGTTTTGCGTCGCTGCCATTCAAAATCTTATAGAAGTTTATCAGATAAAATATGCATAAAATTGACTCAAGAGCTTATTTTTAAGGTCTCGTTGTTTCCTTCCCGGACAGTCTGTATATAAACTAACTGAAATATCCTGCGTTGTCCGGATATTTATCATATTAATGTATTAGGCAGGAACCGGAATTCCATCTATTCTCGTCCTGTAGCAAAGTCCATTTCGATTCTATTGTGGATTCCCTCCCCTCCGACCTACCTCGCCCCTCATTGCCTTTCTCATATCAGGAAGTACCCGGTCTTCCGAACTCACTAAAAGAATTTCTCAATAAAAATTTATTTTTTTGTTGTGGTAGCTTATAAGAGGGAGGGACAAAACCATAAAACTAACCCACACTAAAGAGGACAGAAAAATAACAATTAACAGAAAGTTTGTGCCATTATGTAGCACCACTAGTTATAGCTACATACCGTGGGCATGTCCATGGAATTTTAGAAAATTAGTTACCACGTAAAATAAAAGAAAAAAGAAAATATGGTCTACATATCATTGCGAAACAAAATTTCTTTACTGTTTCACAGGTGAGATTTTTGCAATAGACCTACATATGGACAGAATATCTCAGAAAAAATATTACAAACTGTGTCAGTGTTTAGGGGGTAATCACTTTCGCCACTTAATATATTGTGATGAATTTGATATAACAAACTTACACGTGAGATATTTGTTCTGTGTTGGAAGATAAGCAATCATGATTTGGAGTTAGTTTGTCTACAAAATCTTTGTGTCAGATCGGGACCTGCTTGACAAGAACGCATGATATCTTTTAATTATGGGTACACGCCGCATGCGTAATTCCTTTATGTAAAATTTCCTACCACCTGACCATTGAAAAAAAAACATCTTTTCACTTATGTGCAGACCCTCGACTTCTGAACATATTCTGATACACTTATGTGTCTATGGCATCCAGTAATAGAAGTGAACAGAGTTCAACCGTGTTTCTTTACGTAAGTAAGGATAGCATCATCTATGAATGAACATTTAATCGTAATGAGGAAATACGACTAAAAGGCGGAAACGAATTGAATTGATGTCTTATTTTACGTGGCGAGACTCAGGCCATGAGGTCTGTTCTTCCGTCTGACCACGCAAATTTCGCTACGCTTCTTTCACCAACTAGCGGAGAAAGAAGGTATTTATTGGGCGACGAAACAGACAATTTGAAAGTAGCTCAGAGGCAATGTTTTACATGCAGTAAATCTACTTCCATGGGACAGCCGCCTTTACTCCCCCCCTGAAGAAAGGGGTACTAAGAATTGTTTCGCCCTTAAAGTTCACGGCTTCGATCGGGTTTCGACCCGCGAACTTGCGTATAACAGCCGGATACGCTAACCGTTACACCATCGATGCCATGAACTCTCCCACCAGCATGAAGGAAGATTTCCTCGGAAGAAAGCGTAATAGAGAAAGCTATGATCAGATACAAGAACTAAAGATTACAAAGATAGATTACAATTGTGTCACAGATGATTGATGATGAAAAAATTTAGAACATCTTGTTCAATTAGCTAGAGGTGAATTGTTTCAAATACCTCCCCCTCCCCCAAAAAATGAAAAAGCATTTATGTTAACTCTTCCACAAATATTAATAATAAATGATTAACATTGTGAGTTCAATTGTAGACATAATGTAGATTGTACTACATTATTTCCATATTTTTATCCATGAATCAAGAAAACAAGTACGTCAACGAAGCGGTTCAAATCACATACATAATGAAAATACTTTTTGAAAAATTAAAGAGGCATTCATTGTATATACTGACACTGATACTTTTGAATGCAGATAATTTGAAAGCTGTTGGAAATAATTTCAATTCAATGTCAATTCCATCACATTGAATACTTGAAACGATTGCTTCGGGAGAGATTTGGCTCAGATGATGTAACCAAAGCAGGAGTTTCCAAAGAACCGAAACATTACAGTTATTAAAATATTGATTTCCCCAGCTTTATTAAAGTAAAATCTCGTCTCTGACGAAACCAGAATTGCACTGTTAGCAGAAAACTAACAAAATTTGTTGTCATAACAAATTATTTATCAACCGTACAACAACTCTGAGGCATGAGCCGATGAGCGGGTAGAACAAGATGAAGCCCAGAAAACGTAATTCTTAGCATTGCTCTGCAAGGAAATGTTGATGTGAGAAAATAATATTACAAGATGTTCTAAAAACACTACAAACGTGTCATTGTTCTGCAGACAATGCAGGATATTTTAATATGTTCGAATTTTAATAAAATAATTTACATATAAATATATTTTAATGTATAAATGAGATAGTCTCCCTTTGATTTCTTCGTATAGCGTGTCCTAATCAGAATTCAGTCGTTAATGTTTTTTGTTCTTTTGAAGTATGCAAGCATGCTATCTTTACTTTACTATTCATGGCGTGAATACTCAATTGTATTTGGACCTTCTTCTTACAATAGAATGATCATAGACTCTTTCGGAATTTTTTCTTAAGTGCTCTCACTCAAAAGACGTTATAGCCGTCAGACAAACTTCGCTCTTTGCCTTCATCTTTCCCCGCCGATTGTAATTCGGAGAATCCCGTGGATAAAACGAAGGGCTTTTAGGAAGATGACAAGAGAAAAGCCGTCCCAGCGACACGCCGAACTCCTTTGCTTGAGTTCAATACGGAATTTTCAGCTCGTCGGAAATGCTACAGCTCGACAACTTAGAGAAAAGCATCATGGCGAAAAAAGCAGCAGCAGGCGCGTGACGAAGCCATCCCCCAGTCCTCTCAAGGGGGGGGTCAGTTGAACGGGAGGACCGCCTGCAACGATACCTGATTCCCTCCTACAACTTTGTTCTCACGCTCTGCTCTTGACGATTTTCATTTGCCGAAAGTACTGTATCACTCGATACATTAGCTCTCTAGCCGGGCCTCTCAACAGTCACTGATATATACGTGGATATTTAAGTCGAAGCCGTATAAACAGAAATGTTAAAACTCGAAAATTCCGCAAAGCAACAAATCGTAGATCAACACTCACGCTCAGTAGGAAGAGCACACTCAGTAACTCCATTCTGAGCTACAAAAATTCCAAACATTTGTGGCAATTGTAGCTGAGGAGAAGGGAAGGAAGGTCATATCTCTCGACTTGGCATTTCTCACGACAATAAATGCAACTTGGCAGGATAAACAGAGATGCAAGTCGTCAACAGCTTCGAGACGGTTGTCAATTTGTATATACTATGTAACATAAAAACCCTTGAAAGACATAATGTCGAACCAGGATCATAACAATAACAATGATAATAACAATAATAATAATAATAATAATAATAATAATAATAATAATAATAATAATAGTAATAAAGAGACGGTTGTCAAGGCCAAGCTGTCTTCTCCAGCGGCTCCTGCGGCGGGGCCAGTGGCGAGGCCGCGAAGGGAGGGAACCTTCCCCTCCGGCCCTTTTCGCGCTAGCAAACGCCAGGGATTTCTTCTAAGTTGTCGAGCTGTAGAAATCTGCGCCGTCGCTGTGCTGCAGACGAAAATCTCGCCTCATCCAGAGCTCCCGGATCAGCCGCTTCGCTCAGGCGCGACCGGAGTTCACGTGTTACCGCAATACGTGAAGCAAACCCGTGTCATACGAGTATTTACTCTCTGACCGGGAGGTGCTAGGTTCGAGTCCTGACGGCGGTAGGATTTTCGACACTAGCTTTTCAGCTAGGTCGAATTCAGTCGCTACCTGGAGGAGAATTCTAGCGGCTGGCTGCTCTGATCGGTAGTTTTCCGTGGTTTCTCCGATCAACACCAAGTGAATGCCGGAGCGGTACCCTTACAAACGGGCCACGGACCGCGAGCGATCTGTCCTTCCTCTTCTTTGTCCTATCCTCTCCCCTTACACACACACACTAACGTACACTACACTACTACAAATTTACTACGGGAGCGTAGAGCGTTTCCCGGCTGGGGCGGTGCCCAGCTGGTGGGAGAGTCCTCGTTAGGGGGAAACCCCAGTAGCCGACGGTAGGTCGGCGCCGGATCTTGCCATCCAGCGTGGGAAGAACACAACCATCACCCGAGGAAAAAAACATGCACTACACTTACGGGACTTATGACCTAAGCTGTTGACGCGCCCGGAATCACTAACAAACAAACAACCAATCATTCAAAAGCTGCGAATTAAAGTTTCAATTGTCACCTCACGACGCTATTCTGAAGCGCAACTACTCCTAGCGGCCTCTAATCGCACGATTGACAAATGAATATAGGGCCGCGGCAGTGTGATGGCATTCCGTTCGTTTGCGCCTGACAGAGATCATCTCTGCAACTCATGCATAGTAAAGCCCACCCCCTCCCCCATTTCCCTTATTCCCCTCCGCAATTTCTGCCCGCCCCATCTCACGCCGCTCCACCCTCCCCGCTCTACCCGCTCCGCCCCGCCCCATTTCTTTCCGTCCTTCCCAGATACACCTGCTTTGCCCTGACCCACCCATTCCTGCCTCTCCCTCCCCACCCGCCCACTCCACTGCAACGACAGCGTCAGGCGTTGCCGTAATCCTCCATTAACGGCTTCCGGTAGGAAATTGTACCGAATTTCGCTGAACGGTGTCTCTGCACACGCCACCTCCGCCAATCGGAGAGGGGAGCAACAGCAGCAAGTGCGACGAAAGTAACTGGAGAGCACGTTTTAAGAAAACTAAATACATTATCACAGATTTTTAAATTTAAACTCGGACGCAATATGGTGGGTATGCGTAATAACATAATAAACAAGTAGTGCTACCAAAACACATACATTCTTGCATTATTTCAGATTGACCGGTCGAACAAGTGACAAAATGCGACAAGGAAACCAAATTTCACTAGGGGGCAAAATGGGACAAGGGGTAAAATAGGACATGGGGAAAATGGGACAAGGCACAAAGTGGGACAAGGAACAAAATGGGACAATATGACATAAAGGACAAAGGACAAAATGCGACAAGGAAACCAAATTTCAAGGGGGCAAAATGGGACAAGGGGTAAAATGGGACAAGTAGACAAAATGGGACAATGGGGAAAAACGGGAAAGGGGACCAATGGGCACATGGGGGACAAAATAGATGAAATGTGACAAAAGTGAAAAGGGGAACAAGTGTTAATAAAAGGTACTCGCGGAGAAGATGGTAAAATGTTTCCCTCAATCATATGATACATGAGTACCTCCATAAGCCTAACATAAAAATAATACTTTCGAAAGATTTCTTAGCTTCCGTCCCACCACCGACATCCCACTACAGCCTTCCGATAGCATTCCGGCAGCCTAATTAAGAAAGTTGGAGGTGCAGGTTGCAGTAGAGAAGGAACATCAAATATTAAAAAATAAACAATTATGCTATAATAAAGCACTAATCACGCATTGACGTGTAATGAAATAAAATAATTTGTAACTTAAAAT
The DNA here is from genome assembly GCA_964035755.1 of Teleogryllus oceanicus. NCBI lineage: Eukaryota > Metazoa > Arthropoda > Insecta > Orthoptera > Gryllidae > Teleogryllus > Teleogryllus oceanicus. The sequence goes on from CAXIVR010000007.1 coordinate 9,098,261, forward strand.
AAACAGTTTTTTTTTAAGTTTGACTCAGCTGCGGTTGAAACATCGTGTCCACTGAAAGCACCGTCTTAGGCATTTTTTAACAATTTCGACGATCCAACCTAAAATATTTTTGAGGCCCTCATTTTTTCTGGCCACAATAACATTTTTAAGATTATAGATTTTAATATTTTTACGCAAAAATAAATAATCAGTTGAAATCTGCCTTCAAATAAAATTACTATAAAAAATTATTGTCTTCAAATAAATTTAAAAATAATAAATTTAAAAAGATATAACAATAATCAATGTCGTAATGTTATGTAAATGATAAACTAGATACAATAAAATTCAACACTTCATGAATAAAAAAACTGCATAGAAATGTAGTTTATGGTATTTTGTGTTCACAAAATCAGAAATAAAATTATCGAAAAATAAAATCTCAGAGCTCATCATTATTACCACATTATTCTTATTGAATCGAGTTTGTCACAATTCTAGCTCGATACTAGCTTTCAGCGCACTTCAGTTCTCTAAATAATCTTATACCTGTGCAGTTAGAAATAATTAAGTTAAAAAAATCGAAAGGCAACGTCAACAAGTCACTCAAACCTCGAAGTTTTTACTCAAATACGCCAAACGTTAGGTATAATGAAGGAGCCAATTTCAACCAGCCAACCAAAACGCTGTAACGTATTCTGGTGTGACGGATTTTGCCGTGGTATCGACAAGTTGAAAACGTGAAAACGAGACTGAAAATAAATCGAATAAATAATTCGAATATATAATTTGTTTGGTGGGGTAAAGTAAGTGCTGAAAACTCCAAACCAATATTGTTGTGTAATGTATTGTTTTGTGATTATTTTGGGGTTCTGAAAATCTAGTTCGGCTGGATAGTTTGTTTCTTTTTTTTCTACGAGTCGTTTTCTTACACGTTGGTATTGCGCCTGTCTGTGATTTCGAGAATTCGTTTTCTTTTATTTTCGAAAAACCGTAAGCGCAAATATGTTTATATATTTGAAAAGCACAAAAAAAACACAAAATTTTCTATATAAAGAAAATGTTTTTTTGGTCAATTGGCTTTGTCAGCTTAACATTAACCCAAAAAAGTCACCCATTTCTGGAAAAACCATTGGAGCAAAATAATTAATTTTTATATTTATTATTTTTATTTAATAGGTAATTATTACAGCCAAATTAGAAACTTGATCCAATGTGGCTAGGCCGAAGGCCTTTAAGCCATTACAATACCTACATTCTACCGAGTTCTAACCTTTCGCCTTCTGGTATTCACCCCAAATGGTCTCTCCATCGCCTCAAAGCCGCGGAAACGAGACCATAAGGTACGGCTGAGGAACGACCCCTGAAGGGGAAAAACCTGCCGTCAGAGGCCGGGTACATGCTACTCTATCCGGTTTTAGACTATTTATTTATTTGGCGCGGGCGTCAGGCATTCTCCTTCCAGTGTTTGGCCTCCACCGCACCTGAAAACAAACAGCACCACAGAAAATCGTCCGCACCAACGCCTCTGCCCTAACATTTCCGATTCCCACTTCCTTCGCCCCCTAATGTGCTTTATTTTAGCCGTTTCCTTTTATTTTATTTTAATTTAATTTATTTTTAATTTATTTAACTTATTTTAATTAATTTAATTTTAATTGATATAACTTATTTTAATTTATTTAACTTGTTTTAAATTAATTTAATTTTAATTTATTTAACTTATTTTAATTATTTTAAGTTAATATATATATATATATATATATATATATATATATATATTTTATTGACTTATTTATCTACTTATACTTAATTTTTTTTTTATTTTTTTTTATTTTTTTTTTGTACTGTTTACTAACCTAACATAACTTACTGACTAACTTAATTATTGTTAGTTTATTGATTTATTACATATTTCCCTCCAGTCTAGGCTCTGCTCGTACTAACCACTGCTGTTTTCCCACTCCTTAATTTCCGTTTCTCTAGTGGTCCGAACCTTTCTGAGAAATGTTCCTAATTCTTTCATGAAGTTAGCTCTTTTATCCCCTAGAATGTTTTGGGCGAGCGTTACGTTCCTATGTTGGAAGTAGTAATTTCCCATTCCCATCCATTTTCCTCTCCAAGTTTCGGTCGCACTGCAAATTAAAAGGATATGGATCCAGTCTTCCCTATTAATTTTTATATACTCTGAAACACAAAAATAGCACAAAATTCTGGGTATAAAAAATTTGTAGATTTCCAAAGTAGCTTTGCCAGCTTAATGGACGTCTTCAAAACACATAGACGGACGGCGAGGAGGTTTGAACATGTGTGTACGTAAATACATGGACGTGAAAGGGAGACGGAAAACTAACTGAAACATTTATAACGTATAGAAAATGGTTGAACGTATTTGCTGGTAAAATTTCGTCGTTAATTTGCGTAGCCTTTATATTCTATACATCACAATATTATTCTGCCATTTTTACAATATAAATAACGTTATTTTCATTAAATAGTAAAAACATTAATTTCGTGCTGTTTTGCTCAATACATTGTTACAAACTTGCGTGAAGAAATCACGATCTATTAATTTTTTCGAATGACCGTTCATCAACGTCCACGGATAAAGTGCTATATGGCCACATACATATCAAAGAAACGTGTTGGATTTAGAACAAAATATTTTGTCAGTGTTCATATGCAATATCAATTAGTAACTGGAACAAATTTGGTTGGATTCTAACACAGTTGCAACAGTTGTCTAACAGCCGATTTGACACGGAATGACTTGAAATAAATGCAATCTATTATCAATCTATTTTTCTCAAAAACGGATCCAAGTTTTTTTGTTTTTCTTCTGCTATATATTAGGGCGTTTAAAAATATGACAGATACAATTTTCTGCAATCTATCTGTACGCTAGAAAATTGGGAATATAAAATTAATATTTCAAAACTACCATATAGTTTATGGAGAGTATACTTTTCTTAATGAGATATGGTGTTTAGAACTAGATATTGAAATAATGTAAATGCAAATTGTGAGTTTTTGTAAATTGCAAATGCAAATTTATTTTACTTATAGCGTCGGGATAGGAACGTTATGCTGTAGGGTTGGTGGTGTAGGAGTTTCGTGAATAGGCACTAACTCTAAGTATCTGAGTTCGTATCCCAACGGAGAGGGAAAACCTTTTTGCTGCTGGGAAACTCGTTTCTGTTTCGTGAAGTATTTTAATCATGCGTTGCCGTAGCAAAGAGAGCGAGGAAGTATGTGCTGTTGTAGACCCTCTACTTCATTCCCACGTTCAATTGAGTTGGAAGTCCTTAGGGCGCGAGGATGTCTCGTCAATGAGAGGAGGATTTAACGCCACTCATCGCCTCTCGCGGACGTCAGCGCGCGCTCCATCGTGTCAGATCCCCCACCCGCCCTGCCTCCCCCGCCCCGCCCCGCCCCGCCCCCCCGCCCCGCCCCGCCACGCGCCCCGCCTCCTCCCCGGCCCGCCCCACCGCCCCACCCTCGCCCCGCCCCCGCCCCGAACCCGCCCCGAACCCGCGCCGACCCCGCCCCGAACCCGCCCCCGCCCTCGACCCGCCCCCAACCCGTCCCCGACCCGCCCCCGACCCGCCCCGACCCGCCCGCGACTTCTTCTTCTTCTTCTTCTTCTTCGGTGTTTTCCCCTTAGGAGCTTGCCGTTTTCACCCTCCACAACTCTCGATCCTCCCAATCTCGTGGTTTGAGGCCTCTATCCTTCATAGCTTCTTGGATGTATTTTTCCCATTCTAAACCTGGTCTTCCTCTTTTTCGCTTCTCAGGTGGTTGCCATTTTAGATCTTGTGTGGCCATCTGTTTTCTGACATTCTCTGAACATGTCTATACCACTGTAGTGCTCTATTTTCCAAGGTCTTCCTAATAGAACAAATTATATTCATCCTTCTCCATATTTCTTCATTTCGCACTCTGTCCTTGCGAGTAAGTTGTAGGCATCGTCTCATGTAGTCCATTTCCACTGACCTTATCTTATCTCTTATTTTTTGTGTTTGTGGCCACATTTCTGCTCCATATAGTACTATATTTTCTACTACACAATGGAATATCCTTCTTTTGACATCTTGGCGGATATTGTTTTTCCATAATATGCTATGTAAAGCTTTGGTTGCTTTCTTCCCCATAATTATTCTTGAATTTATATCTGCAGCACATGTACCCGAATTGTTTATTAAAGATCCAAGATATTTGAAGGTGGTACAGCTTTTAATTTTGTTACCATTCACGTCACGTGTTTTTGTAAAGTTTTTTAACCAGATTGATCCACTTTTCTTTTATATCAACCTTTCTCATTGCTTCCCATATCTTTTTTCTTGGGACACTATCGTATGCTTTCTGGAGGTCTATAAAGGTTACATAAATATTCATATTTCTGCTTTTATGTTTCTCTATAACTTGTCTGATACAGTGGATGTTATCTAGACATGATCGTCCTCGTCTAAAACCGGAATGAAATCGAGTTACATTCTCTGCCTCTAGAATAGTAAGTCCATACAAACAGACTTTTCGCTACAAAATTAATTATCACTAGCGGACCTCCTAAGTGTCATTGCGAATTTTAAAATATTTGTTCTTTATACATCCAGTAACATTGCACTTTTTTTTTTAATTTTAACGTTAACCAACATAAATTCACTAGGGAATCTCCATTGAAAAGTGAAATATCATTGAAAATTCTTAATACATATAAAAAATGACAGAATGACATGTACTCATAAATATTATAATGTGCAGAAATATCCTCTAATGTAAATATTTGACGTGAGAGACAAGTAAAAAAATTTATATTTTTGTAATTTTTGAAAAACCGAAAAAATATAGCAATATGGCGTTTATGTCAATATATGGTTTGTTTGGCACTAACGCTACCAAAACTGAAAAGAAAAAATTAGGAGCCGTTTTTGAGAAAATCTTGTTTTTGGTATTTTGTAAAATTGCAAATATTGCACGCGCTAACGCAACGCGCATTTAACTCCACGTGCTTCACTACTTGTTACCTCGGCCAACATTCAGCCCTGTTTGCTGTCTGCGTTTCCACCTGGACTATGCTTTTACAAAAACAAAACGCCATTGTTCGCTTTAATTGTCGCGGACCTATTTCCCACAAAATTCGTTTGTTTCTTAAGTCCTTTGCGTATTTAAACGTTTACCGTTTGTAAATTAAACTATGAAAACTCTCGTAATTCTTTAAAGTTCAATAACCTTTTTTATACTTGTATTGCTCAAATGTATTCAACAAAATTCAATTAGAACTTACTTCAGATATCCATGCTCATTTGTTTCCTGAGTACGTAAATTTCAGTTTCATAACGTTTTTATCACAAACTTATCGTACACTCGTTTTGTTTGTTCCCACTTGTTCTCTACAATTTACTTGTAGGTGCTTGAGTTTATTTTTCAAGTTTATTGATTCCAGAGGACTAAAAGTTTTAAAAAATATTCGCCGCATGCGATCAGTCAATTGTTCATACAGGTTCATTGTTTCATTGGCCCCTTTATTTAAACAACGTGTCACTATATTTAGGGGGTGCCTCCGAACCGTTACAAATAATAATAATAATAATAATAATAATAATAATAATAATATCACTAATCTGCGATAATATTGCTGCCTCCCAAGTTTCAATGTTTCATGCGTATTTTTAGTATGCTGAAATCAAGTGTAAAGCCAGAAAGTTTTTATCACGTACCATTAAAAAAATATTTTTCCTTAGCGTAAATTTTGTGTGCAAAAGAGTAATTATATAAATTGTAATACTTTACCATGTGTAGTTTAATAATGTGAGGGTTTGAAAAAAATATATATTTAGAATACTTTTGTGTTTATAGTAAACATCGAGGCCACCACATGTTTACCTGATACGGTGTGCGAGCACATCAGAAAGCTAGAGCGAGATATCGTCCACCATTTACATTCTTCATGTAGATATCCACTTCTCTGTGAATGACACATTCTTGTCTTGCCTTTGTGAAAACTTACATATTCCACCTCAGTTTCTCTCACATTGCATCGGTGTGTTTTATTTGGAAAAGAAATCGATTTCAAACTGTATTGTGTAGTAGAATGTTGTGAGTTGATAGTTCAATACGATTATATGTTTATCATGTTGCATCGCTCATGTATAAATGATCCTGACTACGTTTGTTATATATGTGGGAAATAGACATTGCCTAAGCAGAAGCGGAATATTATAGATTTTGTAAAATAAACCATTTCTTGCCTATATTGGAATCAAATTTGGAGCCCGAAACAAACCATGCGAACCCCTGAAAGCATGTTCAGTACGCACTGAATATCTTTGTCATTGGATCAACGGGAAAAGACCGTCCCTATCTTTTGGAATATCTATGGTTTGGAGAGAGCAGCTAAACAATAGTAATTACTGCTACTTCTGTTCGATGTGATGTAAAGGTGTACAATTCTAAAAATAGAAAGCAAATTGGTATTCAGTTGTTCGGACAGCCATTTTACCTGTCCTCCGTTGGCCGGTTGTACCAATCCTGTGCGACCAGAAATATTGATCAGTTTTCATCCGAATTTGATGTAAAAATGATGGAAATTGGCACAAGTGACAGTGACTACCTACCAGGATCTTCTGCTGAAGAACGTGAGTGTTATTACCAGAGTGAATTAAATGACTTGGGAAGGGATCGTGTCCTCTCTAAAGAGTTAAGGGAGTTGTAGAGTTCTGGACTCCAATAAAAAATTCTTTGTCCAAAAATATCATTCTATTGGTTCAGACAAGGCGAAATAGAATTTAAATACTTTTTCTCTGAAAATGGCTACCTTGTGTATTGTAATAATGTGAAAGAACGTTTGCTATAACTTCGACTTGCAAACTATGACCCAAGTGAGTGGAGAATGTTCATTAATGTTTCCAAGCCATGTCTAAAGAGTGTTCTCCTTCATTATGGAAACGTCTTGGTTCAGTACCTATTGCTTATTCAGTGATCCTGAAAATATCATATGCAAATTTGCAACTGATGTCATTGCGAGAGAACTACAGTGAACACAACTGGCATGTTTGTGGCGATTTTAAAGTCCTTAATATGCTGCTGGGTCAACAATCTGGTTTTACCAAATTTCCATGCCTTCTTTGTCTGTGGGATAGCAGGGCACGAGTTAATCACAGACTAAGAAAGACTGGCCATCTCGAGAAAGTTTGGAAATCGTTTCTAAGAATTTTCTGCGCTAAAGCCTTGTGAGTCCTTTTAAAGTTTTTCTGCTACCCCTCCACATTAAGCTTGGCTTAATGAAACATGTTTAATGGCTTTAAAGAATGTAGGGGACTTTTTCAATTACATTGTGAGAAACTCTCAATACTATCTGAAGCCAAATTAAAAGAAGGCACATTTAATGGACCAGATGTAAGAAAATTGCAGAAATAAGAAAAAATGTCAGATGCAGCATTTAAAAACACAATGGAGGAACAGGAAAAATCACCATGGCTGTCTCTCTATTACGTTGTTTCAAAATTTATTGGATACAACAAGGATCACAGTTAACCGAAATATTGTGGCTAACAAGCATCAATATGCTTGCAGACTGTTGTTGGATCTTAAAGAATGAAATACCTGAAGACAAACATAAAAGAAAATGGAATGGGAGGGCTTTCTCAAGTAAGACACAACGGAGGTAAAATTTGTTTGAAATTTTACAATAGTGATGTAAACAAGACAAAATAAAGCAAAAACACTCTAGTGACATGTATTAACAACCATATGCATTAATTTCAGCAAGATGTGTAGATTAAATATTATCCCTTTTTAAAATAAAAAATATGAAAATGTTCATAAAAGAAAATATAATGAAAAGTGATTTCGCATAAAAACCTTACGTGATGAAATTAACCGTTTCAAAATTTGGATTCAGCACATCGGCATTATATAAAATCACAAATTTTACTTTAGACAACAAACAAAAAGTTTAAATTCGCAGGCTATTGTAATGTATAGAATTATTTTTCTTGCAGAATTTGTCCCTCTTATTAATTTTTCATTCAATACAAAAAAATTTAACACAATTACGATAAAGTTATTGAACAAAAATGTGAATTAATGAAGGCAAAAATACACATTTCATAGTTACACGTTATTAGTTTTAAATTATTCAAATTTATTTTCAATTTTCATGTTACTTGTATCATAGGTTCTTTTTATTCCTTGAACATATCACTGATCACAATGTTTTCTATTTATGCTCCCTCTTTTATTGTTTTTTGGTGTTCGTATCTTATGGATTTCTTGTTCACATGGTCCTCTGTGTAGTTTAAACCTAAAAATTACACCATAAACACACACATACTCACGCATAAATTAAAAGCAGTTACACAATTTGGAAATGTTTGGAAATAAAAAAATAATATAAAATGTGGATTCTACTCTCTACTATAAGCGTAAAAGATAAAAGTGCATGTCCACGACAAATTACTAAGACATATAAGAGCACGTAATTACGTTAATGCAGTAGAAGTGACAGAATTCACACAATGCATTTTTTACAATATTTATTAATTACTGTTAATCAACGGTGTACACCATTTACTGTTAATCAACACTGTGAGGTTCAAGACACAACGTTTCAACTTGACACCATATTTATATAAAATAATGTATTTTTAAGTGTTGAGAAAACGGGGCAACGTATCATCCGTAGGTGTCTGCATGCAGGAGACACAATTAGTCTCAAGAAAGAGAAGACATATTCTGCCTTTCTGCGCATTCTCTGCAGTTTCTGTTCAATGATTCAGGTAAACCTCGTCTCTTTCTCCAGCCACGTCAGATATTCACGGCGCTATTTCAAATGCAGAAGGTTTTATGACGTCATAAGGGTCGTGGGTGACGTGGATATGGAGAGGTTGGGAATGATCTCTTATGTGATGCAAAGAAAGACTGCAAGCGTGCACTGTCAGATGAATATGAATATGAATAGAACAGCAAAGTGATCATCTGTGGTGAACTACAAAATGTGGTATTTAATAACAGCGATGTATGTTACGAAAAGCTGAAATAAAATTTTATTCACAATTGAAGGTAAAGTTAGGCGACGAAAACATTATATGCTATATTTTGAAGTTAATAAAATATATTTTCTCTCGATTAACATATTATTATATTTTTAAACGTGATTAAAGCGCGAATTTATTTACACTTTTATCTTTACACTTGTTTATCGGCAAAACCACAGTCTTGTCAAAGCAAGAATTTTCTTTCATTCATCTTACGTAGAAATATAATTACTAATGCAAGAAAGAAGAAATGAAATGCGCGCGTTTACAGTTTTTGGCGTACTTTACCTCGAAAATGGTGACGAAATCCACAAAAGCAGGTCAGTGTTATTAAGTAAGGCTCAAACAATGTTCTAGTACCGTTGAAAGCAATTTGATTCACTTTAGCATAGGAATTAATTCACAATTAGGCGAGGGTGACAAGTGAAGGGGCGGCCGAACATCCGGTCGGTGGGCGGGGCAGTGGAGGGCCGGACGAGCCCTACAATATTAAGTTCCATGTCACTAATTAATAAGATAATCAGTCAGCTCAGAACAGAAAAAGGATACAGAATGGGGAATATAACATAAACATAATTTGTTATGCGGACGATGCAGTATTGGTTGCCGGAAATGAACATTAGCTACAACGGTTTCTCCATGAATTTAATAAACTCTGCAGAAACTATAATTTAACGATCTCTGTCCAAAATACGAAAAGTATGGCAGTAGCGAAAGATCCTATTCGATGTAAGCTCGTGGTAAATGATCAACCAATAGAGCAAGTATTAGAAACAAAATATTTGGGAATAGTGATCACAAGCTTTGAGCTGATGAATAAGGAGTTAAAAGAACAAGTCACGAAAGGAAACCTAATTTCCAACTGCTTAAATTCCTCAGTGTGGTACAACAAATACTTGATACAAGACTCATAATTAAGAATTTATAAATCAGACCGATTTTAACACATGCAGCAGAGACTCAAAACAAAAAGCATGCAACGTAAGCTAGAAGTGGCAGAAATGCGTGTGTTGAGGACATTTTAAACAAAACATTCTTGGATAGAGAAAGAAATGATAACATTACAACAACATGTGGGATTAGTTCCATTTCCGAATGGATAATATCACGTAGGAGAGAATGGAATCAACACATTGATAGAATTAATGATGACAGAATTGTAAGGGTCTCGAGAGACAATAGACCTGTGGGAAGAATATATGCCTGAAGACCGAGGCGACGATGGCACGAATCCTTTTAAATCCAAGGAATGGAATAGGTCTATGGCCTACTAACAAGCAGAAGAAGAAGAAGAAGAAGAAAAAGAAGAAATCACTAATTCCAATGCGCACATAACTTAACACAAAGCTATGCAGCATCTGGACATCAAAGAGGTGTCTATGGGATTGTTAGATACCCAAGAACACATGAAAAACAATAATGAAAGAGATTGAATTTTGACATAAATTGCAAATATTTGATCGCATTAATCTGCCTAATCTCTTACTGCCTGTTCCGAACGAGCTGTCATATTTGGGCATCACTGCATGCCACTCAACGGACAGCAAAGCTGTAACGACAATTTTGTGACTTTCTGTTTCATGTTGAGGAACTGCATTACGCTCTTAGGAAGGTCGCAGTATGACGGCCGAAACATTCGTGTGTATGCATAGATGATAGACCGCGGTGTCTCGCCGACAGCCCAATAAATACTGAATCTGGGTGTTGAATCCTATGCTTTCAACCTCTAACTTCTTCCACTAAAGCATAATCATCCCCTTCTCGATCCTTGATCCTTAACAGAGATGAAAGAACTACTATTTTGAGGTGCTGCCCAAGATAGAGAACAACGTAAAATCGTAAACATTTCTCTTTGTTTAAATCTCATCGAGCAATCCGAATCCATGGCGAAAAATGAGCTGCCTTGCAGGGAAGAGGGTGATAGCAGGCGGCGGAGGAGTCGGCAGAGAATGGACAAAGACAAAAGGCGACGTGGGTGCGGATGGGCAGGGGGTGCATCTGTGCTCAGAATTGCCGCCCATTATCCGCCTCAAACCAGTTATGGAAGGATGGCTCTGAGTCGCTCCGATGGAGACCCATTAATGGGAGGTACGCGTGGCCCAGGAGGACGTGCGGCCCATCGCTGCCAAATCTCGTCGCCCAAGAACGCGCATTGCGTTTGGTTAAACAGAATATTGCAATCACAAAACTGCAAAATTTCTGCGCACAATTCCACTCATGATGACGTCGATGCTCCAGAAAAGTTGCACATCTCGAAAGCTCCCATTTCCGAATTTTAAAAAAGTTTAATTTGTAGTTTGATTTGTAAGTACCAGGGATGGTTTCAGGCCCAGAGTGGAATCTAGCTTGTGCCTTATCGACACTCCCATCAGGTTGGGAGACACTCCTACAACTGCGATCTGAATACGCCTAAACGCAAAGCTCTCATGAGCGTCTCCCCGTAATCTATATACGGAGTAATATACATAGTATAGAGAAAGTTATGTAATGCTGCGCGGCGGATTTTCGGCGGGAAAAAAATCATTGCTGGGCTCTGGTGAAAAACAAGTGCATAAAACCAGTTGCTAAATTAAGAGAAAAAATCCTCTAACACGTGGTGTAGTCAGAATCTCCGTTTTGTGGTATATTATGGCGAAAAACCAATTGGAGCCAAAACGTCTGTCCGTCCGTCTGCAAACACTCCTAGCGCCTAAACCATTCGTACGATCTTCTCCAAATTGAAGTATCCTCAGCCTATCTGGATCTACTTGATGCTTTGAAATTTTGAAAAATATTCTTCGAATTTGAGGGTACTTCACATGAAGCCCCCGGACATTTTCCAAATTTTCTCAATAACAACTACAATTTTTTTCTTTAATGTTTCCTGTAAAAATAGAAAAAGTAAGTAAAATACACTTTGGTATGGTGACACACAGGTGGCATAGGTCACATTTTTACGGTCAACTCTCAATTTTCGAAAATTGCAACAGTGAATTATTTCGGCCACTTCCTACAACTAGAAAATTGAAGATAGAGATTGTTTCTTCAAATGAAATTTGTTGTCCATAAATATTTCTTTCATATACATTTTTTTGAAACTTTTAGTAGTTTTCAAGCAATATTGTGCCCAATAATTGCAATTTTAAAAAATAACAAAAACAAGATTTTCTCAAACACCGCTCCAAATATTTTCTTTACAGTTTTGGTAGGGGTAGTGATAAATGATGTGACCCTATACGATGACATAAACGCCATGTTACTCTATTCTTTTGTTTTTTCAAAAATTACAGGAATGTAATTTTTTTAGTTGTCTCTCCCGTCGTTACAATTTACATTACAGATGTAATTCATTGTTCAATGCGTTTCTTAATTCATGAGCTTCAATGTATTTTTAATGATTTTTTTGAAATGTCCGTAATGTCTCCATAACCGTTGAGTATAATTGAACTCAAATGACAAATTTTCTGAAATATTTGAAACTTTTCTCAAAAACTATGGACATTTTTCCGCCGAAATTCTCCACAATGGAAAAGAGTTCAATTCTCTCCAATATTTCATAAGCTTGGTTTTGGCCAAGATATTTGGGGCCCAAAAATCAAAATAATGCTGAAAAAGTAGGCGTTTTTAAATCATAAATAGGATAAAAATGTATTGCAGTAATATTGTTTATATTGCATATACTGCAGAAAAACGAAAAATAAACAATCATGTCAACTGAAAAATATTCTAAATATTTTGTTTTATGTAATTTTCGCGATGAATTGTAAATATTACCGCAAATGTGATTTTTCTGAGTTCGCTCACTTAGAGATTTCGGCAGTGATTTAGGGATAGAACTGTTACCATGACAAGAACGTTGTTATTAAACAATGTGTTGAAAGAGAGAGAGAAAGAGAGAGAAAGAAAGAGAGAGAGAAAGAGAGAGAGAGAGAGAGAGAGAGAGAGAGAGAGAGAGAGAGAGAGAGAGAGAGAGAGAGAGAGAGAGTGGGTCAAAATACATATTCAAGTTCTGGTTTAAGCGTCATCATAGTGTATTACTTACGTAGTGATATTTTCATGTGCATCGTTTTTACATCGTTTGTAGTAATGTTAGTAATGTAGTAATGCTTGAAGTAGTACTTGAAGTAAAGGCGAATTTAAATTTTTGTCCTGGAAACCCGCTCCAAAATTTCCTTTTAACTTTTCCCTCGAATAGAGCAAAAAGCGGCCCTTTTTCGTCGAACTCTCTAGTTTTTGAAAATTGCATGAGCTATAAATTAAGAGGAAAAATATTCTGTTGTAGCACAAGTTATATTCTGCAACTAAGGAACCGAAAAGATAAGAAATTGCAACAAATCATTTTTGATGCCGATAGGAACCAGCCGGGAGGAGAGATGGGGACAAAACCGTAAACCAGACGAAACAGATTAGGAATCTAACTAGTACGTGAAAGTTTGTGCCATTCTGTAGCACCACTAGTTAACTATGCCATAGTGTTTACAAATCACTGAAAATATCCATATTAACGACGTGAGAGATATTTAAAAAATACATTTGTATAATCATGGAAAAACAAATAATACAGCAAACTTAATTCTATGTCATAAACAGTGCACTAAACACTATCCGTACGAAAAATTTGGAAAAAATCTGAAACGGATCTGGAACGAATTTGAAGAAAATTTCGTTTTTACAGAAAACTATTGAGTTTTCAAGAAACTTTGGTTGACCATATTTAAAGAACATGTACTCATAAATACAATATTGTAAAGGAATCGCCTCTAATGTGAATATTAATCACGTGAAAGAATATTTAAAATATTAGAAAAATTACATTTTTCTATTTTTTGCAAAAACAAAAGTATACAGTAAAATGGTGCGTTTGTTATCTCATAGTCTGCACTTTGCACTACCACTACTTAACATTTAAACAAAAAATTTGGAGCCGTTTTTGAGAAAATCTTGTTTTAGTATTTTTTATTTTATTTTATTTATTTAATAGGTAATTATTACAGCCAAATTAGAAACTTGATCCAATGTGGCTAGGCCGAAGGCCTTTAAGCCATTACAATACCTACATTCTACCGAGTTCTAACCTTTCGCCTTCTGGTATTCACCCCAAATGGTCTCTCCATCGCCTCAAAGCCGCGGAAACGAGACCATAAGGTACGGCTGAGGGAAAAACCCCTGAAGGGGGAAAAACCTGCCGTCAGAAGCCGAGTACATGCTACTCTATCCGGTTTTTAGACTATTTATTTGGCGCGGGCGTCAGGCATTCTCCTTCCAGTGTTTGGCCTCCACCGCACCTGAAAACAAACAGCACCACAGAAAATCGTCCGCACCAACGCCTCTGCCCTAACCTTTCCGATTCCCACTTCCCTTCGCCCCCTAATGTGCTTTATTTTAGCCGTTTCCTTTTATTTTATTTTAATTTAATTTATTTTTAATTTATTTAACTTATTTTAATTAATTTAATTTTAATTGATATAACTTATATTTTATTGACTTATTTATCTACTTATACTTAACAATTGACTACAATTTATAACTTTTTTATTTATTTATTTTTTTGTACTGTTTACTAACCTAACATAACTTACTGACTAACTTAATTATTGTTAGTTTATTGATTTATTACATATTTCTCTCCAGTCTAGGCTCTGCTCGTACTAACCACTGCTGTTTTCCCACTCCTTAATTTCCGTTTCTCTAGTGGTCCGAACCTTTCCGAGAAATGTTCCTAATTCTTTCATGAAGTTAGCTCTTTATCCCTAGAATGTTTTGGGCGAGCGTTACGTTCCTATGTTGGAAGTAGTAATTTCCCATTCCATCCATTTTCCTCTCCAAGTTTCGGTCGCACTGCAAATTAAAGGATATGGATCCAGTCTTCCCTATCACCGCAAAGCACACAGATGCCATTACCATTCGAGTCCTTTAATCTACGTTGCATCCACCCCCCGACCCTGAACCAAGCGTATCCCCCTCTTGCGTCCTTCTGCAGTGTGTTTACGTAACGTTCGCAACCCCATAACGGACTCGCGTGAATTTGCGCAACTAGCGAACGTTTTTCGGCCGTTGCTGCCAGGATCTCTTGCCTTTTAATATCCGCAAGTCTATCCGAAATTAACCGTTCTATGTCACGTGTTCCCCTATCTCCCACCATTTCCGGAGAAACGTCTCCCAGACCTGAACGTTCCAGTAGCAGTTTAATTTTATACGACCAGTAGCGTTGGTTGCTTCCCTGTAACTGCACCCGAAAACATCTATTTATAAGTGAGTCAGCCTGTTCACCGCATTTAATCCAAGTTTAAGGGTTCATTTAAAGCGTTGGTTGCTTCCCTGTACAGACATATGGGTAGTGTCCTTCTCGTAAGTGTGTGAGTGTGTGTGTGTACGTGTGCGCGCGATCTCACGACATATGTGATGTGTAGTTCGTGTGTGTGTGTGTGTGTGTGTGTGTGTGTGTGTGTGTGCGCGCGCGCGCTCGGGAAAGGGTGAAGAGGGGTGAAGGGCCATAAAGAAAATATAGCGCGCCGTCTATAGTCCGTTTCTTACGATAGTACTCCAGCTTTCGTGGGGTTCTGAGAGAAGAAACCACGGAAAACGAGCTAGTGTCAAAACGACTAGCACGAGCTAGTGCCACCGTCGGGATTCGAACTCCAGAACGTTCGGGTTAACGCACGCATGAGTATATGGGAAAGAGAAAAACTGCGCATTACACAATTCTCTCCTTAGGGCAACCAGCGGATCAGTCTATTGCCGACTATTACGACTAAAACAGTGAGCTAATAGAATAACATAATTCGAACATACGGCACGTAATGAAATTACCAAGCCTGAAATGACTAATTGCTGGTACTTACTTAGATCCCTCCTCTGTCTTTCTTCATCTGCTGAACTAATGCTCTGAAGTTGTCACTGAAAAACGCACCTCCCAATGCTGCGACTTTTATAATAAATTGATTTGGAATTTAAAACCAGCGAACTCTCGAAGAAATATACTGCTATAACTGCTCCCTTCAAATATGTGTCTATAAACACACCTTCCAATACAGCGATTTCTCAAATAGGCTTGTCGCATAAATTCTCAAATGATTCTTTCGACAATATTATTTTCTCAATAATTGTGGACAGATGTGAAATCATAATGGGCACTAACGTTGAAGTTGTTAGAATAATCAAGGTTAAAAACCACTTTCTAAATCTCGAGCCTGAAAATCGGTTTTACTGCGAAATCTTCACCTCATTTTTATTCTTCATCTAATACGTTTTATTACGTTACTTAAATCTTCATCTAATACGTTTGTTCTTCACTACACAGCCGAGAAAATGTGAAAATTTTAAAAATTTAAAAGAACTGTGCTAATAGGAGAGAATGTTGGATCTCGCAAAAGCAATTGAATTCATGGGATTTCGTGGATGGAGACAGGCCGAGAGATTTTCGAAGCGTTAGTGGGGCACCATCTGTCGTCTGAAAAGAAACACATAAGGCTAGGGCGGTTTCATTTTTGAAACTTTATTTGATAAAATTTGTTGTGAGTTTGTTCTAATTAATCACATTGTTATTTCCATTTACTTTTATTACACTGATTCTTCTCCTGGTCTTTACTTTGACAGTGATGCAGGTATACAGATGTGTCAGGTATACAGGAAGTGAAGATATATAAAAAAAAGTACATCTGCCCACCTAGTGAAGTATCTACGTATCATTATATTTTGTTAGGTTTATTAAAATTATCGTAATTCATTATATCAATTGAAGGATTCAGTGGAACTAGGGGCTGTCACACTCTCACATAATTTTGAGATAATGAGGTTTATATGAGATCATCCCTCATATAACTCAATACATTTTAAAACTTTTAAACAGAGTATACTTCTACATAAATTCATACAAGATATAAACACCATATTATACTAAAAGAATAATATTAGAAGTTTTGTACAAAGCTAAAAACTCGATTTCACAAAAAACTTGGAATAGCCCCTTGTTCTACTGAACTCTTCAATTCTTCACCGAGTGCAACACTAAAAGTTCTGAGATTTCGTGGAAAAACTATGGCTATTACACTGACGAGATCTCTGCCGCCAAAACGTTTATTAATGCTTGTCAGACAAAATTATTTTTAAACAGGATGTTTTAAACACGCAGAGACGCATTGAGTCTTCCCACCATTCCAGAACTTCATGCGCAATTCTTCACCTTCCGCGTTAATACCACGTTGATGGTGTGTGGCGTCGCCACACGCATGGTGAAACTGCGTAGTACAACGTAGAGGCAAGGCAGTATGGCGCAGCATCTGGGTTGCGGAGGCAGCGCTGCGAGCGGAGACCATCGTCATTAGACCCCGAGCAACCGCCACTTCCGGCGGATGCCTCCGCAATTGCAGCGCTAAATTCGGACCCGCTCCGCCCCCCACCATTTCCCTTCCCCTTGCATTCTGTACGGCAGGCGTCAACATGCAGCATTCCCGCTCACGATGCCAGGACCTAGGTGAACATACGGATTCTTGTCTCTCCTGCAGGCTCCGCGTCCTAAGCATGACTATCAACCTTTCGATGTCTCAATTTATCTCAGAGCTCTTGGCGCTCGCTCTGCCGCAACTCGGACCGAGAGGTCCTTGGTTCGAATCCGAAAAGTGACGGATTTTCGATACTGGACAGAGAGGTTGAATTCAATCGCTATCTGTAAGATATTTCTATCGGTCAGCAGCTCGGATCGGTAGTTTTTGTCGTGGTTTCTCCAAGTATTACCAGGCGAATGCCAGAGAAGTTCCTAAGGGGCCACGGATTGCGCGCGATCTCTCCTTATACAGTTTCGTCCTGACCTCTCTCCTTACACACAGATAGACACATTTACGCTTACTTACACTTGCATGCACTATATTACCATCCATGTCGAGAGACCAGTCGGGAGTTTGGAGCTTGTCCCGGCGGTGGCGCTGTCCCTATGAGGGAGATACCTGGATGGGAAATTCCCCGCAAGCCGACGAGTAGGTCGGCGCAGGATATCGCCATCCGGCGGAGAAGAAATCACTGTCGCCTCGGGATAACATTCACTCACACTAACTGAACTAATGCGTCCATAGAGTTGCGGGATTTTCTTCAGAGCTAAATACACTGCGCAGCACAAAGGTAAAATTCTTCTTATTGATTCCCAAAACATTATCCACATACTAAACATCTTGAAGACCATAAAACTTTATCGGTTAATCATATCATAACATGCATTATTAACAAAAGTTGATTAACAACATAACTAAACCCAAACGCAGCGGTGAATTAGAGCATGATGTGCTCGGACAAGAAAAGCCTCATTCCAGCAAATGAGTGATGGGCATATTTGGAGATTCTGTAAATGGGTTTCAGATTTTTGTTTTGTTTTTGAGTTTATTATTTTCAAATTTGTTGTAATGTGATACTGGAAATATTCTAATGAACGTTTGAACATATAGTATGAATTGACGTACAACAACATCACTGAATTGAGAACGTTAAGGTACGTGTTTATCCGAGAAAAAATATTCTAGAAGTTTGGGTCTACTTTGTTTTTCCTCGAACATTTCAGTTCTTTAAGCTTTTAGAGATAAAATATTTTTTTTCATTTTTTTCTCTACTTGTTAATAAATAATTGGCAAAAATGTAGTTTTTTATTTCAAACATCATAACTCAACAATATGTTGACAAATTTTGATAATTTTTTTTGAATAATCACAATTGAATATTCTAGTGAACTATTAACTAGAATGGTAAAGGTACTGTGAAGCCTAAAATGTCAGAATTTGATTATTCGAGAAACAATTGTTTATAAATTTATTATGGACATATCATTTCATAAAACTAAAAATTTTTGTGACAGTAACTATTCTTGGTCATTCACTAAAGAAAATCCTGCAGATTAAATGCTTCAATAAGAATTATATTATTATCTTTAATAGTTCATGATTTATGTTCGACTCGCATGAATGTGCTGAAAATTTCCAATTCGGGAAAATGAATCTGAGGTTCACTCACTAAGGGCTTGACAGTTGACACTCGCTTAAAAAAATTCTTAAAAACTAAGAAACGTAGTAAGAAATGGTTTGAATAATTTAAAAGATGATTAAACCGAGCATTCGACCCCATAAATATTGACACGCATGAAATTTTTCACGATTTTCATCATTCTCTCATGTAGTCAGTTTACCTTAATGTATTTTGAATTCTATTCATTATTTGACTTTCATTAGCAAGGGCTACTAAGATGCATTTTTTAGTATTCATCGATGCCTCATTTACAAAGTAATTATGCAAAATATTGCGCTTAGAAAATGTTCCGTTTATTACTGTACGTACAAATAAGATGATTGATAGAAGTGATGTATTTTGAATGAAACACAATGTCACGTCACATTTAAACAGCTTAAAATATACTATGTTTTCTCAGTTTAGATTTCAATTTATAATTTCTAGACTTTTTGTATTCATAAAACTGTAACACTCAAAGAAAATGTTCAGAATTCATATTCATGAAATTTGTCGAGAGCTACTACTTCTACACCCTACGGCAGTGTAGCTGCCGGCAGAGCAAACGTTGACCTCAACATGTTCTGACCATTTGCTCTCGGGAAATGAACTAGATGAAGGATGCTTGAAAGTCAAAACGTTGGAGACTAGTTTCCACTTTGCCTCGAGTTCTCTACCATACGGTCACCTTTCGTTCGGTCCACTTACGCTATTTGCAAAAGGAGATGAATTAAAGGACGGGTTATTTTTTGTGAATACTGAAAATAAATCTCTAATTCTTTTGACGATAAAATAGTTGCTCCATAATGAAATTCTCTAATTTACAAATGTTGACAAACTCGATTTTAAAGTAAAAGAATGTCTAAGGATTCTGGGCTCAGGAGGATAGGTGCATATTTTACTAAATCCATGTGTCACATACACTTGCTTCTGTTTTGACGATTAATAATTAAAATAATTAAAAAATTCTGTGGTCTATAAAACATTCAATTTTATAATCTATATATTTAAAAAAATAAAGAATTCTGTGGCTTCGTTTAGAGCTTCTACTACAGACCGATTGTAGTATTTTTCCCCAAATGAAAGAATGTGATCCTAGATGTATTTATCAGATATTATGCATTGATTCACTAATATTGCAGTGTAAATTAATTAATTAAATCATTCTTTAATAGTACAAATAGTCAATTGTTTTTTCTTCAAAAGATATATGAGTCGATAGATGTGAGTCCACACTGCTTCATGGTGGCGCTGCTTGAATTTTTGTTTCAGTGTAATAATTGCATTGTGGTGTTGACAGTTTGTATGTATTTGCTTTTGTGGTGTATTTTGTAGAGAACATTCGGACAGTGGGTTTTGTTCGGTTGTACTGAAGTAGTGAAGTTGTTCACAGGTTATGTCAAATTCCGAATCGTTGCCCACGCGCCCCAAAAGACGCAAACGTACATTGACTGGAGCAGGGAAAGAGAAAGTCAGCGTATGTGTCGTGATAGTGAGGTCATTTCGTTTTCTGTTGGGTCATTGTCTATGAAATGTCAGTTTTGTTCTGCTTCGTACTTCCCATGTAAGAGAAATTCTGCAAACCAGTTTTCTCTGTTTTGCTTAAATGGGGAAAATAAGTTTACCTTCGAGCAATATGCCAGAATAAATCAAATAGTTGTTTATAGGAGATAATGACACATCAAAAAAGTTTAGAAATAATATACGTCAGTATAATAGTGGTCTTTCTTTTGTGTCATTTGGTGCCGACATTGCGTTACCCCCTGCTCAGGGCCATACGTCTTCAAAATTGTGGGAACTCATCACAGAATATCTTCGTTATACTTTGAAGATCCAAACAATGCGACATATTGTGCACGTTAGTCTGGGCACAGTATTTTACATTTATCTCAGATCTCACCGTCAAATTTTGACGGGTTCTCACTAGTAGTTATTTATACATCAAGGGCGCTATAAGGGTTCGGATGATAGAGCGGCGACAAAATGGCCGAGGGCCGTTGCCGCGTGTGCATTTTGTTGCTCGAGATCAACAGAACCAGTTAACACCCGTGGTAGATACATCATTTTATTTTTACCTAATTTTAATGCTTCATTTACTTATTTACTAATTAACTAGATATTAACTTGACGGTTTGTCTTTTCATATTTCGCTCCCAAAATTCCCTCCATAAGAGAACGTGTAGCATCATTCAAATTGTTTTCATATTTCCCTCGTAACAACGCTTCTTTCGTTCACGCAAGTTACGCAGTGTATATCAAGCTCCGTATCGAAGGTAATGACACATTAAAACGTATCAGTAAAAAAAAACAATTTATAAAAGGGATACCGTCAAAAGGCATGAAAAAGATCAGGGAATAATCACAATTATATTACACGTATCACAAATTTCAAAGACTGATTGATTAGTAATTTCGGGCACATCAATTGCTACTATCATTAGTCCTGTTAGTGTAGGGGATGTTCTTTTTTTATCGCGGGAGGTGGCGGTAATCTTCTCCTGCTGGCTGGTAAGATTTGACGCCGACTTACGTCGTCTTGCGGGGATTTTACTCCATCAGGTATCTCCCACCATTGAGGCACTGCCCCAGCCGCGACAAGCTCTAATCTTCCGACAAATTAGCCAGGAGAGCCAGCCATGATGTGTGTGTAAGTAAAGGGTGAGGATAGGACAAGGAAAAGGAAGGAAAGTGCGCGCGGTCCGTGGCCCGTTTGTTAGGGTACTGCTCCGGCATTCGCCTGGTATTGATCGGAGAAACCACGGAAAACTACCGATAAAAGCAGCCGGCAGATAGAATTCTCCTAGCTGACAAGCTGCAGGGGACAATACTGCCGCCATCGAGACTTTAACATTAGAACCTCCTGGTCGAAGGCATTGCAGTGACATCAGTTAATTCACCGAGACAGCTCTCGCTGTAAATTTGAAAGATATTTTATTCAAAACTTTATATAAAGAAAAAAATGTTTTAATGAATTTTTTTCAATATATTTATCTCTATATCTAATAGTCCCCTATGAAGTGAAATATTACACTTATGTCAAAAAGTCTACGGAAAGAAATGATTGTAAAAATTCATCCCTAACATGGCAACGAAATCAAACATATGAATAACATGAAAATGGTTATTTAATAGTAGAATAAGCTCTATCGCATTTATTCACGGGTGACGAAGTCAATTGTTAAGCTAAGAATTTTAATTCTAGAACAATGTACACTGTTACCAATATGCAAACCGAAGTAAATAAGTTTACATGAAACAATCATATATTACACATATTCAAGTGAAATTCGTTTGCCATTGAGGTAAAGAGAATGTTACCATAAAAAATGTGAATAATTTGATCTCTTGAGAAAATCATATTTTTAATTATTCTTCAAATATCTGTCTGAATAATTGATTTTTGTTTAATTCCCTGTAGATTATAATAGTTCTTTGGCTAGTTTGGCTAGTTAGACGAAATAATTGAAGGTTTACATAGCATCATAAATAAAAATATAATAGCGCAATTAACACTTAATTCGAAAATACATTTTAAGTGTCTTTCTTTTACAAAAACAATCTTAAAAAACGAATATATTAATCATTTTTAAAACAAGTTTTATTCCGTGATCTGTGCATCATAAAAAACCGCTTCTCCAATTAGTTTTTTTTTCGTGTTTCCGGGCGCGTCCAACTCGCTGGTCATTAGTCCCGTTAGTGTAATGCATGTTTTTCTCGAGAGATGGCGGTGATCTTCCCCGCTGGATGGCGAGATCGGCGCCGACCGTCGGAACTGGCTCTAAGTTCCCGACCGGTCTCCCGGTATGTGTATTAGTGTCTTGCATGTTAGTGTGTATGTGTTAAGGGGTGAGGATAGGACAAGGAAGAGGAAGGCCAGATCGCGCGCGGTCCGTGGCCCGTTTGGTAGGGCACTGCTCCAGCATTCGCCTGGTGTTGATCAGAGAAACCACGGAAAACTACCGATCAGAGCAGCCGGCCGCTGGAATTCTCCTACAGATAGTGACTGAATTCGACTTAACCTAGCTAGCTAGTGAAGAAAATCCTGCCACCGTCGGGACTCGGAACCTAGAACCTCCCGATAAGAGGCACTGCAGTAGCGTCAGTTAATGCACACTACTTCTGCTCCCGGTTTCCCAATTAGTAATAAACATTACTATAATATAGTATATTAAGTTATGTCACGTTATTTTCGCATTCGTTGTGGAAAGTCGTATTAAGTAACCCGATTGAAATCCTCGTACTCTGCCGTAAGTATCAGGTAATCTACGCCTTCTCAACCTCTGACGTGGAGAAGCCGCAGCGGTGCACCGTTGCAGCTGTCACTCGGGGCGCGAGGCATCGGCGGTTGACTTGCAACGCGCTCCGTGGGCTACCGACGTAAGCACGGCGCGCGCGGATTTCCATAAGGCCACCGTGATAATGGCGACGCCCCCGCCAATAGCCGGAGTTTCTCTGTTAAGCTGGTCTTAAAGTCCAGAGCACCACTCTACCTCTATATTAATTCTATAAGAAGCTTCATGGAAAGGCTAATAAAATATTTCTACGTGCACTTCTTTGAAATTTTATTATTCATAAAGCTGGAATGAAATATGTTCACCATGTAAACTTCTCCAGAAAGTAAGGAAATTGAATATGAATGTAAAACAGGGTCTGATGATAATCATGACAGAGGAAAATATAAAATGTAAAAAATTGTTAAAAGTTCAAAGAAGAAAGGACTAAATGTGTACACACATTTCTATGAGACAGATAACAAAATGTGCCCGCACGAGCTACTTACTTGCCTGGGAAGTCAGACACTCCTGCGAGAATGGGCAATATCACTTCCAAATTGAGATAAAGGAATTTAGTCGCGTAATCTTTGTGTAAACCAGGAACAAAGCTTGCTCAAATATGACAGAAATCAGTTTGTAATTTAAAACCATGTTTCCAATTATGTCTTTTAGAAATAACCATGATTTGAATAATTTTTTATTTGCACTTTATTTTTTGTATTTTACTGCATGTTTATTTTCTTGATATACCACAGTCATTATTGCCAAACAGCAGAACTATGTTTGAATGCCAAAATATTTGCTAATATTTTCCAGTTGAGTTTTTTTTTATTAAACAGTTCTATTATTTGTTTAAAATAGAATATGACTTAATTTTACTTTATGCAGTCTATCTCTAGTAAAAACTACTTGGATATTTGTAATATCACTCTTACTTCCAAACAGATCTTTTATCAGACAAAAAACAATGTTTTTAACCAGAACATAGCAGTTAATGCAATTATAGCACTCTGTAGTAAACCGAATTGTCAAGGATGACGCTCAGCCTATAGCGCTAGGCGGACGGGGTCACTGGAGCGGCCGGTGACTATGTCCACAATCTTTAGTACGCACTTTATTTCACATCTCATATCATCGCTATCCAAGAAAAAAGATATTATTATAATTATTTTACAGTACAACGGTATTAATCTCAGCGAGTCCGATTATTTCACGATAAAAAGAATACACTTTACCCCATATAATTAAACTAAATGAAATTCTAGTGTTTAAAATGCATCTGTTCCCCAAACACATTTCTTTACGTACCTAAAAATGAAAACTTTTTCAAATGCATCCTTTCCTTGTGCACCGACCATCAAAACGAAGTATTATCTTGATGAAAACATTACGTGCAAAAGATGGAGTTATTTTGAACCGTCATCCCCAGCCTCCTGGGAGCAGGTAGCAAGAGCGCTCCGCAAACTGCAAGCAAGCGGAGGGATTCCCAGCGCTCTGACGAGGCGAATTGAAAGCCCTTTAGCATTCCGCGGCGGACGCGCGATTCTGCAGAGAGGGATACGGCTGCGGTCGCAGAGAACGAAGGAGGCTGCGATGTGACGAGAGGGCGACGGCGGCGGGACCGACACCAAATGAAGTTGCAGCGGGAGGGTGGCATTGGATGGTAATATCAGTGGCGGATATGGAAGGTAGAACTTGAGGAACATGACGGTTATGGGGACACCTACGAGAAGTGCTGATGGCAGAATGACGGTGAACGCTGCGCGGCGGCGAATTATGAACGGGTGTTAGTTGAGACGACGAGAAAGATGGGGATGATGGGATCATTTGCGACGGCTGGATTGTTGAGACAGTGGGAAGGATGGAGTATTTGGGGACAGATGGATGGGGGAGAATACGGTGTCGGTAGAGATGTCGAGGTCGATAATGTCAGTAGGAACGATGGGGTCGGTAGAGGCGATGGAATTTGGAGGTTAATAGGGACGGTGTGGGTCGCAGGGGACGATAGAGTTCGTAGTCAGGAATGGTGTGGCGGGGGTAGTTCTGTACTGCTGCGTTAGAGTCGGAAGTGCAGCCTAAGTGGTTTGGGGAAACGATGTGAGCACCAGACCAAACTATGCGATGAATCGGGGGAGATGTCAATGAAGACAGTGAGGAGAGAGTGGCAGCGGTGCGAGGTGAGAGGCAGATAGTGAGGAGAGAAGCAGAGAAGGGTGGCCGAGGGGAGTGACACTGAGCAACGTCGGCAAAGACATGAAAGCCACGGCGGGGCAGAGGCGACCAAAGGACCAAAGCGGAAGGCGGAGAACTCTGCGGCGGCGATGTTGGCGGCGGCGACCGCGTTTCCAGCGCCCCAAGCGGCCCCGAGAGGCAATATCGGTGTCAAGAGGCCCTCAGGGAATCCCCGAGCCATCGGGTGGGCGGAGAGTGGGGTGAGGATGGGTGCGAGCATGCCACGTGAAAGGCCGGGAGAGGGGTCTGCTTGAGCAGCGCGCCGCCGGTTGCAGGACAGGTCGCCGAAGAGACGTTCACTGCGAAGATGACGTCAAAGTGTCCCAGCGGGGACAGGGTCGGCTAGTGGCGGTGATAACAATGGAGAAAGAGCAGAAGGTAGTGGTGGTGGTGGCTAAAGGTGGGGGGAGAAAACTGCCTTGGCAGCGAGCCAGTGGCTGCGGCGTTGGCAGTGGAGGTGGCGGCGGGATTGGTGGCAGCGGGGAGTGGCGGCGGTGGAGATGGCTGCAGTGGAGGTGGCAGCGGTGGCGGCGGTGGCGGCGGTGACGGCGGTGGCAGCAGTGACGGCGGTGGGTGACAGCCGTGGTGACAGTGGCGACGGTAGCGGCGGTGGCGGCAGTGGCGGCGGTGGCGGCGGTGGCGGTGGCGCCGGAGTCGGCAGTGGCGGCGGCGGTGGCGGTGGCGGTGGCGGTGGCGGTGGCGGTGGCGGTGGCGGTGGTAAGGTGGCGACGGGGATGGTGGTGGGGGCGGTAACAATGGAGAAAGATGTGAAGGTTAAGGGTGGTGGCGGCGAAGATGAGGGAGGAGGCAGATTCTGCCTCGGCGATGGCGATGGAGGCGTTGACGAAGATGGTGGCGAAGGGAGCGATGGTGGGCGCTACAGATGGCGACAAGATGGCGGGAAAAACTGACTGTAGCTTTGCAACCTCGCCGTCGGTAGTAGAAGCGCCGGTACCGCCAAGCGAACGATAGGTGGTACAGACAACAGTTGAACAGTAGCTGGTAAGCGGTAAATGTGATATGAAATCAGCTAATCAGGTGAAATATAGAAGACATAAAAGATGAAAAAGTAACCGCTTAATTATCGCATTGACTGACAAAGATAAAATGAAGAATAATATCTGATAGTCATAGGTTAAAGAAGAGAGTATTCTCTGTGGTCTAGACCACGTTTTTACTTTATTGGTGAAATAATTTTCAGAATTACCTCAAAATATTTTTTTTAAATACATAAAGTTACACATACATGATTTGCACATGAGGATCACCAGTGACCCTCCTAGCCCCTACTTGCATATTTACGTGAGGGTCATCTTTACAAGTACTGCTAAAAGCGGTCAAAAGTGTATTCTGTAGTAAGTTGCGCTTCGCTCTATTGGAGGAAGTTGAAGCTAAAGAAATTTGAAGCCCACCTGGGAGGGCACACCCTGAATAAACACCAGCATGAGACCCACCTGTGATCCTCATTGCCCTCACGGGGAGTCCTGCAGAGGCCTCATGACACCATGGTCAATTGACACCCTACATATAGATCAAGGGGCTCTAATAGCCAAAACGCGTGTGCCCCCTCCCCCCACGTGAGCCTCACGGCAATGTGCTAGACAGAAGAAAGCTACCCTGCGACACGCCACTGGTCCCCACCCTCAATGGTATGCGGCTGTTAATAAATATAATGCATGAAGGTTGGTAAATCTCATTCTCAACAGAGTGTCACCCATGCACATACTGTAATTACACTTTTTTCTGCTTTGTTCGAGGGCATCTCAGCACACATTTCAACTTCACTGAAGCTTTTTATTGTCAGTCGTTGGCTCTGTGCTCTTGTATCAGAGTTGGATTCGCGCTTCTTCCCTCGCCAGTGCTCCAGCAGGATATTAGGTCACAGCATGAATCTTCCGTTTCCTCGTATATGCTGCGTCGCGCAAGCAATTCTCATAAATTCGCCTAGAACCACCACAAAAGGCCATGCCCATCTTCAGCTTATGAACCACGGCTTCCAGGTCCGAGTGTTCTAGAACTTTTCGATTCAACACGTTCGATTGGATAACGTAGGCACAAACACAAACAAAGTTGACAGTCCGAAGGCTTGACACAGTTTCTCTACGTATGTCGATGCGCTGAATTCCAAGCTGAAGCCAGAATTGACACAACCTTCCAATTTTTTTTAAATCGCAGAAACCCACCGTGAAATTGTATTTTTTGTTTTCGAGGATTGTTGTCTGATCCAAAGACTTAACACAGGGTTGTCCTCTATCGTATCAGTTTCTCGATATGTCGTATGATGGAATTGAATCAGATCTCTCTTAATTCTCGATGTATATGGTACATGAATCAAATTGAAACCACAATTCTGCCGCACTCCGAGATAATTTTCAGGGAGTAGGCAGGTTTCTCGCGTCACCTACAATTTCATTGCGCTATACAGAATTGAAGAGTCTAATTGTAGGCAGTTTCAGCATTAACACTATTGTACCAGCCGTTTCAAAAGAAATTAATAGGGCGGTAATCGACAACTACGAATTGTAATAAAGTTTGTAATTTGTATAATAAACTACAAACTGTGCCTGCTACCAATGCATCAACAGAAATCTATGCTGCGTGTCAACTGCAATGCTCGTTCAACGAGACTGTTGTGTAGGCCAACAGAACTTCTTTGAAGAAGCTAGTAAACTTACTATCAATTGGTATCACGCAAATGAGACACAACAAACCGCGCCCTTTGAGCTACTTTGCCGTCTAGGGAGCCTGATGTTTCAACGGCCAACTACAGCTCGAACTCATCTCGCCATACAATTCAGAAGCAGGTGTATGCATAAGCTGAGGTGTTTAATAGTGTGTTCATACGAAAATAACGCAGATTTGTTGTATCAATTAACCGCAGATTGTATTAGATTTATATTCTTCACTACTCCTTACCATTTGATGCTTCTTTTCTTACAGAATTCTCCTTTATATAAACATATTTGTTAAGTGACATCAATATGTTTTGACCGCGAATTTTTTTACTTTCTATTATACATACAGTATTTACTTTCTCATATACGGAGTATATATATAGTATATAGACAGTTATGTAATGTTGCGGAAAATCGATTTCAAAATTTCAACTGAAGTACACGTTTTGGGAGTCCCTGATGCAAAGAAGGTTTTTAGAACGTCCGCCGGCGTCTGTCAGTACGCCTATCTTCACATTTTCACAGTTGTCTCTGAATCTTAGAATTGCAAAGGTTTCAATATTTTTCGGTATCTTCCTTCAACTCTAAAATTGAAGACGAATTTTTCCTTCAAATGAAATTTGTTGTCCATAAATAGTTCTTCCACTAAGGTCATGTAGAGTTTTTGAAAATTTTAGTAGTTTTCGCGTAATAGTAGGTGCAACATTTGCAATTTAAAAAATAACAAAAACAAGATTTTCTCAAAAATGGCTCCATTTTTTTCTTTAATATTTTGGTATGGTTAGTGACAAACGAATCCAATACGATGACATAGACGTCACATTGCTATACTCTTTTGCTTTTTAAAAAATTACAAAAATGTTAATTTTTCTGACTTGTCTCTCACGTCGGTAATACCTACATTAGAGCCGATTTCTTAACATTATTTTATTAATAAGTACATGTGATTTAAATATTATCAAACTAAGTTTCTCGAAGCTCAGGAGTTTTTGTGGAAGCGAGTTCAAAATTCCCTTCTTCAGTCCAAACACCATGTCCGACCTGCATTTTGCAAACTTCAGTCAAAACTACGTCAAACACCATTTTCGCAAAACTGCGGCAAATTTTTTCTTTCAATTTTTTGAATGGATAGTGATAATTGTATTGTTTAATTTGATTTAAGTTCATTTGGTGTTGTTTTCATTTGTTTTTTAAAAAATGTAATTCTTTTGAAATATCACTCACACCGTGAATATGCACATGTCCATCGATTTGTACACATTATTACATTTGTAAATGGAAGTGCTTCAAATGAATTCAAATGAAGTTTTTCGAAAACTCAATAGTGAAAAAGAGCTTAAAATTTCGCATTTATAGTACTGTGACATACCGATATGTCACGACAAAAAATCAAACTAACATTTATTTGTAGACAATATGGTGGAACATGCATTGCAACGAAATATATCACGACTAGAGCTTAGCAACGATCGTGAACCAGCGAAATAGTTTTGTTTTTCTAAATGCATTAAGAGTTTTCTGGATCACCGAAGTAGAAAATTTGGGATTGGGCGAAGAAGTTCAAAAGACGATCAAAGGTCAGCTACACCATATATAACGAACGTATGGATTGGCTGGGTGGTGAGAGAAGGACTGTCAAATGTTATGAAAAATGAGGAGTAGTTTAATGAAGTCTTCGAGGATGAATCATGCAGGAAGATTTCATTCTGCTCTGAAACGCTGAACTGATCGTATGTTCGTGAGGAGGAACAGAGTATACAATCGAGATAAATTGGAGTTATCATTGGAATTTTAAAGGACAGTGAATGATATTGCAGATATTTTTGATGGAAGCAATATTGATGTCAAATTGGAACTTTGTGTCAGAATTGGTAATCGAGTTCAGGACTATGTCATAGGACGTAATCAGGAACTGATAATTTTGATAGTTTGAGACCAGCAGAGAGAGAGAGAGAGGCAGGGAGAGTTTCTTGGGCTGGACTACAGGCAAGATCGCAAGATATTTCGACTGAGAAGTCTGAGGACGTATCAACGAAAAGATAAGTTAACCGCGGTATAAATTGTAAATTGAAGAGATCTTGATCAAAGGCCCTACTTATAAATTCTCTAAATTGTTTTGCTAAAAAGGCAAAATAAACTTTGTTGAATTTTGTTCTTTAGAAAAGAAAGTGATTTTCATCTAGTCAATCCAAACAGAAATGAACTAGGAATAGAATCATTCTAGCTGGATTCCCAGCTGCGCTGTATAGTCAGCGGATCCTATAATCCATTATAGAGGTAATAAAGTTATAATATATCAATGACCCATTGACCCAGCAGCCGGACTCTAAGATCTTTAGTAGATATAAATGTAGAGAGAGAAAAATTTGGCTATCAGTACAGCTTAAAAAAACATTTCTTAAAAGCATTAGATTTTTTCAATGAAACGTTCTATTTAGAACGAAGTTACATTCTTCTTTAATATTCTCGAAGTAATATTTCAGTGTAGTACTATTAGAAAAGCAAAAGTTAAGAAAATTTGGAAATGTCATTAGTCCGTAGAGAGTGTAGCATGTCCATTCCTCGGCAGATGGTGGTGTTCGCCCCCGCTGGATGAACCAGGCGCCGACCTGCAAATCAGCTAGCCTTGGGGTTTTCCTAACCAGGACTCTCCACCAGCGAGGCACCGCTTGACAGGACAATCTCTGAACTCCCCGACCAGTTTCCCGAACATGTGATAGTGTAGTGAATGGTAGTGTAAGCGTCTGTGTGTGTGTGTGTGTGTGTGAAGATTAATGTGAAGGATGGGACAAGGAGAAGATGAAGGTTCGCGCGTGGTCCGAAGACCCGTTTGTTAGGGTACTGCTCCGGCATTGGCCTGTTATTGATCCGGAGGAACCATGGAAAACCACCGATCAGGCAATGGCCGCAGACATTTGTCACTCCAGACAGCGGTGGGTCGACCTACCTGAAAACTGGTGTCAAAAATTCTGCCGCCGGAGCTCAGACCCTATAACCTCCCGGTCCAAGAGCGTCTTCAACTAGTCTTGCCAATCTTCAATTAATACTAGCTCTACATGCTACATTGTGTAAGCAAAGTGCTGGTGCGTTTGATGTGAATAAATGCATTTTCGTTCGATTCACGTTAGTTGGTTAGTTAATGCCTTATTTAACGTGGCGAGACTCGGGTCATCAGACTTTGTCTGATTTGTGTAACCACGCAAATTTCACTATGCTCTTTTCACCATCTAGCGGAGAAATAAGATATTATGTTGGGCGACGAAACAGGCGATTTAAATTTAGCTCTGAGGCATCTTTTTGGCTCGGACCTTTTACATGCAATAAATCTACTACATAGGTTAGCCGGCTTTATTTCTCCTCCGAAGGAGGGCGTACGAAGGATTTTTTCGGCCTTAAAAATCCGCAGCTTTGATCGCAAACTTGGGTACAATCGTTCGGTACGCTAACCGTTATGCCACCGAGTCACATTTGTGCATGTGAATATTGTACGAAGTATACCATAATGCACGTCCCACTTCAATCAGCCCATCAGGCTATTATAGGGTTTAGGCTAGTAGACGAATTGCTATACTAATTGTAAACTGCTCTTATTCATGCACAAGGAGTAAAGTAAGATGGTTCGTAAATCCATGATTGCTAGAGATTACTCACTGTAAATATCTTGCTATGAGGGGATGATTACGCATCTGAGTTTACATATTATACTTTCAACTAGACATGTTCTTGTAACCGTTTCTCATAGAAAATTATATTATGACGACATTCCGTATTTATTACAATCAAATAATATTCATGACTGTAAGCATTACAAATTGTTTTCATTCATTATTCAATAACAAATTTAGAAATTAAAATAGCAGATAAGGACATTTGGTATCGTAGATTTACGATCAACAGTGCATCTCATGGAATACAAACAATAATCCAGTTCATAGAAGTACAGTAAGCTTCTTACGATTCCACGTACACTGAACTACTACATCTTTAGTTAGTAATAGTATGTAAAGTTTTATTTCTATTTACACCATCATGTAACCATCCATGCGGCGAATAGCTGACGCAAGTGCACCACCGTTGGCGCCATCTCGCGGGCATTGCACCGGAAGCGAGCGGCCGGAAGTAAATCACCTGCCGAATCCGCGCAGTGATTTAGCGCTGCAGGTAAAGTTAATCCGCGCCCGCGGCTGCGGCAGCAGCAGCAGCTCATGTACTCGAAACTCAGCGGGTCTTAGTTCGACGAAGCGATTAATGGGATTAGGAGCTGCGGGAAGTGGGAGGAGGTGTAGGTGGAGGCAAACCATGCGCACCCTGACTACCGCCGCCTGATGAAGTGCTTATCTTCGGGAGGCCCCGCGCCGCACCGCTGCACCACTTGCGGCTCAGTTCGGTGATCAAATTACCGGCGCGGAGGATTTGGCGACAGGGGCTCGGCAGATATAAAGCATGCAGGAAGGGAGGGCGATATGGGACAAAGCGTTATTTTAGTAACGGTACAATTTATGTACACTACAGAAATTTGCGCATTACTTTAATGTAAATTACATTAAAGTAATTATCGTGAACGCACATTAATTACTTTAATGTAAATTACATTAAAGTAATTATCGTGAACGCACATTAAATTTAATGTACACATGTACATTAGGATGCAAAGTCAAAGCTTTACATATATGAAAGAATGAATGAATGATCTTGATGGACTGGTGATTATGAATATATGAGATGAATGATAAATAGAAAACGTAGAATCTCTATATTAAATCTACTAATATTAACGCACATACATTTAATATAAAATTATATCAAATATTTTTTTATTATACAAGGTTATATTATCTTTCATGTACCTGACACATTGAAATCTACATTAATTGGCGTATTTCTGACAGTATATAAATGGAACACACGTGTGATACGCGAGTATTGATTTAGTATCATTTTTTGTTATTGGTACGCGATGGAGTAGACTTAGTCAAGAAAAATAATGCGTTTACAATAAAGACAAATAATCTGAATATTCATTTTGAAGCCAAATACGCTGAAAAGTTTGCATTAGCAGCTGAGTTTAAGGAAAACTTTAAAATTCGGTGACGACAGTAGTCGTGTTGAAAGTAAACTAGCTGTTTACCAGTCATATTGTTCCATTCCTAACTCGTTATTCTTTGCATTTCACATTGTTTATATAAACATTTTCATTTTGATGACTTTTTTATTTTGCGTAGTTGGATGGCAGTTCTATTTACGAGTTTCACAACGAGCTTTGAGGACCGAGAGGTCGCTGGATGGGGTGAGAATTTTAGAGATCCAGGAGCTCCTCGTTCGTTTCCATAGGTTCCTCCAAACAATACTAGGTCGATAGAAACCTTGACAATGACGCGTGTTTTATCAAAGATAATCTGAGGCGACTCCATTGCAGGAGCATTGAGACCTCAAGAGTTCCTAGTTTCAAATCTCGCTTGATTCATGTTAAATTTGCTTGGAGGACAATGCGCAATCATGAAGATTTTTCTCGAGGTTCTCCTGTTCCCCGACTTTCATTTCTCCCACTACCCCAGTCATTTAAATTATACCTTATCGCTCATTCACCTATTGGAAGCATTGATCTCAGATGTCTCAACAGGATGCGAATGATAACCGTAATAAAGAATAACCGCCAACTTTCTTTCCCTCCCCAGAAACGTTCGCGAATTTAAGCGCTTGATCTTACTGCAGGCTCATCCAGAAAGAACTAAGAAGGCTCGCGATACTTTCAATGCGGAAATCTCGTTCGACTATAGGATCAAAGAAAAAAGCCGGCGTTGATATCACAATCTAATAGTCAGGGATGCAATGAATTTGCAATGAATTCTCTCGGGGCATGAAAGCCATTCAATTTTATTTACATTATTTATCTCTGCCACATCTTGCGATGACCTGTCACAGACTTCTTTCCAATTCGGTCCCACTTGTTCCGCCGCGACATCCCTTTCACTTACATTATTTTTGCTTCTGCTTCGTCCCGCTTTATCTCTCCCACATGTCATGCCCGATTTATTTTCTCTCCCTCCCTTCTTCTCTCTCTCTCTCTCTCTCTCTCTCTCTCTCTCTCTCTCTCTCTCTCTCTCTTCAACCAACGACCATTTCGCCCCTCACAGAACCTTCACAGACGGGCTACGGACCACGCACGATCTTGACTTCCTGTTCCTTGTTCCACATTCACCCCTTTCTCTCTCACACACACTTGTATCACATAGGTCGGAAGACTAGTCGTGAGCTTAGAGCTCGTTCCGACTGGAGCGATGCCTCGCTGGTGGGAGACATCTGGATAGATCGGGTAGTTGATTGTTAGTGATTCCGGACGCACCAACTACTAAGGTCATTAGTCCCGTAAGTGGAATGCATTTTTTCCTCGGGCGGTGGAAATGATCTTCCCCCGCTGGATGGCGAGATCCGACGCCGACCTACCGATAGCTAGCGCGGTTTTCCCGACCAGGTATCTCTCTCCAGCGGGTTGCCACCCTAGCTGGAACAAGCTTTAAGCTCCCGACCGATTTCTCGATAATTCAAAACCCCGCTATGTGTGTTAGTGTAGTGAATGTTACTGTAAGTGTGTGTAAGGGGGTGAGGATGGGACAAGGAAGAGGAGAAACACACCGCAGTGGCCGTTTGTTAGAATTTCTCCGGCATTCACCTGGTGTTGATCTAAAAACCGATCACAGGCCGGCCGCTAGAATTCTCCTCAGACAACGACTGAATTCGACCACAACTGACAAGCTTGTGTCGAAAATTTGCACCACTGCCAGGACTCGGAACCGAACCTCCCAGTCAGAGGCACTGGATATCTGGATATGAACAACACATGGCAGGGTGCCAGATAGGCGGACCTGCTCTCCATACAGCGGAGGAAGGTCACCCATCTCATGATAAATCATGTACTACACATGCGGAGTTAACTGGCCTAACCGCCAGCGCGCGGAAACTTGGGCGCAATCAATCGTTAAATTCGCGCTGTAGTTCAGTTGAACGGAGGTGTAGGAAAGTAGTATTGTTATGAGTACGGACGTCAGTAATGGACGGGTTGTAGCTGTGATAATCGATCATACGATTGCCTATCCTTTTTAGTTCCCGGAACAACTAATGCGGTATTTACAATCCCTGGAACTGGGAAATTGGCGCAGCTGGAAGAGACGCAGGGTGCCTGGGAATTGACTCGTGTTGCAAAGTTACAGTCAACTGAAGTGAAGCAATGATTGTGAAGAAATGGACAATCGATATACTTTACACATTACACTGCATCAGAACACATACTTTGAAGAAAGATCTCGATATATCTATTTTAAGTGCATTTTTATCTTATTTTTCTTTTTTTGATTGGTTGTCTCACTGCAGTTGGACCAGAAACTGATGTAATTAATAAATATAAATAAATTTTCCCTTACAATTCAATGATGTGTATATCTGTAGTCATTAATGGAAAAGAAAATTAAATATTAACAATTCTTTGCTACAGAATGTTACAGACATTTGATGTAGTGTTTAAATATTATTGTACTTTTGAGGAGTACAGTGGAAATCATAAAATCAACACTATAATACAATAAGATGAAATTAATAAACTCTTATGTTCTTTAACAAGAAATCATTTCAGATCTTGAAATCAGTGTGTCTATACACTATCGCAAATCAAGAATATGCTCCTAAAAAATTATTAATTAGGCTTCAGTAAGCCTAAGAAAATAATTAAGTAATATTTGGTAAGTGTAATGTATAAATATATTTATGTTCATATTTCTTAACATTTGATTCTTCTAAGTTTTTTGCTTTTATTACGTTACAGAATAAGAAATACTGCAAGTATATGCCCTGTATTAATATTGTAGTTTCCATTCTTATGTTTCGCTTTTTGAGATCTATTTATGTATTTGTATTGCTCCAGTCCAAGAACACTGACTAAATATCTATGCGCTGAATTGATGGTAGATCTTAATTTGGCATGCGTCAACTCCAGCCCTGTCAGCTATTTGTTACTTTCATATGACGCAATGACACTATAGTGACGATCCACTAGCTTACATCAGATAGATCCGAATTCAGTCGTGGTCTGGAGGAGAATTCTAGTGGTCGGCTGCTCTGATCAGTTTTCCGTGGTTTCTCTAGTTACTACAGGCGAATATCGGAGCAGTACCCTAACAAACGGGTTACGGACCGCGATCTATCATTTCTCTTCCTTGTCCCATCCTCACACTTACACTAACATGCACTACTCTACCATACTTGTCCAGTTTGAGGCGGTGCTCAGCTGATGGGAGATACCTGGTTAGGAGAAAAACTCCGCTAGCTGTCGGTAGGTCGACGCCGGATCTAGTCATCCAGCGGGGAAGTTCATCGCCACCTCGCTATGAAAAAAATATGCTGTACACTAATGACCTCGGCGCGTGGTTGACGTTGCCCGGGTGCAACATCCAGCAGCCAGCCAACCAACTCTGGCTGAGTGGATGAGAATTTGTGGAAACTCATGAAATAGAGAGGATATTCATTTTTCATTACTTACCAAGGTGTTACGAATCTACTCAACACAATGGTCTCTATAGTAGCTGTGCATGAATGCCATGATCGTTTGAACGCCCATTTAATAATTCGGCAGCAGCTGTGTTGCCATTCACCATACATTGGTGACTGTTGGCCTCTCTTGAGTAATTTAAATAGATACTTTTCAAATCACACACAAGCAAATATATTCTTTGTAGATTCTTGTTTAACCAGAATCAATAATGATACTGCCTTCTCCACCTCAGGAGATATTTTGTTCCTTACTTGAGATCCACCGATTAATTGGTTGAAGCCACTGCCAAGAGGATCCCCAAACTTTCAATATCCTGAGTCGCTACTAACTGGGTTTTAAAATTAGAAAGTCACGTTAATTTGTCCGGTGTACATTCAGGCGTCCATTCTCTCTCGACCTCAACCTTGTCTCTCACAACCTTGCGTACATAGTAACCGGCGCTACATCCCTCAATTTCGCTTTTCTATGAGTTCATAAAACTTGTATCGTTTTAATTTTAATTTCGTAACACTAATGTTTCATACCTGGCCATTGCACATTGAAATTCACGCCTCGAACAGATCTCAGTTCTTATTACTGACATTTATAAATAAAAACGTTTCCCAAATTGAAAAAAAAATTAAGTTTCAAAGCTCCGCGACCCAATTGAAAGAATTTTCTGCGAGATTGCTGGATCACAGCATACTATTCGATAACTACAGCGCAGGTGAGTAAGCTCTAAGGAGACAGCTCAGGGAAAAGGGAACAGCAATTGGCGGCGAGAAGGAACGCCGTGATTACAGCCGTCTGCAGAAGTAGGCCACCTCGACGGCAGCGAAGGCGGCGGCTTCTCAGGAGATATATGAGGTGTGGGTGGCAGGGACAGAGAGGCGGTGCACCAGAACGGCCCTGTCGCCCGATCTGCCTTAATCTTCGCCGTCAAGTTGCAGGCACGCCTGGCGACAACACGACGGAGCTGCAAATTTGTTACGCCTTTAGGGCGGGAAGCTGATGGATTTTGGAGTTGCGGATTGCCTGGAGCCGATGAGTTGGTGCAGTGAGGATCGAGGTTGTCGTGGGTGGGAATTTTGGAAGCGCAAACAGCAACAGCAAACAACTAAGCACGACGGATTAGACCGATAAGGTTTCTTCAGTTGCAGTTTAAATAATCAACTGCAGCCTGGAGCATCTCAAAGATATTCCGGGATTAAATGCACCACTCGAGAGGAAATGATGCAGTTAGGCAGAGTAATAGAATGTGTATTAGGTTAGTTTTTTGATCGATTTAGCAGAAAGGAAGAATAATTTGGAGAAACAAACAATATAACTTAATTATTTGACAATTTCACAACTCCATGTCCTGCAGTTTGAAAGAAGTATCAGTAACTAGTAGTATCAGTATCAGTACTAGAATCAGTACTAGTACTAGTGGTGCTAAAGCAACACGTATTTTCTTCCGCTGGCCACCCGCAAATTACGGGAAGAAATTACTCAAATTTTCAGCTAACATGACATTATTTTAAAATATATTTTTGATTAACACATTTCATTCAGGGAAAAATGTCTATCTTTATAATTATAAGTATAGGAAGACTTTTAGACTTTGCAATTTTCGAAAAATCTCGGATATTAACGAACATGAGACCTGCACCATTCTCTTAAACATCGTATCCAACAACAAAATTTAATCAAAAACGATTGTGCCATTTTTTGAAAATATACAAGGGATTTGATACCCTCAAAATTAAAATAACGGTTTCAAATTAAAGGGCCCGCGACATCAGTCATATCTATTGAGGTTTAGCCATATCTATTCAGGTTTAGCCGCTAGCGTTGTTCACAGATAAGAAAGACAGGCGGAAGTCGTCAATCAATTTTTCTGTATCAAAGATAGTGATACTAGCTACCCACGTGCTGTAAGATTTTTCTAAATTTAGAATCTGGATTTATCCACCCTTTCGTTGCGAGTGTCCTGTAATAAGTTTTCTGCCGTAAATTTGCAACGTTTTTCGCGTAGCATTACAACTTCTCGACTCTGTAGCAAGAAAGTAAAAATAATGAAAGTGATCCTTCGATCATGAATCACTAAAACAATGCTGTGAACAGTCTCTCACAAAAAAATTAAGAAACAATTATATGATGTATTGATATAAACCAAAAATTTTAGTTGTAAACAGGAACATGAGATCAGTATTTTAAATCCATGTAAATTTAGGCATGTATAATGCAAACCATCAAGAATACTCATTTAGCAGGGCGGCCGGTAAACAAGAAATTAAGTTCCTTGGTCGTAAGCATGATGGGAAGCTGGAGGAGGCAGTGAAAGCGGTGGTTTTGTAGAAATGTCAAAATGTTCACTCTCTCTTATGACAGCGGCTAGAGCGGACGCATTTAATCAGACGAACCGGGCATTTTCAGTTAAGATTGCGTTTAGTAATGTCAATTATAGGAAAGTGGTTGACCGTAATTAGTTCCGAGTTTCTTGAAAGCGTTGTAGATATTAATCTTTAAGATGTCATATCAATTTAACATTTACAAATCTTAAATCTAAATAAACTTTAATAACTGCTGCTTAAACGATGAAAGATTCGAAGATGGGGAATGTGTTCACGACACATGCTCTTTGCTGATCCCATGATTTGGAGGGAAACAACAGGTCGCACAACACACTTATTTCCTTATGACACAAACAGCTGGAATCACCTCAAAATCGAAGAAAACTGTGCAATATCCTCATTTACCATCTCCTAGAAGATCAGTATGAGACAGTGAATAATTGTCGGTTCCACTAACTTCTTAGAACGTGACAGTGAATTCAAATTAATGCTTCAGTGACGAAATTCCGAAGATAGAGGAAGAGATATCCATGCTATTAACATTTCCAAGCCTCTGTAGAGCATTCCAAGCCTCCTCTTCACTTTTCAACACTTGTATTTGAATTCGTTCTGTATATATGTGGATCTCTTGTTGATAAAGCGATGTCATTTTGACAGATCTGCCATAGGAGACCACGCAATTAAAAACTATCATCGCATGAAAACTGAAGACGATACAGAAATTCAAAATTAGATGTAGATTGAGGGCAAAATTATCTTTCAGAAACAGTGTGTTTTGGTCTTGCAGAATGTTTTCTGTAGACCAGTGTATTTTGATATGACTCAAAAGCAAAGAATTATACATCATCTCTCTACTTTCCACAATCATTCATATTTCAAAAATTAGATGCCTTGCTAAAATCCCAGTTCGGATTGTATGAGGACTGTTTCCCATAGCTTCCTTTCCATCCAGGGCAAATACTTCACACACCCTGGTTCCTGCTCACCGATAACCTCTCCGCCGCAACCATCACAGTGCCTCTGTCACCAGATGGCTCCGCCGCCCACCTCCGTCCACTTCACCTCCCCGGCCTCCATCCTCGCCGCGGCTCCCTCCCCCGCCACGACCCGCTGGCCGACGCCCGTCGCCCCTCCACACAGCTGCAGCCCCACTGCATTGCCTTCCCCTGATACCATTCCTCAGGTAATCCCACCGACCCATAACGTTCCCACTACGGACATGAATTGACTCATCACTAAACATGGCCAGTCGTCCCGACCCGCTCCTACTGCTCACTTCATCCGTACTGTTCATACCAGCCTCTTCACCCACGCTATCAGCGCCACCCACAAAATCCCTGTTACAATCTCCATCCATCCCGTCTAGGCTATCCCGCAGACTCTGCCATTATTATTATTATTATTATTATTATTATTATTATTATTATTATTATTATTGGTACCCCGCCTCAAAGCTCGTCTCGCCATCTGGGCCCTTAGAGGCCATCCCCGCCACCCACGATATCCTGTCACCCTGACGCTGCTAGAGACATCCCCTTACCCGACATCCCTGCCGCGACGTTCCGTCACCGGAGGAGTGATTCATGCCCGACATTCCGTCACCACAGATTTCGCCAGCCGACATCCCCGCCACCCGACATCCCCGCCGCCCGACATCCCCGGCATCCGACAGCCTCGCCAGCCTACATCCCCGCCACCCGACATCCCCGCCACCCGACATCCCCGCCACCCGACATCCCGCCACCCTCGGCATCCCGCCACCCGACATCCCCGCCACCCGACATCCCGCCACCCGACATCCCCGCCACCCGACATCCCCGCCACCCGACATCCCCGCCACCCGACATCCCCGCCACCCGACATCCCCGCCACTCCTGGTCCACCGCCGCTGTCAGCCGTCCGCCCGATCCATATCCGCTTTTACTCTCCCTGCCTTACTCCCCGTCATCGCCTCCGCCCCACCGTCATTACCTGCCCAGCGCGCGTCGCCACCGCCACCGCCGGCGGATCTGCATCTCTGGCCGCAGCCTCCGCCATTGTGCGGGCGCGGATCTCCGCCGTCGCGCGTATTATTCATGCGGGCGGTCGCGAGCGCGCGGACGGCGCCGGTGGGGGGGCGGGGACGGAGGCGGGTTGGGAATGCGCGGGGTGTGGGGGGTCGAGCTCTGCTGGCGGTCAGCGCCACTCCAACAGCGCATGTTTGGGGAAGCATCAGTTTACTGAGAGTGCGGGAGATGGGCTCCACAAAGCGAGTTTCGCACTGGGACTGGAAGAGAGCACTTCTGTTATTTCAAATCGAAACGACCTCTACTCATAAAGCCGTCATTTAGCTACGCATAACATTTCAGAACTAGACTTCAATACGACTCTTTGTCTTTGTAAAGATGCTGTATCTGCGCTGAAATTTAATAGAAATGCAGAATATTCAATTAACGTAGATAAAGGCGAAAAATACAAACTAATTTCGTACTCTGAATGTTACCAAGAATGATTGCAAACATTTTTCTCCATTTTGTGAAACATATAGGTACAAGAGTTTGTAATTGTTGACGTTGTAATCATATATTTTTATCACAGTGCTTTTGAAATTGTACTGTAGCAGATCTTACTGCATTATTTTTTATTGAGAAGTAGGTTGGAGCACGATACGTATGTTTCTGGCACTATGATAGTTTTCTGTCATGTTTGATAACACAATGTGACTAACAAATGAGCCTTCTACTTTCCTTTAATTTGAATAAAATATAAGAAAATGCACATGGAAAATATTTACTTTTTATTATTACATAAATTAATACACGTTAAAATGCTATGGACTTAAATAAGTCGTGCATTATTGCCATATTGCACCCAGCATAAAAGAGTGTAAAGCTAGAGTTTGTAAGTGGACGGGTATTATATTCTACTTTTTGGGACGAGGTTGGTTGCACTAAGTTCCATATGTAAAGGCGCGATTGCATGATGGTTTTCTATACTCAGAAAACATAGTACTTAAATAAAAAATACAATATCATTAACATAGAAACGCAGTTTTCCTGATCTCACCATCTAGCGGGAAAAGATCACCACCTCAACCAGCAGCCGCGATAAAAACATACACTACATTTTACGGGAGTAATGACATCAGTAGTTAACGCCTAGGGAGCCTCTAATAATCAACCATACATTACTTCGATGGTATTAACTATACACAAAATTAATTTTTATTTTAAATTATTTTATAATTTTTCTTTCAAATTTCATAATTTTATCAACGTTTTTAATTCCTAACGGTAATTCATTAATTATTTCAAATATTTTTGCCTATAATGATTTAGCTACATTAATAGTAAAGTTACTGTTAACTGTTGTTTAATTCATTTAAAAATAAAGCGTCTTATAATGAATTCTCTATATTATTGATATACATTTCAGGGTTTTTAGTTTGTCTAGTGTGTCTGTTGGTTTGAATCCAGGCGGTTGCGTCTGTCCGGGGCTAGCGTCCGGCGCGTATCAGACAGCGCTCCGTCTCTGCCCCTCCCTCCCGCCCCTCCCTCTCCCCTCCCCCCAGCCCACCGCCCTCGCCACCGTCTGCTCCAGATGTAATACGTTTTACTTGGACCTCCGCCGCGAATCCCGATACTGCTTGGTAAGGGTGCCGGGGAATTTTATACAGCCCGCCGCTCCCAGAGGGCCCAAGCCACACAGATACGTTGGTGGTCAATAATCCAATTGGAATTGCAGGGCATTCTCGGCCGCGCTGTAACGGGATTTGAAGGCGGGCGGGCGGGCAGGCGGGCGGCAGGTGGGCAGGCGGGCGGGCGAGCAGGCGGACGGGCGGGCAGGCGGGTGGGCCCGGGCGGGCGGGAGGGCAGGCAGGCGGGCGGGCGGGCGGGCGGGCGGGCGGGCGCACCGAGGTGGAGCGAAGCGGAGGCCCAAGGTCTGCTGAAGGGTTGGTGAAGTGCGGGGTGAAGGGCGAGTGAAGGGCGGGTGAAGGACCGGCCGAACCATGGCGGGGGTGGAGGGAGAGCGCGGAAGAAGAACCGAAGATACCACGTGGGTGGGCGAAGGATATTGATGCCCTCGTCACTTTGATCTGCGGCAGAGATGTTCGACAAATATTTTTTGATTAAACGGAACTTCAAAGCCTTCTTTGACATCGGTTGCAGAAATCAATTTATGTAACATGTATTTATGTTATATTCGATATTATTTTTCTACGGTTAAAAATTGTATT
Source organism: Teleogryllus oceanicus (assembly GCA_964035755.1). Taxonomy (NCBI): domain Eukaryota; kingdom Metazoa; phylum Arthropoda; class Insecta; order Orthoptera; family Gryllidae; genus Teleogryllus; species Teleogryllus oceanicus. The sequence goes on from CAXIVR010000007.1 coordinate 9,141,492, forward strand.
AAATTATCACTACACAATTATCAAAATAGTATATAGATATGTATTTCAACACAAATTAAAACGTTTATATAAATATATTTCATTAGTATTGTTATTTATAACATAAAACAATGTAAGTTTTCTGTCCTTATAATTTTGAATAATTTCTATTAACAGTATTGATTTCACTTACGTAATGTTCCTTATTTGAAAAATCTTATGATTAATTTATGTACATTTTGTTCTACGATACTTAAAATTTGAAAATGTTTTGTGATCGATAGTACCACTGAAGATGCATACACGATTCCAAAGCGAATCTGAACACAGGGTTTTCGTGGTTTAAAGAGATAGATCGCACGCTATTTGAGGAAGGATATGCCTTTCCTTTAAGTGATAGAGACGATCGCTGGTTAAATGTACTCTTAGCATCATCATACACGCCTAAATGTTGCCAACGTAACCAAGACCTCAAATCAATAAAAAATACATGTGTGATTACCATGAAACCGAATTTATCCAGCAAGAATAAGTGCGACTAAGAACACTTCAGGCGTTCTTCAAGGCACTATCAAAAGGGTCAGTTGAAGCAATATTATCTGCATGTAGCAAAATATTTATCGCATTAAATGTTTTGGGAGCTTATATTTGTTTCAGCATAAAAAGTGCTATCTTGCAAAAGCACTACAAGCGATGAACATTCACACATATATATTTATTACTTTCACACCAAGTGAAATCTATCAGTTTATCTTTATGATATTCCATTTACGATAATGATGCACTGTTTTCATATCAATATTTTTATTCCGTAATTCAAAGCAGACATGAAGACGTGACTGAACGACGTCTCTGGTATTATGATCAGGGTTTTTATTAAACATAACAGAATGCTTTTCATATATATAGACTTCTTTTGCAACAGAACAGATTTCTCGTTTTCAGCAGTACGAATTTCCCGTATCATTAGTTGCAGAGTTATTCGTCTATGATTTTTGTGTATCCTCTTGATTGTGCCCCTTGTACCTGCAAAATATTAAATGTGTGTAATATCAAAAGTGTACATTAGTGTGTTATGGTTATGTCTCCCAGACCTCTTTATGTAATTACCGAGAGTCAACTCGCCAGTGTAAGTTGCGCAACCATAAAAGGGCTCGTGCGTTCTCGTGTTAATTATGCGAAAGTGAGATACGATAGAGGAAGGCCTGGACAGTAAAAGGAAAGCGTGAAACAGGGCGCGTCCAGTTCACTGAGAGTAGCAGGACGGCTTGGCTCACAGAGTCACCGACGAAGCGGGGAATGGAGGCGGCGGTAGAGCGGGGATGGATTTGAATAGAGGGGAGGAGTGGGTTGAGGTGGGATGGGGCAGGGACGGGAGCAGAACAGGGCCGGATAGGGTCGGGCGAGACAGGGCCGGACAGGGAGGGGCAAAGATTAGTGTGGCTAACGGAGGCATATGGTGAGAAGAGGCGGGGAGAAGCAAGGAGGGAACGTGCGGATCGAGGACAGACGGAGCGGGGAGGGGAGGGGACGAGTAGCAGTGTGAAGGAGAGGTGCAGAGAGGCTAAACGGTAGCATAGATCGTGGCAGTGAGGCGTGTTGGCTTGACGGGAGGTGGCTGCAATGATAGCTGAAGAGCTGTACATCGCACTTGATGGGGAGGGCTGGGAACGGAGACAAAAAAAAACAGGTGTGGTGAGCTAAGGCCTAGAGCAGAACGACCGGAAATTGGGGGTGAAAGGGCAGGGGTGGAGCGAGGGGATGAGAGAGAGGCAAGACGGGACAGGGAGAGTAAGAGTGGGGTTGAGAGAGGCGTGCCTAACGGGCAAGGAGCGGAATGGGAGCGGGGAGGTGGCAGAAGAGAGCTACGGAGGTCCATACGGGGCGACGCGGGGCAAGGAAGGGGTCTTGACGGAAAGAGGCATGCCGAACGGGATCGTAGTGCGGGCTGAGCGGGAATGGAGAAAGGCAGGGTGGAAGCGCGGATGTGGCTGAAGCTGCGCTGAAGAGGGCAGGACGGCGCAACGCGGCGCCGGATGAGGACAAGACGGAGAGAGACGTGAAAAAAAGTGTGGAAGTGCGGGGTGAACGGGGATGGGGAGAGGTGGGGAAAGCGCGGAAGCTGCGCTGAAGAGGACAGGATGGCGCAAAGCGGTGGCGGGTCGAGACGAGGTCAAGACAGAGAGACGTGGAGAACGGTGTCGAAGTGCGCGGCGAGAGGAAATGGGGAGAGGCGGGTGGGAAGCGGGGAGGTGGCTGAAGCTGCGCTAAAGAGGACAGGATAGCGCGACGCGTGGGCGGGACGAGGATGAGGTCAAGACGTAGAGAGACGTGGAGAACGGTGTCGAAGTTCGGGGAGAGCGGAAATGGGGCGAGGCGGGTGGGAAGCGGGGAGGTGGCTGAAGCTGTGCTGAAGAGAGCAGGATGGCGCAACGCGGGGGCGGGACGAGGTCAAGGTCAATGCGTAGAGAGACGTAGAGAACGGTGTCGAAGTGCGGTGCAAGTGAGAATCGGGAAAGACGGGGGGAAGCGGGTAGGTGGCTGAAGCTGCGCTAAAGAGGACAGGATAGCGCGACGCGTGGGCGGGACGAGGGACGAGGACGAGGACGAGGACGAGGACGAGGGACGAGGACGAGGACGAGGACGAGGGGACGAGGACGAGGACGAGGACGAGGACGAGGACGAGGACGAGGACGAGGACGAGGACGAGGACGAGGACGAGGACGAGGACGAGGACGAGGACGAGGACGAGACGAGGACGGACGAGGGACGAGGACGAGGGACGGGGACGAGGACGAGGGACGAGGGACGAGGGACGAGGGACGAGGGACGAGGGACGAGGGACGAGGGACGAAAGACGAGGACGAGTCGATTTCATTTTATTTTATTAATCACGTATTTCTCCCGCGAAGTTAGTTAGATTATATAATGTTTGCATAATAGTATATCTTTTCCTTACAAGCATGCTTTTTCCCAGGTACAGGCAGTAATATTGATAGAGCGAAGTGAATATTGTGGAAATTTTTATTGCATATATAAAATTATTTCAGACTTTTAGAGTCATATTTTTTAATGCCTACTAAGTATATTTTGTCATAAAGTCCTCTCCTAATAATCAGTATTATACTCATACTATATGAGCATAATGATGTATATCCACTATGCATTCTCATAACTTCACCTGGCACCACTCTCTACACTTACATTGATATTGTCTCGAACACCTCCAGCCTCTCCTCGAGGCGGATTTGACAAAACTTCCCGTACGCCCTTTCCTGCCTTTCCTGCCAAGCTGCCTCCTCCTCCACCGTTTCCTCTATACCTCCTAGTCCGTTTTCTCCGCCTCCTTCCGGCTCCCCGCATCCTCCTCGAATACCTCCGCCACCGCGAGCGCATAAATCAGGCGGCCTCCGGGCGAGGAGGAGGGGGCGGGGCCGCGCCTTTCTTGGTCTCGCTACCCCCGGAAGGCGCCCGGTGACTGTGCGACAACGCCCAAACGTAGGCGGCGAGACGCAGGATGAGAGAGGAGATGTGAAAAGCGGGGTGTTGTGGCAAAGTCTGCAGCACAAACGGGGTGGACCTCGACTGGAGCTGGACGGGCAACGTGAGGTAACATGAGAGCGTTGAGCAGGGTGGTGTGGTTCAAGGCGAGGGGGAAGTGACGCTGGACGAGTTTAGTACATTGAAAAGGGGAGGGGTAGGAAGGAACGTGACGACCGAAGAAGGAGGATGGGATGGTGAACGCCCAATTGTCCGAGAGCTTCGAAGAAAATGGAGGAGAGTGGGGTAGGGTGTGGTAGAGTGGGAGGAAAAAGCCAAGGAAGCGGGTAGATAGTAAACAGGTGATATAAGCAGGCGGTTGCGGATGAGTAGTGAGAGGATAGAAGGCTGACATGCAAATAACGGTGCAAAGAGCAGATAAGATAAGGCTGGACAAAAGGACTAAGAGGAAAGATTGGGAAGGAAGGGAAGGAAGGGCGATGAAGGCTACAATGGAAAGGGTGTTGAGGAAGAGAGCCACACAGAATGCGACCCAAGAAATTGTAATAAATGGCCGAAAAATTGGAAGGAGGAAGGCAGTGGAAAATAATGGAGGCTGGGCCGAGCAACAAAAAGAATGGGCAGGTAAAACGAAGAGAAAAAGCGGGCAAATGGTAGAGGAAAAGACATGTAAAATGTAGAGATAAAGAGGCATCTTGCATGGCACAGAGAGAGAGCGACCGGGGAGAAGGTGGATTCAGCGCGACGCGGCGCGGCGCAGGAAGGCATGGTGGCGGTGTGGGTGTGGCGGGCGGAATGGCCCGGGCAGTTCGGCGTGCTGGCGGGTTGGACCGGGCTGGCGCGGCCCGGCGAGGGGCAGGTTCGGAGGGGCGTGGCAGGCGGGGCGTGGCGGGCGTTTGGCGCGGGCGATGCGGTTGCGACGCTTCACGCCGGCTGCCCTCGCCGCACGCCGTCGCCACCGCCACCACCGCCGCCACCGCCGCCGCCGCCACCGCCGCCTCCGCCGCCACCGCCGCCACCGCCGCAATTCGCGCCGCCGCAGCCGCCGCCGCCGCCGCTGCCGCCGCCGCCACCACCGCCGCCGTGTGTAGCAGCAAGAAGCGGCTGTATTGACTGCGGATTACAACGGGCGGCAGCTGTGCCGGAGACCGCGTCTGCCGCCAACCCCACAGGGATGCCGAGACTCCGACGCCGCGCTTGGCGGAATAGGAGCACTCACGCACTGAAGTCAGAGCACTCCACGGCACCTTGGTCCACCATACTGCGCGGTGTTTGTTTGCGATACGTTATGGTTTTCCCTTTACAAGAAGTTTTGAAAGGTAGTACAAAATATAATAGAGATAGGTTTTAATTGGCTGACCTGGAACTACAGAGGTCTGTGAAACAGTTTGGCTAAAATCCAGGTTATTTTAAATTTGCTCTTAACAGGTGAACATCTACACATTGTAAAGTTGTCCATGTGCCATTTGTCGTTAAAGGTGTCGCATAATAAAAGTATCATTTTAGTTTTGGCAGATTGTTTTAATGTTAGTCAATTCCCAAGTGTTCTAAGTCACATTGTACCATAAGAATCATATACCACTTTAGTTTCCGGCTAGCCAATTTACTCTCTATGAATATTTGTACTCCATGCACTGTATACACAGCAAGGGAAAGTAGACAAGCAGAATATTTAGCCAGTAAAGTTAGGTAGAACTGGTGAAGAAAAATAGTTAATTTAAAAAAAAGAATTATTCTGATATCTTTGGAATTTAAAAGTTGTGATGAAATCCAGAATTTGGAAGAAATATAAGAAATAAATGAAAATGAGAAAATAAATTATTAATTTATTAAAAATATAACAAATAACTATCTTCGCAAACAAGTGTACAGGCATATAGTGTATCAGAAATAGCTGAGATGTTGTAAATAAGTGAAATCAATCATTGTTTAAACATCGTGAGTTAAAACACAAACATTCTTGTAGAAGATATGTTCAAATTCATTTAATGTATTGTTTTTAAGTGTAGCAATTTAAAGTACAATTGAAACTTTTTTGATAACATTTTATTTTCAAATTCAAAAATCAATGGAACATTGAAAGCAGAATGATGTGTTTCTTAATTCTAATTGTTAGTGAACCCCGTGTTTTTAAAGAAAGAAAAAAACACTTATAAATGTTAAGTTTATGACAGAGGATATATTTTGAGAAGTTTAATTATGATTTGAAAGGGTAAAGTTGAGATATATGTAAATTTTCTATGTCGTTATATGAATAACTCAACAACTATCGGAAGGAAAGGAAATCATTAGAACTGATTTGTGTACGTAGACCCTCAGTAAATTTACCAGCTCTTGACACGCAAGAATATAATAAATTGCGGCAATACAATAAATGAGAAGTAGACTAACAATGCAATAAATGAGAAGTAGAGTGACAAAGCAATATGTGAGAAGCAGCAAAATTACTAATCAATTTTGTGTTTTAATTTTTCAAAGTTGGTGAAACAATCATTTCAGCACTTACTAAAATTACTCACCAAGAGAAAAAAAAATAGCATTTAAGTCATCCAAAAGGCTGAGTCGGCAACCGAGTTCTTTGAGAGCTCCAAGCACAGAGAATCTCTTATGTACTTCCACGTCGCAAACAACCGTCCCCCGAAGGTTTCCTGCGGAGACAATAAAGTTGGGAGCGTTTCGTAGCCACCCCTGCCTTGCAGGGGAGGAAGAGAGGGGGCGGGATCGCCGGGAGCGAGGGAAGGGTGGGGGCGGGGGAGAAGGAAGGTAATGGCTGCGCGCGAAATACGTCGCCGGCCACCGGCCACGCCATAAATTCCCCGGGACGCCGGTGACAGCGCCACCCATCGCGCCCGCACGGACCTTGCACAACTACTGGCTTTCGTATCAGCGCAGACACACGCGCGGAACTCGGCAGATAGTAGCGCTCTCAGATGTCCCAGCCCTAAAGGATAAAGGAACAAGAAATATACCAGGAAAATTTGACTGTGGTATTCACAATGGCCAACGAACTTCACAGAGTGCCACCACTGGCGCCACTAACTCACGAGTACCCGAGGTATAGTGCGATTTTTCTAACCGTGCCTCTGGCAGGTATCAGCCGTTGACGGTTTTATCCAATCGGGAGCTTATATGTCACTACTGGGACGTCACTATTGTGACGTTCAAGCTTTCCGATTGGATGAAACCGTCAACGGCTGATACCTGCCAGAGGACACGGTTAGAAAAATCGCAGTATAGCCGTCGAAAGCAGCCTGGTAGTGACCTCTACCAGCCATTCGCTCCAGTAAAACGAAGACAGCAGAGCTGCGTATTTCCGACTATGCTGAAATGCAGTGATCTCAATAGTAAATGGATAACTGACTCTCATACTTATGCGCGGTAGAAAAGCGTGCCGGTTCATTACGGTCGTCGCTATATTGTAGTTAGGCAAGAAACTACACTTCAATTTTTTAAAGTTGTGGATGTCACTAGGTGATTATTGCTCCTCCTGCCTTATAAAATGAATATTTTTAATTAATTCACGAACGTCCTTCTCATCGGGGCTGCGTCTAAGACATGTGCTTATAACATTTTAAAAGATTAATTTTATAAGGCAGGATGTGGAACAATAACCAATGTCATTGGTCACTCTAAAATATTCGAAGTACAGATGCTGTGCGTTTTGAGCTGTGATCCTTGTGAGAAGTAAAGGTTTCTGTTCGAATATCAGGTATTGTTTTTAATATTGTAAAGCAGCCCCAAAAAATGTTCAAATTAGTTGTGGTGAATGATGGTAAGAAACATAAGAATATTTTACATAAAAATTCTTTGTTTTGAGAGTGTTTTTAAGTTGACCGTACCACAACTGCCCCAAGATATTAATTACGAATTTGATCTCTCAGAAGATCCTCATGAAACACAACTAGTGAAATAATTGGAAGCAAGTATGTTAACATTACGCCTCATAACATTCGGTTATAAATTTTCTCTAGAAAAATTGCTTGAGGGCCAAACGAATGTTAATCAGCATGTTTACAAAATTCTTCTCTTTAGAAAATGTATAAAATTATTTGTTCTTGCTGTTATATGCTTTATTACTTATCAATTTTTCATTTAACACAATCACCCCTGCATACATTGCTATGATTTATTAAATTGACTATTAATTTCTTTCTTTTTCTCCCATATTTTGCTCAATATTCCTAAGCAGGTAAATTCCATATTACATAGGAGAAAATAGCATTAAAATTGACATTAAGTGCAAGGTAATGCTTTAGGAATCCACGGCATACAAAATTATTTTTTGTTGCATATAAAGACACATTATTAGATGTAATTTTAAATTCCTTAATCAGAACTTATGATAATTGCAGAATTTTTATATCAGAAAGTGTTAACGTTCTTGCAACAAGCGGACTGATCTCTGTGGTATGCATATCATTGGACGTAATCGTAATATCGTAATAATAATAATAATAATAATAATAATAATAATAATAATAATAATAATAATAATAATAATAATAAAAATCGTAAATCCCGATCTCGATCAGGTTTTGGCTCCAGTTTTGCTGATCCAAGTGAGCAAATGGATCAGAGCTGAATGGATAACTCCTTGATTTTGCTTGGACATAAAGTAGCGTCGATATGGGCTGTTTGTTGAGCTTTCCTTTTTGCTTCTAGTGGTGGTAGAGCTGAGGTTAAGTTTCTATTTTTGTTAGCAAGTACAGCCAAAATAGAAACTTAACCTCAGCTCTTTAGAAAATAAAAAGCTGTCTTGACTGCCAAATCAAATCCATTGCTCAATGTATTATTATTATTATTATTATTATTATTATTATTACGTGTATACCACGAAGATAATAACATTACAAATGACAACATACGACACAAATTCTGAATATACGATTAGGATTTAAAGTACATCTAGTAATAAAATAATTGTGAATTGAAACCTGCCATAATGTCGATTTTAATGCTTTATTTTCTGTGTATGGAGATTTACTGCTAGTAATAGTCAAGTTAATAAATCATAACTATATTGAGGATAATTATTAACTAAATGATAAGTAATAAATCATATGGCAGCAACAACAAATCATTTTATACATTTTCTAAAGAAGAATTTTGTAAACATGCTATTACTGACAACACTGTTTGGCCCTCAGAGAAAATTTATAACCGAGCAAATACCCCTACTTTGGTGTGTTTCATGAAGGATATTCTGAGAAGTCAAATTCATAGAAATTAACGCAATCAACTCTCAACAATAATTCTTGTAATACCTTCTTTTGTTTCTTGCAAAATCATTCACCGCAATGTTGAAGTGAGAACTGCTTGCTATTAAAGCAATATGATGTTCGAACGAGCTTACTCCTGTCAGCTCAAGCTGCTGCCGCATCTGCTTACTCGAATATTTTAAGTGACCGACATTAATTGTGATACACATCCTGCCTTGTAATGCAATGGCGTCGAATGGCATACAGCTTTCCGATGAACACAAAATATTCATTTTACTGTAAGGCGGAAGAAATATGTGCCTGGTATTCGGCTAACTAATGGTGAAATGTAATTTCTTGCCCAACTTGCGACGCCGCTGATGGGCGCGCTTATCCATTACTGAGATCACTGCATTTGGGTATATTACTGAGCAACGACGGCTACTACTGCATTTTCTAACCGTGTCTCGGAGTATCAACCGTTGACGGTTTCATCGTCAGGCTTAAGCGTCGCCGTGCCATGAACCGATTGTAAGGCAGTCGACAACCTGCCCGACGTTGGCGCGCTGGTACTCGGATTAATGGCATGATGTGGCATCTGTAATTCGTTGGCCGATGTGAGCTGCCTGATCAAATTTTCATTCGCTTATCAGGCTGGGGACGCTACTATCTGCGCGCGTGTGTCTGCCGTATTAAGTCCATGCCTGTGACGACGTCCCCGCTTGCGCGATCCCTCTCTCCTCGCTTCGAACATTGGTGAAAGTATAAGAAGATTATGGTTCGCTTTCAACCTTTTGAATGACAAACAGCAGTAGTAGTGAGAATGCTGAAATGGTTTCACCAACTTTGAATTAAAACACGGAATTGATTAATATTTGCTGCTTCATCTACTTTCTCATTTGTGCATTGCTAGTCTTCTCATTTGATATTGCTACGAAGGTATTATGTTTTGCGTGTCAAGTTAACACTGATCCATGCACAAATCCTATGTTGTGCAGTTGTTGAGTTCACATGTATCTCAACATCTGTATCCTTCTCCAAAACTTGTCTGCAATAACAACCGTATAATTTTTCTTTCTTTAGCAGTGGGGTAAAACACATCATTAAATATTTATTGTTAATTTGAAAATCAAATGTTAACAATAAATTTTCAATCATGCTAAACCTTGCTTTAAAACAATACGTGAAAGGAAATTTATTAGTATTAGATGTTTAACGACGATGAACAGGGTTATTCATTACAAACTATACACAAAATTCTTATATTTTAACATATTAATAATTTATTCTCATTTTCTGACTGTATTTCTTCAAATTCTGAGTCACAACAAATTATATCAAAATATTCTTTTAAGTAATTATTTTAATACCACTATGACTAAATTATTTCTTAGCATTTCACTGCACTGTGTTTATAGCACATCAGTATATTCATGTAGAGGAAGCTCTTGACTGGCCGAAGCAAAGTGGTCTGTGGTTATGGTACAATGTGACAGAAATGACCAACATGCAATCTGGCCCTGCGGCTGCTAACGACAAATGGCATGAACCCTTACAATGTGTGAATATTCACCTGTTAAGTCAGTGCTTTGGATTTTAACCAAGTAGTATCTGTATTGACCTTATCTCTAATATATCTATTTATCTCTATTACCATTCGAAAAGTTCTTGAAAAAGAGAAGCAGCAACGCATCGCAACAAGCTACTGCGCAGCGGACAGGTGCCGTGGGCTCTGATTCCAGTGCTCCTGGCGACATTGAGGTGGCGGCGAACGCGACATGTCACACCGCCCTCCGCGTCCAATACGGCCGCTCACGCTACACGGTGGCGCGGCGGCAGTGGGGCGGCGGTGGCGGCGACGATGGCGGCGATGATGGCATTGGCAGCGACGGCGGCGGCGGGCAGCCGGCGTGGCTCGCGACCGGCCGCCGCGCACCTCCGCCTCAGCTGGCAGCCTGTGCGCCTCCTGTGCGCCGCGTATTCTGCATTTTGTGTTTTGCACCTGTGTTTGTTCATCAACTAACTAATCTCCTATTTTCAGTCATTATTGTTTCACTGTGTGATCTCCTCAACGCCAACAACTGTCGCCACTCACGTCTCTTTTGCCTGCTTTGCATCAGCTGCTCTCCTCCCAATGCTGTCTGTATTTCACCTGTTTACTCTCTACCCGCTCCTTATTCCACCACACCTACTTATCTCCACCATTTTCGTTGTGCTCTCCGGACAGTTGAGCGTTCACCACTCCAGCCACCTTCTTCCGGTCGTCACGTTTCCTTCAGCCCTCCCTTTTCAATGTACTACACTCGTCAGCGTCCTCCTCCCTCGCAGCGAACCACCACCCTGCTCAATGCTCTTATATTTACCTCACGTTGCCGTCAGCTCAGTCGAGTCACCCCTTTGTGCTGCAGGCAGCTGTACCCCGCTTTCACATCTCCTCTCTCATCCTGCGTCTCGCCTACGTTTGGGCGTTGTCGCTTTGATCACCGGGCGCCGGGGTAGCGAGACCAAGAAGGCGGCCCCGCCCCCTCCTCCCCGGAGGCCGCCTGATTTATGCGCTCGCGGTGGCAGGAGTGATCGAGAGGATGCGGGCGCAACCGGAAGAAGGCGGAGTGCGTAGAGAAGCAGATTACGCGGGAGGCGGATCTGATAGAGAATCGTACGGGAAGTTTTGTCAAATCCGCCTCGAGGAGAGGCTGGAGGTGTTCGAGACAATATCAATGTAAGTGTAGAGAGTGGTGTCAGGTGAAGTTATGTCAGAATGCAATAGTGGAATTTTCATAGTATGAGTATAATAGCAATTATTAGGGAGAGGACTTTTATGAGAAAAAATATTCTAAAAGAGGCATTAAAATTTATATATTTATGACCATAAAGTCTGAAATATGCCTTTCATATATGCAATAAAAATTAACAATATTCAATCGCCCTATCAATATTACTGTCTAAAATTCAGGAGAAGCATGCTTGTAAGGAAAAGATATACTATTATGCAAACATTATATAATCTAACTAACTTCTTGGTGTGATTAATACTCCTCGTCTTTCGTCCCTCGTCCCTCGTCCTCGTCCCTCCCTCGTCCCTCGTCGTCCTCGCCCCTTACCTCTCGTCCCTCGTCCCTCGCCACTGTCCCTCGTCCCTCGTCCCTCGCCACCCGTCCTCGTCCTCGTCCCTCGTCCCTCGTCCCTCGTCCCTCGTCCCTCGTCCCTCGTCCCTCGTCCCTCGTCCCTCGTCCCTCGTCCCTCGTCCCTCGTCCCTCGTCCCTCGTCCCTCGTCCCTCGTCCTCGTCCCTCGTCCCTCGTCCTCGTCCCTCGTCCCTCGTCCCTCGTCCCCGTCACGCGTCGCTGCCATCCTGTTCACTTCAGCACAGCTTCTGGCCTTCTCCCCGCTCCCCCGTCACCTCCATTCACTCTCCCCGCGCGACACCCGTTCTCTGCGTCGACCTCATCCTCGTCCCGCACTGCGCGTTGCTCTCTTCAGCACAGCAGCCACCCTGACCGCCAAGCCAGCCTCTCCCCATTTCCGCTCGCCGCACTTCCACACCGTTCTCCACGTCTCTCCGTCGCGACCTCGTCCCGCCCGCCTCGCGCCATCCTGTCCTCTTTGCGCAGCTTCAGCCACCTCCCGCTTCCTACCGCATCTCCCCGCTCGCTCGCCGCGTGCTGACACACTTCTCACGTCTCTCAGTCGGCCTTTGTCGGCCGCCGCTTTGCGCCATCCTGTCCTCCTCAGCGCAGCTTCGGCCCATCTCGCGCTTTCCCCGCCTCCCCATCCCGCTCCCCGCACTTCCACTTTTTTCGCGTCTCTCCGTCTTCTTGTCGTCCAGCGCCGCGTTGCGCCGTCTGCCACGCCAGCGCAACTGGCCACTACCCGCTTCCTCCTGCCCTGCTCCATTCCACCGCGCACTACGATCCCGTTCAGCGCCTCTTTCCGTCAAGACTCCTTGCCCACCCCGCATCGCCCCATGGACCTCCGTAGCTCTCTTCTGCCACTTCAGCTGTTCCGCTCCTTGCCCCGTTAAATTTGCCTCTCAACCCCACTTACTCTCCCTACCTCAATCTTGCCTCTCTCTCATCCCTCATCCACCCCTGCTTTACTCTGAGTCCCCGTTCGTTCTCTGAGCCTGAGCTCGCCACACCTGTTTTTGTCTCCAGCCTGGCCCTCCCCCGCATCACGATGTACAGCTCTTTCAGCTATCATGCAGCACCTCTGTGCTTTCAACACGCCCTCTATCGCCACGATCTATGCTACCGTTAGCCTCTCTACCTCTCATTCACCTGATACTCGTCCCTCCCTCCCTGCCCCGTCTCTGTCCTCCAATCACGTTCCCTCCCTTCCGCCTCCTCACATATGACTCCGTTAGCCACCTAATCTTTGCCCCTCCTGTCCGGCCCCCGTCCCGCCGACCCTATCAGCCTGTTCTGCTCCGTCCCTGCCCCATCCCACCTCAACCACTCCTCTCCTCCTGAGTACCATCCTCTACCGCCGTCCACTCCCCGCTTCGTCGGTGACTCTATGAGCCAAGCTAGTCCTGCTACACTCAGTGAACTGGACGCGCACTGTTTCAGCGACTTTCCTTTTACTGTGAGCTATTCCTCTATCGTATCTCCCTTTCGCATAATTAACACAGGACGCTGACCTTTTAACTTACACTGGCGAGTTGACTCTCGGTAATTACATAAAGAGGTCTGGGAGACATAACCATAACACACTAATGTACACTTTTGATATTACACACATTTAATATTTTGCAGGCACATGTCAATCAAGAGGAGGGTCAAGAAAATCATAGATGAATAATCCTGCAATCTAATGATACGGCAAATCTGTACTGCTGAAACGAGAAATCTGTTCTGTTATAGTAGAAGTCTATAGATATGAAAGCATTCTGTTATGTTTAAATAGAAAAAAACCTTTGATCATACCAGAGACGTCGTTCAGTCACGCCTTCATGACTGCTTTGAATTGGCTTAAATCAAAAATATTACCATGAAAACAGTGCATCATTATCGTAAATGGAATATCATAAAGATAAACTGATGCCAAGTAATAAATATATATGTGTGAATGTTCATCGCTTGTAGTGCTTTTGCAAGATAGCACTTTTTATGCTGAAACAAATATAAGCTCCCAAAACATTTAATGCGATAAATATTTTGCTACATGCAGATAATATTGCTTCAACTGACCCTTTTGATAGTGCCTTGAAGAACGCCTGAAGTGTTCTTAGTCGCACTTATTCTTGCTGGATAAATTCGGTTTCATGGTAATCACACATGTATTTTTTATTGATTTGAGGTCTTGGTTACGTTGGCAGCATTTAGGCGTGTATGATGATACTAAGAGTTCATTTAACCAGCGTTGGTCTCTGTCACTTAAAGAAAATATCCTTCCTCCAAAATGACGTGCGATCTATCTCTTTAAACCACGAAAACCCTGTGTTCAGATTCGCTTTGGAATCGTGTATGCATCTTCAGTGGTACTATCGATCACAAAACATTTTCAAATTTTAAGTATCGTAGAACAAAATGTACATAAATTAATCATAAGATTTTTCAAATAAGGAACATTACGTAAGTGAAATCAATACTGTTAATAGAAATTATTTACAAAATTATAAGAACAGAAAACTTATTGTTTTATATTTAGAAATAACAATGCTAATGAATATATTTATATAAACGTTTTAGTTGTGTTGAAATACATATCTATATCCTATTTTGATAATTGTGTAGTGATAATTTATTACAATTACAACCATGAAAAATAATATCAGATATAACATAAATACATGTTAGCAGATTGGTTCTGCAACCGATGCCAAGAAGCTTTGAAGTTCCGTTTAATCAAAATATTTGTCGGGTATCTCTGCCCAGATCAGAAGCGAGGGCATCAATATCGCCGCCCACCCGTGGTATCTTCGGACTCTTTATACCCCACCATGGATTTCGGTGGTCCTTCACCCGCCCTTCACCCCGCGCCTTCACCAGCCTTCCGGACCTTGGCTCGCTTCGCTCTCGTGGTGCGCCGCCTACCCGCCCGCCCGCCCGCCCGCCCGCCGCCCGCCCCGCCCCGCCCGCCCGCCGCCCGCCCGCCCGCCCGCCCGCCCACGCCCGCCCGCCCGCCCGCCCGCCCGCCCGCCTTCAAATCCTGTTACAGCGCGGCCGGAGAATGCCCTTGCAATTCCAATTCGATTTATTGACCACCAATTCTATCTGTGTATTTGGCCCCGAGCGGCGGGCTGTATAAAATTCCCCGGCACCCTTACCAAGCAGTATCGGGATTCGCGGCGGAGGTCCAAGTAAAACGTATTACATCTGGAGCAGACGGTGGCGAGGCGGTGGAGCTGGGGGAGAGAGGAGGGCAGGAGGAGGGCGAGACGGAGCGCTGTCTGACACGCGCCGGACGCTAGCCCCGGACAGACACAACCGCCTGGATTCAAACCAATATTTTGAACAAACTAAAACCCTGAAATGTATATCAATAATACTAGAAATTCATTTATAAGACGCTTTATTTTTAAATGAATTAAACAACAGTTAACAGTAACTTTACTATTAATGTAGCTAAATCATTATAGGCAAAAATATTTGAAATAATTAATGAATTACCGTTAGGAATTAAAACGTTGATAAAATTGAAATTTGAAAGAAAAAATTATAAAATAATTTAAATAAAAATTAATTTATACAGTTAATACATCAAGTAATGTATAGTTGAATTATTAGAGGCTCTAGGCGATTAACTACTGATGTATTACTCATGAAATGTAGTGTATGTCTTATCATGGCTGCTGGATTTGAGGTGGTGATCTTTTCACAGATGGTGAGATCAGGAAAACTGCGTTTCTATGTTAATGATATTGTATTTTTTATTTAAGTACTATGTTTTCTGAGTATAGAAAACCATCTGCTGCAATCGCGCCTTTACACTTATGGAACTTAGACACAGCAACCTCGTCCAAAAAGTGAATATGCCCGTCATACAAACTCTAGCTTTACACTCTTTTATGCAAGTGCAATATGGCAATAATGCACGACTTATTTACGAAGTCCATAGCATTTTAACGTGCCTTATTAATTATGTAAAAAATAAATATTTTCCATGTGCATTTTCTTATATTTTATTCAAATTAAAGGAAAGTAGAAGGCTCATTTGTTAGTCACATTGTGTTATCAAATACGATGGTAGAAAACTATCATAGTGCCAGAAAAAATTGTTAATGCATTTGTGTTCTAAATCCCGCTTCTCAATAAAAATAATGCAGTAAGATCTTGCTAGTACAATTTCAAAAGCACTGTGATAAAAATATATGATTACAACGTCAACAATTACAAACTCTTGTACCTATATGTTTCACAAAATGGAGAAAAATGTTTGCAATCATTCTTGGTAACATTCAGAGTACGAAATTACTTGTATTTTTCTTTGCCTTTTATCTACGTTAATTGAATATTCTGGTATTTTCTATTAAATTCCCCCGAGCGCAGATACATCTTTACAAAGACAAAGAGTCGTATTGAAGTCTAGTTCTGAAATGTTATGCGTAGCTAAATGACGGCTTTATGAGTAGAGGTCGTTTCGATTTGAAATAACAAGTATCTCGCAGTCCCAGTGCGAAACTCGCTGTGCGTTAGCCTCCCCACACTCAGTAAACTGATGCTTCCCAAACATGCGCTGTTGGGTGGCGCTGACCGCCAGCAGAGCTCGACCCCGCACCGCGTTCCCAACCCGCCTCCGTCCCCGCCCCCCCACCGGCGCCGCCCGCGCGCTCGCGACCGCCCGCATGAATAATACGCGCGACGGCGGAGATCCGCGCCCGCACAATGGCGGAGGCTGCGGCCAGATATGCAGATCCGCCGGCGGTGGCGGCGGGCGACGCGCTTTCGGCAGTAATGACGGTGGGGGCGGAGGCGACGACGGGGGAGTGAAGGCAGCAGGGAGTAGTAAAAGCGGATATGGATCAAGTGACCCGCTGACAGCGGCGGTGGACTCGTGGGTGGCGGGGATGTCGTGGGTGGCGGGGATGTCGTGGGTGGCGGGGATGTCGTGGGTGGCGGGGATGTCGTGGGTGGCGGGGATGGCGTGGGCGGGGATGGCGTGGGCAGGGATGGCGTGGGCAGGGATGTCGTGGGCAGGGATGGCGTGGGGCAGGGATGGCGTGGGGAGGGATAGCGTGGGCAGGGATGGCGTGGGCAGAGATGGCGTGGGCAGAGATGGCGTGGGTGGCGGAAATTCGTGGGTGACGGGGTGTCGTGGGTGACGAGATGTCGCATTAGGAGTGACAGGAATGTCGCGGGTGGCAGGGATGTCATTAGTTGGCGGGGATGTCTTGGGCGGGTTATCGTGGGTGACAGGATATCGTGGGTGGCGGGGATGGTTGTAACTTCAGATGTGAGTTGAACTGGCCCGGGGTACCAATAATAATAATAATAATAATAATAATAATAATAATAATAATAATAATAATAATAATAATAATAATAAGGTGGCAGAATCTGCGGGATGGCCTGAACAGGATGGATGGAGAGTGTGACCCAGGGATTTTGTGGGTGGCGCTGATAGCGTGGGTGAAGAGGCTGGTATGAACAGTACGGATGAAGTGAGCAGTAGGAGCGGGGCGGGACGATCAAGGCGTTTAGTGGATGGGTCAATTCGTATGTCCGGGTAGTGGGAACGTTCTGGGTCGGTGGGATTCCCTGAGGAATGGTATCGGTGTGAAGGCAATGCAGTGGGGCTGCAGCTGTGTGGAGGGGCGACGGGCGGCGGTCACCGGGTCGTGGCGGAGGATGGAGCCGGGAGGTGAAGTGGATGGAGGTGGGCGGCGGGCCATCTGTGGTGACAGGCACAGTGATGGTTGCGGCGGAAGGTTATCGGTGACGAGGAACCAGGGTGAGGTGGGTGAAGTATTTGCCCTGGATGGAAAGGAAGCTATGGTGAAACCAGGTCCGGCATACAATCCGAACCGATTTTAATAACAGACCCACTTGGAAATATGAATGATTGTGGAAAGTAGAGAGATGATGTATAATTCTTTGCTTTTGAGTCATATCAAAATACACTGGTCTACAGAAAACATTCTGCAACAAGAACAAAACACACTGTTTCTGAAAGATAATTTGCCTCTCAATTCACATCTAATTTCGGAATTTCTGTATGGTCTTCAGTTTCCATGCAATGATAGTTTTTGTAATTGCGTGGGTCTCTTATATCTGTCAAATGAAACGCTTTAATAACAAGTGTTCCACATGTATACAGAACGAATTACAACATAAGTGTTAAAAAAGTGAAGAGGAGGTTTGGAATGTTTCACAGGAGGCTTGAAATGTTGGGTCAGCAAGGATATCTCTTCCTCTATCTTCGGAATGTTCGTCACTGTAGCATTAATTTGAATTCACTGTCACGTTCTAAGAAGTTAGTGGAACCGACAATTATTCACTGTCTCATACTGATCTTCTAGGAGATGGTAAATGAGGATATTACTGATTTTTAGTGACTTTGAGGTGACTCCAGCTATTTGTGTGCCGAAATAGAATTAACTGCGATTGTTGTTTTGCCTCCAAATCATGGGATCAGCAAAACTGTCGTGAACACATTCCCCATCTTCGAATCTTTCCTACTCTAAGTTTCGTTTCAGTTACGAAGTTTACTTTTGATTTAACAATCGTAACAAGAATTGATATGACATCTTTAAATTATTAATATCTAGAACACTTAAGAAACTCGGGACTAATTACGGCTCAACCACTTTCCTATAATTGACATTACTAAACGCAATCTTAACTGAAAATGCCCGGTTCGTCTGATTAAATGCGTCCGCTCTAGCCGCTGTCATAAGAGAGAGTGAGCATTCACGACATTCAAAACCGCTTTCACTGCCTCCTCCAGCTTCCCATCATGCTTACGACCAAGGAACTTAATTTCTTGTTTACCGGCCGCCCTTCCTTCATTATTTGCATTATATATGCCTAAAAGTACGTGATTTTTAAAATGGCTTGATCCCGTGTTCCTGTACACATAAACCATGGGGCTTTTGGTTTATATCAATACATAATATAATTGTTTCTTAATTTACAATTTTTTTGTGAGAGACTGTTCACAGCATTGTTTTAGTGATTCATGATCGAAGGATCACTTTCATTATTTTTACTTTCTTGCTACAGAGTCGAGAAGTTATGTAATGCTGCGCGAGGAACCGGCGAATTGTCGGCAGAAAAACGTGTTAGAGGGCCCTGGAAACGAAATAGTAAATAAGTCTAGCTGGTAAATTTAGAAAACAAATCCTACAGGACGTGTTATAGCTAGAATTCTTTTTTTTTTATCCTTGATACAGAAAAATTGATTGACGACTTCCGCCTGTCTTTCTTATCTGTGAACAACGCTAGCGGCTAAACCTGAATAGATATGGCTGATGTCGCGGCCCCTTGAATTTTAAATCAATATTTTCAAAATTTTTCAAAAAGGTTGCAATATTTTTTATTAAATTTTGTTATTGGATACGATGTTTAAGAGAATGGTGCAGGTCTCATGTTCGTTAATATCCGTGATTTTTCGAAAATTACAAAAGTTCAAATTTTGTTCGGCGTCTTCCTACATTTACAATTATAAAGATAGAAATTTTTTCCTTGACAAAATATGTTCTTTAAAAATATATTTTGAAATAATGTCATGTTAGCTGGAAAATTGAATACTTTTCGCGTAATTTTGCGGGAAAATACGGAAAAGAAAGTACGTGTTGTTTTAGCACCACTACTTACTGATACTGATACTTCTAGTACTGATACTAGTACTAGTACTGATTCTAGTACTGATACTTCTTTCCAACAACGGACATGAAGTAGTAGAAGTGTCAAATAATTAAGCTATGTTTGTTTCTCCCAAATTATTCTTCCTTTCTGCTAAATCGGTGGCTTAGCAATACATTCCTATTACTTTGCTAACTGCATCATTTCCCTTCGAATTAGTGCATTTTAATCCAGAATATCTTGAGATGCTCCAGGGCTGTGATGCACTTAAACTGCAAGAAACCTATCGGTCTAATCCGTCGTGCTTAGTTGTTTGTTGTTGTTGTTGTTTGCGCTCCTCCCACGACAACTCGATCCTCACTGCACCAGCCTCACCATGGGTCCGCACCCAAAAATCCATCAGCTTCCCGCCTAAAGGCGTAACAAATTGCAGCTCAAGTTTCGTAAGTTGCCGCCAGGGTGTGCCTGCAACTTACACGGCGAGATGGAGCAGATCAGCGATAGGGCTGTTCTGTACCGCCCTCTCCCCCCCGTCCCTACCGCCCCACCCCATATATCCTGAAAGCCGCCGCCTCCACTGCCGTCGGTGGCCCTGCTTCTACCAGACGGCTGTAATCACGGCGTTCCTTCCCTCGCCGCCAATTTATATTCCGTTTTCCCTGAGCTGTCTGCTTGGAGCTTACTCACCTGCGCTGTAGTTCTCCCGAATAATTAACTTGTGATCAGCAATCTCGCAGAAAATTCTTTCAATTGGGTGAGTTTTGAAGCAATTTTTTTTCGATTTGGGAAACGTTTTTATTTATAAATGTCAGTGTAATAAGAACTTGAGATCTGTTCGAGGGCGTGAATTCTCAATGTGCAACGCTTGTGGTATGAACACATTAGTGTTACGAAATTAAAATTAAAATTTGATACAAGTTTTATGAACTCATAGAAAAGAGAAATTGAGGGATGTAGCGCCGGTTACTATGTACGCAAGGTTGTGAAACAAGGATAGAGAGAGAACGGACGCCTGAATGTACACAGGACAAATTAACGTGACTTTCTAATTTTCGCCAGTTGGTGGCGGCTTCAGGATATTGAAAGTTTGGGGATCCTTCGGAAGTGGCTAGTGAATCGGTGGTTCTCAAGTAAGGTACAAGATATTCCTGAAGTGGAGAAGGTAACATTTGCTGATTGATTCTGGTTACATGAATTCACAAAGAATATATTTGCTTTGTGTTTGACTTAAAGTATTCTTATTTAAATTACCTCAAGAGAGAGGCCAACGGTAACAACGTTTGGTGAGTGGCAATGCAGCTGCAGCTGAATTAAATGGGCGTTCAAACGATCAAGGCATTCACGTGTGCATACGCTGTTGCAGGAACATTGTGTTCAGTAGATTCGTAACACCTTGGTAAGTAACAAAAAAATGAATATCCTCTCTATTTCACGAGTTTGGCCAAATTCCTTATCCACTCAGCTAGAGTTGGTTGGTTGGTTGGTTGGTTGTTAGTAATTCCGGGCGTCAACTACTGAGGTCGTGTAGTGCATATTTTTCATGGAGGTGGCGATGATCTTCCTCCGCTGGATGGCGACATCCGGCGCCGACCGACAGCTAGCGGGGTTTTCTCCAACCAGGTATCTCCCATCCGGCGGGGCACCGCCCCAACCGGGACAAGCTTTAAATTCCCGACCGATCTCCCGACAAGTATGGTAGCAGTAGTGCATCGTGGGTATAAGTGAGGATGGGACAAGGAAGAGAAATGATGAATCGCGGTCGTAACCCGTTTGTTAGGTACTGCTCCGATATTCGCCTGGTGGTAGCTGGAGAAACCACGGAAAACTACCGATCAGGCAGCCGGCCCACTAGTTACTTCTCCAGACGACGACTGAATTCGATCTATCTGACAAGCGGAGTTGTCACTATAGTGTCAATCATTGCTGTCAATATGAAAGTAACAACCAGTTGACAGGGCACAGGAGTTGACGTGATGCCGAATTAAGATCTACCATCAATTCAGCGCATAGATATTTGGTCAGTCTAACCGGCCTCGACAATACAACAGCAACAGATCAAAAGCAGAAACATAGAATGGAAAAAATTCACAATATTAATTACAGGGCATATACTTGCAGTATTTCTTATTCTGTTACGTAATAAGCTAAATCTTAGAAAAATCAAATGTTAAAAAGAAATATGAACATAAATATATTCATACACTACACTTGCAAATGTGTAATTATTTTCTTAGGCTGACTGAGGAACTAATTAATAATTTTTAGGAGAAGTATTCTTGATTTGCGATAGTGTATAGACACACTGATTTCAAGATCTGAAATGATTTCTTGTTAAGAAACATAAGAGTTTATTAATTTCATCTTAATGTGTTATAGTGTTGATTTTATGATTCTCCATCAAAATTAAAAAAAAGTACAATAATATTTAAACACTGCATCAAATGTTCTGTAACATTCCCAGCAAATGAATTGTTAATATTTAATTTTCTTTTCCATTAATGACTCTATATACGAGTACACTTCATTGAATTGTAAGGGAAATTTATTTATATTATTAATTACATGTTCTGTCCAATCGTAGTGTGAGACAACCAAATTAAAAGAAAAATAAGATAAAAATCACTTAAAATATATATCAAGATCTTTTTCTAAAGTATGTGTTCTGATGCAGTGTAATGTGTAAAGTATATCGATTGTCCATTTCTTCACAATCATTGCTTCACTTCAGTTGACTGTAACTTTGCAACACGAGTCAATTCCCAGGCACCATGCGTCTCTTCCAGCTGCATAATTTCCCAGTTCAGGATTGTAAACACTCGCATTAGTTATTCCAGGAACTCGTGCAGCGATAAGACAATCGTATGATCGATTATCTGCTTCAAACCCAAATCCATTACACTGACGTCCATTACTCATACCTTTCCTACAATCTGAACTCACAGCGCAGATTTAACGATTGGTGCTATCTTGTTTCCGGGCGCGTCAATGTGCCGTGCTCCCGTATGTGTAGTACATGATTTTTATCGCGAGATGTGGTGACCTTCCTCCGCTGTTTGGAGAGGTCCGCCTATCTGGCACCCCGCTTGGTGTGTTGTCTATATCCAGATATCTAGTGCCTCTGACCGGGAGGTCCTAGAATCGAGTCCCGACAGTGGAAGATTGGCGACACAAGCTTGTCAGTTAGGTCGAATTCAGTCGTTGTCTAGAGGAGAATTCTAGCGGCCGGCTGCTGTGATCGGTAGTTTTCCGTGATTTCTCCGATCAACACCAGGCGAATGCCGGAGCAGTACCCTAACAAACGGGCCACCGCGGTGTTTCCTTCCTCTTCCTTGACCCATCCTCACCCCTTACACACACTTACAGTAACATTCACTACACTAACACACATAGCGGGGTTTTGAATTATCGAGAAATCGGTCGGGAGCTTAAAGCTTGTTCCAGCTAGGGTGGCAACCCGCTGGTAGAGAGATCCTGGTGGAAAGCTACTAGCTATCGATGGGTCAGCGTCGGATCTCGCCATCCGGCGATGAGAAGATACCGCTACCTTTACGATAAAAACATGTATTACACTTACGGGATACTGATCTTAGTAGTTAAAGTGTCTGGAATCACTAATCAATCAACCACCTAATGTATCAGATGTCTCACCAGCGGACATAACTCCAGTCGGATAAACTCTAAGCTCACGACTAGTCTACGACCTATCTGTGATGCAAGTAAATTAGTAGGAGGCAGAAAGGGGTGAATATGGAACAAGGAAGAGAGATAAGATCGCGTGGTCCGTAGCCCGTCCTGTGAGGGCAGAAATGATCGTTGATTGAAAAAAAGAGTTAGAAAGAGGAGGGAGAGAAAATAAATCGGGCATGACATGCGGCAGAGATAAAGCGGGACGAAGCGGAAAAAGAATATAGGTGAAAGGATATCGGCGGTGGTGGGACCAGGTGGAAAAGTCTGTGACGGAGTCATCGCAAGACGAGATCAATAATATAATCAATTCGTTCTGCGGCTTTTTACGTCTTGGAGAGAGATTGTTAAATTCATTTGCATCCTGACTTATTAGATTATTGTGATTATCAGGCAACGCCGGCACTGCTGATCCTATATCGGAAATCGAGATTTCCGTGAAAGTATGGCAGGAGTCTTCCTTAGTTCTTTCTGGATGAGCTGGGTATTAAGATCAAGCGCTTCTAAATCTGCGAACCTGGGGAGGAAAGAAAAGTTGGCAGTTATTCTTTATTACAGTTATCAGCCCGTATCCTGTTGAGACATCTGAAGATGTGCTTCAATGAGTGAATGAGCGATAAGGGTATAATTATTAGCTGGGGTAGTGGAGAAATGAAGGTCGGGAACAGGAGAACCCGAGAAAATCTTCTGCGATTGCGCGTTGCCTCCACAAATTTAACGTTAAAGCAGATTGAAACTAGGAACTCGGAGGTCTCAACGCTCACCTGCACAAGTCGCCCAGATTATTCGATGAAATGTTGCCGGTTCAAGGTTGTTTCATCGACCTAGTATTGTTGGAGGAACCCGCTTGGGAAACGAACGAAAGGCTTCAGTCTCTAAATTTCACCATCCGACCGTCCTCAAAGCTTCCGTTGTGAACTCGTAACAGAATCCGCTATCAACTACGCAAAATAAAAGTCATCAAATGAAATGTTTATATATAAAACAATGTGAAATGCCAAGAATAACAGGTTAGGAATCAGATGAATCTTATTTTGTCAAAATAATATATTTACTTTCAGCACGACTACTGTCGTCACCAATTTTAAAGTTTTCTTCCATAAACTCAATAACAAACTTTGCGTATTTTGTGAAATGATATCAATTATTTTGTCTTTATTACCAATTACTATTTTCTTAGCTTGATTATGTCAGCGTAACTTCTTAATAAAAATGAATTTACTAAATCAATACTCGCGTATCACGTGTTCCATTTATATACACTGTCAGAAATGGTCATTAAATTTAATGTAGATTAATGCATTGTACATGAAACTTAATGTAACACTGTACATTAAATTTCTTGCTTCAATTAAAAGCAGTGTAGATTTAATGTACAGGTTCTCCCGTTTCCTCTGCCTCTTATCATTCATCTCATATATTCATAATCACCAGTCCATCAAGATCATTCATTCATTTACCAGATATGTCCATAAAGCTTTGACTCTTGCATGCTAATGTACATGTGTACATTAAATTTAATGTGCATTCATGATAATTACTTTAATGTAATTTACATTAATTTGTAATGAATTTAATGTAATTTACATTAATGTAATGTAAATCTGTGTGTACATAAATTGTACCGTTGGCCCGATAACGCTTTGGTCCTGTCGCCTCCCCTTCCTGTATATATTCGCCCGAAGCCCCCGGCGCCGCAATCCTCGCATGGTAATTTGATCACCGAATCCAGTGCGATGGTGCAGCGGTGCGGCAGACCTGAAGTGCGGCAACTTCATCAGGCAGCATTGGTCAGGAAGAGGTGACTGTTTGCCCTCCACCCGCCTCCACTCCCCTCTCCGCTGCGCGGCTCCTAATCTAATCGCTTCCGTCGAACTGGACCTGCCAGTTTCAGTGACTGCTGCTATCGCAGGGCGCAGATTAACTTGCTAGCGCTTAAATCCTGCGCGGATTATTGATAATTTTGCTTTTAACCATACTTCCGGTGCAATGCCGCGGATAACCAGTGGGTACGCCCGTCTTTATTCGCCATGGATAGTTTTATGATGAGATTAAATAGAAATAAAACTTTCATACTATTACTAACCAAGATGTATGTTTCAATTGTACGTGGAATCGTAAGACGCTTTCACCTTCTGTAATTTACATTATTGTTTGTATTTCATAGAGATGCACTGTTGATCTTAAATCAACGTACACGATATCATATCTACTATTTGTTTAAATTTGTTATTGAATAATGATTGAAAACAATTTGTAATGCTTACTGTCATGAATATTATTTGATTGTAATAAATACGGAATGTCGTCATAATATAATTTTCTATGAGAAACGGTTACAAGAACATGTTCAGTTCAAAGTATAATATGTAAACTCAGATGCGTAATCAGCCCCGTGCTAGCAAGATATTTACAGTGAGTAATCTCTAACAATAATGGATTTACGAACTATCTTTCTTTACCCTAGTGCATGAAGAAGAGTGAAGTTTATTATAACGTAGTATAGTAATTCGTTTACTAGTCTAAACCCTTTAATAGCTCTGGTGGGCCGATTGAAATGGGACGTGGATTGCGGTATACTTCGTACAATATTCACATGCACAAATGACTCGGTGGCATAACGGTTCAGCGTACCGAAAAGTTGTACCCAAGATTGCGATCAAGCCACGGTTTTAAGGCCAAGAAAAAAATCCTTCCATGCATCCCTCCTTCGGAGAGAAATAAAATAAACTGCAATAATAGTAGATTTATTGCATGTAAAAGGTCGAGTAAAAAGATGCCTCAGGCTAAATTTAAATCGCCTGTTTCGTCGCCCAACATAATACCTTCTTTCTCAAGAGCATAGTAGAATTTGCGTGGTTACACAAAACAGATAAAGTCTGATGAGTCTCGCCACGTTAAATAAGGCGTAACTAACCAACTAATGTGAATCAGTAAAATGCATTTATTCACATCATTTTAACACATTGCATACAATGTAGCATGTAGATCTAGTGGTGAGACCAGCAGACTAGTTGAAGGTGCCTCTGACCGGGAGGTTGGTTTGAGCCTCCGGCAGCTTTGGAATTTTGACACAGTTTTTCGGAGTAGGTCAGATTCACTCGCTGTCTGGAGGACAATGTTCGCGGCCAGCTGCTCTGATCAGTGGTTTCCATGGTTCCTCCGATCAACAACAGGCTTAGTACCTAAACGGGCCTCGGACCATGATCTCTCCTTCTCTTCCTTGTCCGATCGTCACCGGTTACACTCACACACACCACACACACACAGACGCTTACACTGCCATTCCTACACTGTCACATGTTCCGACCGGTCAGGAGTTCAGTTGTCCCGGCTGGGCGGTGCCCGCTAGTGGGAGAGTCCTGGTGCAGGGGAAAACCCATGTGACGGTAGAGTCAGCGCCCGGTCCATAGCGGGGAAGAACACCATCCTGCCGAGGAATGGACATACACTACACTTACAGGACTAATGACATTTGAAATTTTCTTAACTTTTGCTTTTCTAATAGTACTACCGAAATATTACGCCGAGAATATTAAAGAAAGAATGTAACCTCGTTATAGAGCATTTCATTGAAAAAGCCCAGAAGCCACAGAAAATGTTTTTTAAGCTGTACTGAGATATACCAAATTTTTCTCTCTCTCTACATTTATATCTACTAAAGATCTTGGTCAGCTTGCTGGGTCAATGGGTGCGATATATTATAATCCTTATTACCTCTATAGCTGGATTATAGGATCCATAAACTTCCCAGCGCAGCTGGGAATCTGAAATAGAATGATTCTAATGCAGTTCATTTCTGTTGGATCAAATAGATAATCACTTTCTTTTCTAAAGAACAAAATTCAACAAAGTTTATTTTTGCCTTTTTAGCAAACAATTTAAATTTACAATTTTTTTGAGCCTTTGATCAAGATCTCTTTCAATTTACAATTTATACGCGGTTAACATCTTTTCTTCGTTGATGTCCCTCCGTAGACTTCTCCAGTCAAATATCTTGCGATCTTGCCGTAGTCAAGGATTCAGAAATCACCCCTCTTATCTCAAGCTGGTCTCAAACTATCAAAATTATCAGTTCGATTACGTCTACTGTATAGTCGAACTCGATTACCACCGACAAAGTTCCAATTTATCATCAATATTGCCACATCAAATATCTGCAATATGTTCCACTGTCCTTAAAATTTCTGTCTTAATTCTATCTCGGTGTACTCGTTCCTCTCACGGGTATACGATCAGTTCAGAAGCGCGTTTCAGAGCAGAATGAAATCTTCCTGCATGAGTTCATCCCTCGAAGACTTCGTATTAAAACCTGTTTCTAACATTTGACAGTCCTTCTCTCACCACCCAGCCAATCCATACGTTGTTATATTTGGTGCCGTATTATTTTGATCGTCTTTTGAACTTCTTCGCCCAATCCCAAATTTTCTACTTTCGGCATCCAGAAAACTCTTAATGCATTTAGAAAAACAAAAACTACATTGTTTATTCACGATCGTTGCTAAGCTCTAGCTCTCGTGATATTTCGTAATGCATGTTCCACCATATTGTCTACAAATAAATGTTAGTTTATTTTAACGTGACATATCGGTATGTCTGTGATACTGTAAATGCGAAATTTGAAGCTCTTATTCATAGAAAATTTTTAAGTTTTTGAATAACTTCATTTCAAACACTTTAGCACAAATGAAAAAGTGTTTGCAAATCACTGGAAATATGTATATTAACGGCATGAGAGGTATTTCGAAAAAATTTAATTTTTGGAAAAACAAATGAAAACACCAAATGAACTTTAAATCAAATTAAACAATACAATTATCACTATCCATTCAAAAGCTTAAAGAAAACAATTGGAGCAATTTTTGCGAAATGGTGTTGGACGTGAAGTTTGGACTGAAGTTTGCGAAAATGGTGTTTGGACACTGATGTTTGGACTGAAGAAGTGGGTGACTCCTTCCCACAAAAAAACTCCTGAGTTTTCGAGAAACTTACTTTGATATTATTTAAATCACATGTACTTATTAATGAAATAGTGTTGAAATCGCCTTTAATGCCGTGTACCGTCGTAGAGACAAGTCAAAAAATTTACATTTGTGTAATTTTTGGAAAAAGCAAAAGAATAGAGCAATATGGCGTCTATGTCACCGTATAGGATTCGTTTGTCACTAACCATACCAAAAATTGCAAATGTTGCACCCACTATTACGCGAAAACTACTAAAATTTTCAAAAAACTCTACATGACCTTAGTGGAAGAACTATTTATGGACAACATATTTCAATTGAACGAAAAATATGTCTTCAATTTTAGAGTTGAAGGAAGATACCGAAAAATATTGAAACCTTGCATTCGAAGATTAAGAGACAACCGTGAAAATGTGAAGATAGGCGTACTGACGACGTAATGGACGTTAAAAACCTTCTTTGGTATCAGAAACATGTTTCCGTTAAAATCTAGAAATAGATTTTCCGGCAGCTTACTCTCTTTCTCTATAATGCATATTACTCCGTATAGAAAATGCAGCCTAAATGTATACGAAAGTAAAAAAATTCGCGGTCAAAACAATGATGTCACTTAACAAATATGTTTATAAGGAAATTACAAGAAAAGAAGCATCAAATGGTAAGAGAGTAGTTAAGAATATAATCATAATTAAAATATTCATTGTTTGATACAACAAATCTGGCAAGCATATTTCATATGAACGCACTAAACACCTCTTCAACGCATATACCCGTTTAGATTGTATGGCGAGATGAGTTCGAGTCAGAAGTTGGCCGTTGAAACATCAGGCTCCCTAGACGGGCAGTGGCTCAAATGCGGGCGCGGTTTGTTGTGTCATTTGCGTGATACACCGCGATAGTAAGTTTACTAGCTCTTTCTAAGAAGTTCTGTTGGCCTACACATTTTATATGATCTCGTTGAACGAGCATTGCAGTTGACACACCCAGCATAGATTTCTGTTGATGCATTTGGTAAGCCCAGGCACAGTTTGCGTTTATTATACAAATTACAAACTTCAGTACAATTCGTGTAGTTGTCGATTACCTATTAATTTCTTTTTGAAACAGCTGGCACAATAGTGGTAATGCCAAACCTACAATTAGACTTCAATTTATAGCGCAATGAAATTGTAGGTGACAGCTCACTCCCTGGAAAATTATCTCGAAGATTGCTTGGTGTAGTTTCAATTCTGGATTCAGTGCATCGATATACATCAATTAAGAGATCTGATTCAATTCATCATACGACATATATCGAACTGATTACGATGAGGACAGCCCTGTGTCAAGTCTTTACAGGTCTGACAACAATCCTCGAAAACACAAAATACAATTTCTAGGTGGTTTTTCGCGTTTTAAAAAAGTCTGGAGGGTGATGACACGATTCTGGCTTCATCTTTGGATTCAGCTCATCGACATACGTAGAGAAACTTGCATGGAGTCGAGAAACATATTTCGGTCTTTCGGACTGTCAACTTTGTTTGTGTTTGTGCCTACGTTATCCAATCGAACGTGTTGAATCGAAAAGTTCTAGAACACTCGGACCTGAGCCGTGGTTCTGTAGAGCTGAGCATGGCCGTTTATGGTGGATTTCTAGGAACCCAGATTTATGAGAATTGCTTGCGCGACGCAGCATATACGAGGAAACGGAAGATTCATGCTGTGACCTAATATCCTGGGGAGCGGAGAACCGCAAATGCAACACTGATACAATAGCACAGAGCCAACGACTGATAATTAAAGATTCGTGTGACGTTGAAATTTGTGCTGAGATGCCCTCGAACAAAGCAGAAAAAAGTGTAATTACAGTATGTGCATGGGTGACACTCTGTTGAATGGGATTTACCAACCTTCACGTATAATTGTGTTAACAGCCGCATACCAGTAGGGCGGGGACCAGTGGCGTGTCGCAGGGTATCTTTTATCATCTGGCACATTGCCGTGGGCTCACGTGGGAGGGCACAAGCGTATTGGCCATTAGGCCTTGATATATCTAGGGGAGTCTATTGACCATGGTCATGAGACTCCTGCAGGACTCCCCGTGAGGGCAATGAGGATCACAGGTGGGTCTCATGCTGGTGTTTATTCAGGGTGTGCCCTCCCAGGTGGGCTTCAAATTTCTTTAGCTTCAACTTCCTCCAGCCAGAATGAAGCCCTGCAACTCCTACAGATACACTTTGTCCTTTTAGCAGTACTTATGAGTGACCCTCCGTAAATATGCAGAGTGAGGATAGAGGAGAGATCCTGGATTTATCCTCATATGTGAATCCATGTATATGTAACTATATTTAAAAATATTTTTAGAAATTAATTCTGAAAATGGTTCTGTCAAAGTAAAAACGTGGTCTAGACCACCAGAATACTCTCTTCTTTAACTCTTGATTATCAGATATTATCATGCATCTTTTGCCAGTCAAATGCGATAATTAAGCGGTTACTTTTTCATCTTTTATGTCTTCTATATTTCTGGCTGATTTCATATCACATTTACCGCTTAACTGCTACTGTTCAACTGTTGTCTGTACCACCTATCGTTCGCTTGGCGCCTGTACCGGCGCTTCTACTACCGACGGCGATGCTAAAGCTACAGTTTGTGCTTTTCCCGCCATCTTTGTCGCCATCTGTAGCGCCCACCATCGCTCCCTTCGCCACCATCTTCATCCAACGCCTCCATCGCCATCGCCGGGCAGATCCGCCCTCCTCCCTCATCTTCACCGCCACCACCGCCAACCTTCATATCTTTTCTCCATTGTTGCCGCCACCACCGTCCCCGTCGCCACCTTACCACCGCCTACCACCGGACCAGCCGCCACCACCTGCGACGCCATCACCGCGACCGCCGCCACCACCGCCACCGCCGCCACCACCACCACCGCCGCCACCGCCGCCACCGCCGCTACCGTCGCCACCGTCGCCACCGCCAGCCCGCACCACCGCCGTCACCGCCGCCACCCGCCGTCACCGCCGCCACCGCCGCCACCGCCGCCACCTCCACCGCCGCCACCTCCACCGCCGCCACCTCCCCGCCGCCACCTACCCCGCCACCTCCACCGCCGCCACCGCCGCCGCCACCACCTTTCGCTGCCGTGGCAGTTTTCTCCCTCATCTTCGCCGCCACCACCACTACCTTCATTTCTTCCTCCATTGTTATCACCGCTACCGCCGACCCTGTCCCTGCTGCCACTTTGACGTCATCTTCGCAGTGAACGTCTCCTTTCGGCGACCCGTCCCCGCAACCAGCGGTACGCTGCTCAAGCAGAGACCCCTCTCCCGGCCTCACGTGGTATGCTCGCACCCATCCTCACCCCACTCTCCGCCCACCCGATGGCTCGAGGATTCCCTAGAGGGCCTCTGCGAGCCACCGATATTGCCTCTCAGGACCTTGGGAGCGCTGGAAACGCGGTCGCCGCCGCCAACATCTTCGCCGCAGGTTCTCCGCGGTCTTTTGGTCGCTCTGCCCCGCCGTGACTCATGTCTCTGCCGACGTTGCTCATTATCCTCCTCATCCTTCTCTGTCCTCCTCCTATCACCTCCTCACCTCGCACCGCTGCCACTCTCTCCTCACTGTCTTCATTGACATCTCCCCCGATTCATCGCATAGTTTGGTCTGTGCTCACATCGTTTCCCAAACCACTTAGGCTTCACTCTCCGACTCTAACGCAGCAGTACAAATTTAACCACCCCGCCACACCATTCCTGACTACGAACTCTATCGTCTCCTCCGACCCACACCGTCCTAACCCAACTAAATTCATCATCTACCGACCCCATCGTTCCTACTGACATTTATCAGCCCCATGGCCTCGTCATCTCTACCGACATATTCTCCCCATCTGTCCCCAGATACCCCATCCTTCCACTCTCTCATTCCAATAAATCACGCTGATCCCATCATCCCCATCTTTCTCGTCGTCTCAACCAACACCCGTTCATACTCCGACCGCCGCAACATTCTAATCGTCACTCTGCCATCATGCATCTCCTCTCGTAGGGTGTCCCCATAACCGTCATGTTCCTCAAGTTCTACCTTCCATATCCGCCACTGATATTACCATCCAATGCCACCTCCACCGCAACTTCATTTGGTGCTCCGGTCCGCCGCCGTCACTCTCGTCATCCCAGCCTCCTTCGTTCTCTGCGCAGCCATGTCCCTCTCTGCCGTCAACGCCATCCCGCCGCGGAATGCTAAAGGGCTTTCAATTCGCCTCGTCAAGTGCTTTGAGAATCCCTCCGCTTGCTTGCAGTTGCAGGCGCTCTTGCTACCTGCTCCCAGGAGGCTGGGGATGACAGTTCAAAATAACTCCATCTTTTGTAATGTTTTCATCAAGATAATGCGTGGTCGGTGCACAGAAAGGATGCATTTGAAAAGTTTTCATTTTTAGGTACGTAAAGAAATGTGTTTGGGGAACAGATGCATTTTAAACACTAGAATTTCATTAATGTAATTATGTATGCGGGGTAAAGTGTATTCCCTTTTACCGTGAAATAATCGGACTCGCTGAGATTAATACCGTTGTACTGTAAAATAATTATAATAATATCTTTTCTTTTGTTGGATGCTTGATGATACTGAGATGTGAAATAAAATGCGCAAAGTTTGTGGACATGGTCACTGGCCGCTCCAGTGACCCCGTCCGCCTAGCGCTATAGGCTGAGCGTCATCCTTGACAATTCGGTTTACTACAGAGTGCTATAATTGCATTAACTGCTATGTTCTGGTTAAAACATTGTTTTTGTCTGATAAGATCTGTTTGATAAGAGTGATATTACAAATATCCAAGTAGTTTTTACTAGAGATAGACTGCATAAAGTAAAATTAAGTCATATTCTATTTTAAACAAATAATATAACTGTTTAATAAAACCTAACTGAAAACAAATATTAGCAAATATTTTGGCATTCAAACATAGTTCTGCCGTTTGGCAATAATGACTGTGTATATCAAGAAAATAAACATGCAGTAAAATAATAAAAAATAAAGTGCATGAAAATTATTCAAATCATGGTTATTTCCTAAAAGACATACTGAAACCATGATTTTAAATTAAGCAACCGATTTCGTCATATTTTGAGCAAGCTTTGCACTTAGTTTGCTACTACAGATTACGCGACTACACCCTTATCTCAATTTGGAAGTGATATTGCCCATTCTCTCAGGAGTGTCTGACTTCCCAGGCAAGTAAGTAGCTCGTGCGGGCACATTTTGTTATCTGTCTCATAGAAATGTGTGTACACATTTAGTCCTTTCTTCTTTGAACTTTTAACAATTTTTTACATTTTATATTTTCCTCTGTTTTATTACCACTTAGACCCTGTTTTACATTCATATTCAATTTCCTTACTTTCTGGAGAAGTTTACATGGTGAACATATTTCATTCCAGCTTTATGAATAATAAAATTTCAAAGAAGTGCGTAGGAAATATTTTATTAGCCTCTCCATGACTTTATGGAGATTAATATGGTAGAAGTAGTGCTCTGGACACAGACCAAGCAGAAACTCCGGCCATTGGCGAGGCATCCTTAAATTATCATGAGTAGCCTTGCCCAGGTAATCCGCGCGCGCCGTGCTTACGTCAGTAGCCCACGGAGCGCATTACCGGTCAACCGCCGATGCCTCGCGCCCGGAGTTACAGCTGCAACGGTGCCGCCGCTCCGGCTTCTCCACGTCAGAGGTAGAAGGCGTAGTTACGCAATGCCCGGTAGTGGATTTCAATCGGGTTACTTAATACGACTTTCCACAACGAATGCGAAAATAACGTGACATAACTTAATATACTATATTATAGTAATGTTTATTACTAATTGGAAACCGGGAGCGGAAGCTCAGTGCATCAATTGATGTCACTGCAGCGCCTCTGACCGGGAGGTCCTAGGTTCGAGTCCTGACGGCGGCAGGATTTTCGACACTAGCTTTTCAGCTAGGTCGAATTCAGTCTCACTATCATAGGAGAATTCTAGCGGCCGGCTGCTCTGATCGGTAGTTTTCCGTGGTTTCTCCAATCAACACCAGGCGAATGCCGGAGCAGTTCCAACGGGCCACGGACCGCGCGCGATCTGGCCTTCCTCTTCCTTGTCCTATTCTCTCCCCTTACACACACACTTACACTAACATGCACTACACTACCATTAACCGGTCAGGAACAGACGCCCGCTAGTGGGAGAGTCCCTGGTTGAAGTACTAGCCGACAGTAGGTCGCGCCGGATCGCCATCCAGCGGGAAGATCCTACTCGAGAAAAAACATGCATTACACTAACGGGACTAATGACTAAAGCAGTTGACGCGCCCGGAAACACGAAAAAACAGAGCCAAAAACTAATTGGAAAAGCGGTTTTACGATGCACAGATCACGGAATAAAGCTTGTTTTAAAATGATGTATTCGCTTTTAAGATTGTTTGTGTAGAAGAAAAGACTTAAAATGTATTTTCAAGATTAAGTGTGTGCTACAGTAGATTTTTATTCATGATGCTATATAAACCTTCAATTGCTTTAGATAACCTTAGCCAAACTAGCCAAACAACTATTATAAATCTACAAGTGAAAAAATCAATTATTCAGACAGATATTCGAAAATTAATTAAAATACTTATTTCTCAAGAGATCAAATTATTCACATTTTATGGTAACCATCTCTTTACATATTGCTTGAAACAGATTTCACTTGAATATGTATGGCCTCTTAGTTGTTTCATGTTAACTTATTTACTTCGGTTTGCATTTTAGTAAGTATACAATGCTCTAAATTAAAAATTTTAGCTTAACAATGACTTCCCTCACCGTAAATAAATAGAGCTTGTTTTCTACTATTAAATAACCATTTTCGTACTATTCCTATGTTTGATTTTGTTGTCATATTAGGATAAATTTTACAATCGTTTCTTTCCGTAGACTTTTTGACAAAGAGTGTATCCTACTTCATGAGTCGATTTGATATAGAAGAAATGGTAAAAAAATTCGTTAAAACATTTTTCTTTATATAAGTTTAAATGAATATCTTTCTTTGCAGGAGATGTGTCTCAGTGGGTGCTGATGTCACTGTACGCTGATAGGAAGTTCTATTTAGGGAGTCTCGATGGCGGCATTCTCGCGGCTAGGGAATTCTATCGGCCAGCTGCTCTTATCAGTAGTTTTCGTGGTTCTCTCCGATGAATCCAGGCGAATGCCGGATCAGTACCCTAAGAAACGGGCCACGGACCGCGCGCGAACTTTCCTTCCTCTTCCTTGTCATCCTCTCCCCTTACATACACACACACTCACATGCACTGCTCTCCCACACTTGTCGGAAGATTAGAGCTTGTCGCGGCTGGGGCAGTGCCTCAATGGTGGGAGATACCTGATGGAGTAAAATCCCCGCAAGACGACGTAAGTCGGCGTCAAATCTTACCAGCCAGCCAACCGCCACCTCCCGTGATAAAAAATGCCCTACACTTACAGGACTAATGACCTTAGCAATTGACGCGCCCGAAATTACTAATCAATCAATCTTTAGAATTTGTGATCCAGTATATTATAATTATCGATTATTCACTGATCTTTACCCCTAGCCTTTTGACGGTATTCCTTTGATAAATTGTTGTTTTTACTGATACGTTTTATCTTGTTATTTCCTTCGATACGGAACTCGATATACACTGCGTAACTTGCGTGAACGAAAGAAGCGTTGTTAGGAGGGAAGTATGAAAACATTTGAAGGGTGCTACACGTTCTCTTATGGAGAGAATTATGAAAGGGAATTATGGAAAGGAAATATGAAGCAGGGTCAAGTTAACATCTAATTAATTAGTAAATAAGTAAATCTCAATTAATGAAACGAGGTAAAAAATAAAAGTATGAATGTACCAAAGGCGTTAACTAGTTCTGTTGATCTCGAGCAACAAAATGCACACGCGGCAACGGCCCTCGGCCATTTTGTCGCCGCTCTATCATCCGAACCCTTATAGCGCCCTTGATGTATAAATAACTGCTGGTAGAATACATCAAATTTGACAGTGAGATCTGAGATAAATCTCTACTATTTGAACTAACGTACTGCACCTGTCGCATTGTTTGGATCTTCAAAGTATAACGAAAGATATTCTGTGATGAGTTCCCACAATTTTCACCACATGGCCCCTGAGTAGGGGGCAATGTAATATCGGCACCAAACGACACAAAGAAGACCACTATTATACTGACGTATATTGTTCTAAACTTTTTGATGTCATTATCTCCTATCATATTCGATTTGTTCTGGCATATTGCTCGAAGGTAAACTTATTTCCCCATTTAAGCAACACAGAGAATACTGGTTTGCAAATTTCTCTCACAGGAAGCACGAAACCCAGAACAAAACTGCATTTATGACAATGACCAACAGAAAACGAAATGACCTCACTATCACGACACATACGCTGACGTTCTCTTTCTCTGCTCCTAGTCAATGTACCACGTTTGCGTCTTTTAGGTGCGTAGGCAACGATGCATAACCTGTGAAGAACTTCACTACTTCCAATTAATCAGACAAAACCCACTGTCGAATGTTTCTCTACAAAATACCCACAAAGCAAATACATATGACTGTCCAACACCACAATGCAATTATTACACTCAAACAAAACCTTGACGAATTGTAAACAAATCTCAAAAATAAAACAAAACATCAAGCAGCGCCATATGACAGCGTGGTCTGCATCTATCGACTCATATATATGGAGAAACAATTGACTGTGCGTACTATTAAAGGGTAGTTTAGTGTTAATTTACACCGTAAATATTGATGAATCAACACAAAGAATATCTGAAATAAGCACATCTAGGATCACATTCTTTCATTTAAAGGAAAAAATACTACAATCGGTTCAGTAGAAGCTCTAAACGAAGCCATGGCAGAATTCCTTATTTTTTTAAATATATAGATTATAAAATTGAATGTTTTATAGACCAAGCAGAAATTTTTAATTATTTTTAATTATTAATCGTCAAACGAAAGCAAGTGTATGTGACACATGGATTAGTAAAATATGCACCCATCCTCTTGAGCTCCAGAATTCTTAGAGCATTCTTTTACTTGAAAACGAGTTTGTCAACATTAGTAAATTAGAGAATTTCACGCGGGAGCATCTATTTTATAGTCAAAAGAATTAGAGATTTATTTTCAGTATTCACAAAAAATAACCCGTCCTTTAATTCATCTCCTTTTGCAAATAGCGTAAGTGGACCGAACGAAAGGTGACCGTATGAGTAGAACTCGAGGCAAAGTGAAGTAGTCTCCAACGTTTTGACTTTCAGCATCCTTCATCTAGTTCATTTCCGGGTAAATGGTCAGAACATATTGAG
This sequence comes from Teleogryllus oceanicus, assembly GCA_964035755.1. Classification (NCBI taxonomy): domain Eukaryota; kingdom Metazoa; phylum Arthropoda; class Insecta; order Orthoptera; family Gryllidae; genus Teleogryllus; species Teleogryllus oceanicus. The sequence continues at coordinate 9,178,915 of CAXIVR010000007.1, forward strand.
GTCAACGTTTGCTCTGCCGGCAGCTACACTGCCGTAGGGTGTAGAAGTAGTAGCTCTCGACAAATTTCATGAATATGAATTCTGAACATTTTCTCTTTGAGCAAGTTGTGTTTTATGTGAATACAAAGTCTAGAAATTATAAATTGAAATCTTAAATGTGAAAAACATAGTACTTAAGCTAAGTTTAAAATGTGACGTGTGACATTGTGTTTCATTCAAAATACATCACTTTGCATTTTCTAGAAATCTGGCCTTTATTTGTACGTACAGTAATTAACGGAATGATGTTTTCTAAGCGCAATATTTTGCGTAATTACTTTTAATCAGGCATCGATGAATACTAAGAATGCATCTTTACTGGCCCTTGCAAATAGAAAGTCACACGAATAGAATTAAAATACATAAGGGTAGCTGACTACATGAGAATGATGAAAAATCGTGAAAATTTCATGTTTTTCAATATTTATGGGGTCGAATGCTCGGTTTAATCATCTTTTAAATTATTCAAACCATTTCTTACTACGTTTCTTAGTTTTTAAGAATTTTTTTAAGGGAGTGTCAACTGTCAACCTCTTAGTGAGTGAACTACACATGGATTTTCCCGAATTGGGAATTTTCAGCACATTCATGCGAGTCGAACATAAATCATGAACTATTAAAGATAATAATATAATTCTTATTGAAGCATTTAATCCGTGATTTTCTTTAGTGAATGACCAAGAATAGTTACTGTCACAAAAATTTTTAGTTTTATGAAATGATATGTCCATAATAAATTTATAAACAATTGTTTCTCGAATAATCAAATTCTGACTTTTAGTTTTCACAGTACCTTTACCATTCTAGTTTATTCACTAGAATATTCAATTGTGATTCATTTAAAAAAAGCATTATCAAAGTATATCACTTTGTTGAGTTATGATGTTTGAATTAAAACCTGCATTTTTGCCAATTGTTTATAAAAAAATGAAAAATGTTACCTCTCTAAAAGCAAGAACTCAAATGTTCGAGGAAAAACAAAGTAGACCCAAACTTCTAGAATATTTTTTCTCGGATAAACACGTACCTTAACGTTCTCAATTCAGTGATGTTGTTGTACGTCAATTCACGATTATATGTTCAAACATTCATTAGAATATTTCCAGTATAACACATTAGAAACAAATTTGAAAATAATAAACTCAAAAACAAAACAAAAATCTGAAACCCATTTGGAATCACCAGAAGCATGCCCATCCTCTGTTTGCTGAAATGAGGTTTTCTTGTTCGAGCACGTGCTATGATTTACCTTTGCGTTTGGGTTTAGTTATGTTGTTAATCAACTTTTGTTAATAATGCATGTTATGATATGATTAACCGATAAAGTTTTATGGTCTTCAAGATGTTTGGTGCGGGATAATGTTTTGGGAATCACTAAGAAGAATTCTTACCTTTGTGCTGGCGCAGTGTATTTAGCTCTGAAGAAGGTCCCCAACTGCTATGGACGTTAGATCAGTTAGTGTAGTGAATGTTATCCCTGGAGGCGACAGTGATTTCTTCTCCGCCGGATGGCGATATCCTGCGACGACTTACACCTAGGCTTGCGGGGAATTTCCCATCCAGGTATCTCCCCTGGCACGGCACCGCCCAGCCGGGACAAGCTCCAAACTCCCGACTGGTCTCTCGACATGGATGGTAATATAGTGCATGCAAGTGTAAGTAAGCGTAAATGTGTCTATCTGTGTGTAAGGAGAGAGGTCAGGACGAAACTGTATAAGGAGAGATCGCGCGCAATTCGTGGCCCCTTGGGAACTGCCTCTGCTTCGCCTGGTAATGCTTGGAGAAACCGACAAAAACTGTATCGATCAGGCTGCGGCCGCTAGAAGTATCTAAGATGGCGACTAGATTCAACCTATCTGTCAGTATCGAAAATCCGTCACTTTTCGGATTCAGACCAAAGACCCCTCAGTCCGGTTGCGGCAGAGCGAGCGCCAGGCTCTGAGATAAATTGAGACATCGAAGGTTGATAGTCGTAGCAGGACGCGGAGCCTGCAGAATAAGAAGTCCGTATGTTCACACTAGGTCTGGCATCGTCAGGCGGGAATGCCATGTTGACGCCAGCCATTACAGAATGCAAGGGGGCAGGGAAATAGAGGCAGGCAGGCAGGACCGAATTTAGCGCTGCAATTGGAGGCATCCGCCGGAAGTAGCCAGTTGCTCGGGGGTCTAATGGCGATGGTCTCCGCTCGCAGCGCTGCCTCTGTGGATGCTGCGCCATACTGCCTTGCCTCTACGTTGTACTACGCAGTTTCACCATGCGTGTGGCGACGCCACACACCATCAACGTGGTATTAACGCGGAAGGTGAAGAATTGCGCATGAAGTTCTGGAATGGTGGGAAGACTCAATGCGTCTCTGCGTGTTTAAAACATCCTGTTTAAAAATAATTTTGTCTGACAAGCATTAATAAACGTTTTAGCGGCGAATCCCATCAGTTTTCACGAAGATTCCCGTCAGATAGCCATAGTTTTCACGAAATCTCGAAATTTCCAGTGTTGCACTGAAAAATTGAAGAGCTCAGTAGAACAAGGAGGTCTATCCAAGTTTTTGTGAAATTGAGTTATTAGCATTATACAAAACTTCAAATATTATTCTTTTAGTGTAATATGGTTTTTAAATCCAGTATGGACTTACATGCAAGTGTACTGTGTTTAAAAGTTTTAAAATATACTGAGTTATATGATGGAAGTTCTGGTAAAACCCTCATTATCCAAAATTATATATGAGTAGCCCCAGTTCCTGAATCCAACTAATTGAAATATAATGAATTACATTAATTCTAATAAACTAACAAAATATCATGACACATAGATACTTCACTAGGTCGGCAGATGTACTTTTTTTTATATATCTTCACTTCCTGTATACCTGACACATCTGTATACCTGCATCACTGTCAAAGTAAAGACCAGGAGAAGAATCAGTGTAATAAAAGTAAATGGAAATAACAATGTGATTAATTAGAACAAACTCACAACAAATTTTATCAAATAAAGTTTCAAAAATGAAACCGCCCTAGCCTTATGTGTTTCTTTTCAGACGTAGATGGTACTAACGCTGAAAATCTCGGCCTGTCTCCATCCACGAAATCCAAGATTCAATTGCTTGCGAGATCCAGCATTCTCTCCTATTAGCACAGTTCTTTTAAATTTTTAAAATTTTCACATTTTCTCGGCTGTGTAGTGAAGAACAAACGTATTAGATGTAATAAAAAAATGAGGCGAAGATTTCGGTAGTAAAATCCATTTTCAGGGTCTCTGAGACGAGGAAAGTGGTTTTTAACCTTGATTATTCTAACAACTTCAACGTTAGTGCCCATTATGATTTCACATCTGTCCACAATTATTGAGAAAATAATATTGTCGAAAAAATCATTTGAGAATTTATGCGACAAGCCTATTTGAGAAATCGCTGTATTGGAAGGTGTGTTTATAGACACATATTTGAAGGGAGCAGTTATAGCAGTATATTTCTTCGAGAGTTCGCTGGTTTAAATTCAAATCAATTTATTATAAAAGTGCAGCATTGGGAGGGTGCGTTTTCAGTATTCTTCAGAGCATGGTTGTAGATGAAGAAAGACAGAGGAGGGATCTAAGTAAGTACCAGCAATTAGTCATTTCAGGCTTAGTAATTTCATTACGTGCCGTATGTTCGAATTATGTTATTCTATTAGCTCACTGTTTTAGTCGTAATAGTCCCAGCTTGGGTGCTGGTTGCCTAAGAGAGAGAATTGTGTAATGCGCAGTTTTCTCTTCCATATACTCATGCGTGGTGCCCGAACGTTCTGGGTTCGAATCCGACGGTGGCACTAAGCTCGCGTGCCAGTCGTTTTGACCGCCTAGCTCGTTTCCGTGGTTTCTTCTCTCAGAACCCACAGCTGGAGTACTATCATCGAAATGGACAATAGACGGCGCATATATTTTCTTCCTGGTCCCTTCACCCCTCTTCACGCACCGAGCGCGCGCCTTTTACACACACACACACACACGAACTACACTTCACGCTGTCATTGAGATCGCGCGCACACATGCACACACGCACTTACGGGCTACGCCCATATGTCACGAGTCTATCGAGACTTAAAGCTGCTCACGGATGGAACGGTGCACAGTGTGAGATACCTGGAGGGAGGAAACACCCACCGGACCATCGCTGATGTCGGTTTTCATTGGGAATGGGACACCTCCTGGGAGTATAGCAAGCCTTACAGGGTTAATATATTACGTGGTGGTAGCGACCGGAATCTATAAACACTTACTCGCTTACTCAAGGGCTGTTTGCTCCGAAGATAACACTGAAGGTCGACAAAAAGAAAAATTTTGTTGTCTCTGGTTCAAACTAAATGTCAGTTTCTGTTTTTCTCCGATTCAAATATGTAGTTTTCTCATCAGATATGAAGCATTTGATTCCAAACACTTTACATTCGGACTCACCTAAAAAGTCAGAAATGACGATTTTCTGCTGTACTTTGCTTGTGACATTCCTCTTGATGAATCAGCAATAATCAGCCCAGCATATTAGGATTCCATTTGCCTTGATATAACAGAAATATACAATTAAGCGTTCCCCGTGCTCATCGCTCACTGTACCAGATTTTCCAGGAAGAAATCTGAAATTGCAGTGCAGGAACAGTATTGCATGTGCAGCCCAAATTTTGATAAGATGTTATAAGATCATTATTAATATCACGGTAATTTTCTGGACGTATTAAGTATAAGTAGATAAATAAGTCAGCAAAAAATATATATATATTAACTTAAAATATTAAAATGGATTAAATAAATTAAAATTATAATTTAAAACAAGTTAAATAAGTCAATAATTATATAATTAAATTAAATTGATAAAATAAGTTAAATAAATTAAAATTAAATTAATCAAAACCGATTCGGCAATTATAATTAAATTAATTAAAATAAGTTAAATAATTAAAATAAATTAAATTAAAATGAAATAAGAAACACAAATAAAGCACATTAGGGGCGAAGGAAGTGGAATCAGGAAATGTTAGGGCAGAGGCGTTGGTGCGGACGATTTCATGGTGCTGTTTGTTTTCAGGTGCGGGCGGAGAGGAGAATGCCTGACACCCGCGCCAAATAAATAAATAGTCTAAAGCCGGATCGAGTAGCGTGTATATTGGCGGTTTCCCTTCAGGGGTTTCCCTCAGCCATACCTTATGTAGTCGTTCCGCGGCTTTGAGGCTGATGGGAGAGACCGGCGGGAGGTGAATACGAAGGCGAAAGGTTAGAACTCGGTAGAGATGTAGGTATTGTAATGGCTTAAAAGGCCTTCGGCCTAAGCGTGGATCAAGTTTCTAATTTGAAAACACTGTAATTACCTGTTAAATAATTAAATAAATAAAATAAATTTTCTACGTCAAGATTTCTGAAAAACTGTGATTACTCTGGAATGCTTACCAGCTACTTTTTCTCAGTGGGTTTAATAGTTCCTCAAACTACTCTAAATCATGCATTAGTAGATCATATTTGTAGATTTCAAATCCTTCTTTAATTTTCCTTCCCACTAATTTTGGAAACTTCTGTTTTGGAACATTAAACCAAGTGTGCTCATGACTTTCTGAAATTCTTAATTAATCCTAGTTTGATATCTAACGAGGTAGGTACATTTTAGGATTACTATTGAGTCATGTGTCACATTTTTCTGTCAGGCTGAGTGATTCGCGTTTGACCATTATTTTCTGGTCAAAATGGTTTTTCTGCCCAACCATCATAAAGACACAAAAACAGCAATTACTTGTGTAACCCAGCTGCAGACCAAGAATAAGTACATTGCGCAAATCACCACAAATATTCATTCTTTACTGCATATTGAACTTTTGTCAATATAAATGGAAGGATTTTTCATATGTTTCTTTATACTAGCAAGTGAGCCACAGGTATTGATCGAAATTTACTTCCATTATGCAGAAGCACTGCTACTAAGCATTTACTTTGGAGAATTAATGAACAAGCGCGCCATTCTGTTTAGGTTTTGTTCAATACCAAATGTCTCCATAAGAGAAGAAATGTCTGCAAAACACTAGTATCTTCTTCAGAAAAATTGTCTTTAAATAGAGAATGACGACTACGATAAGTACAAATCTTTGTATTCTTTTGAAGAAGATTCCATCCTTTTAGCTGGAACCCAAGCATTTCAGACTGGATTTTGGATAACTTTAAGTCTCGTGTGAGATCGTTAAGATCTTCTTGAGTCAACAAATGTGCCTCAGACGCACTGGTTGTTCAAAGTTGTATCCATGAATCGTTCATACCTTCCTTACTTCCATGGGAATCTAGGCTCTCTTGTGCATGTGGCGTGTACCCATTCTTCCAAAATGCCGTTAGAAGCCTGCCATGATAAACAACGGATATGCAGGACCACGGTTCTTGTTTGGTCCCCCACTTTACACCCCAAATAAATAACTTTTTTACTAATGAAGTAAGGTTTCGCCTTTGGGACCTCAGTGTCACTTCACCACATATATAACAAAGGATGATTTAAACGACTCTAGGCATTTCGTAACTTTGTAGTAATATCAGACACAAGGCTTACAATTGAAAGTGTTTACTGGTTCACTGTATCTCAGCAGCATCGTTCAATTAATGCGCGCTATCTAGATCACATGTTTATTTCCTGTCAATTGTAGGTTTGAACTTACTGTGGTAGCAATGTACAATTTGAGTTAGCAGTTGGATTCCATCACATTTACAATGCTTGAAGTTTTTGTTTTACAATGGAAAAATGGTCGTTTATTTAAAATTTAAACCATTAATTTAAATGAAAAATGTAGAAATTTAAAAAAAAAAAAAAGGCTTTGCAGCCCAGGTGATGTATAAAATTCCAGATACATATGACGATAAAAACTGCAGTAAGTACAACTATTGGTACTCCTTGAGACAAAAATCATGTTGACGGCAGTGTAATTTATTTGCACGTAGATGTCAGTCCCGCTCTCTGCAAAATATCACTACAACGCCTCTAAGCAGAAGTCCTATATTTGCTTGACGGTGGAAAATTGTCGACACTAGATTTTCAGCTAGATCAGATTCAGTCATGTCGGAGTCTAGAAACCGGATGCTTTGATCGGTACACCGTGATTTCTCGATCAACATCAGTGAATGCCGGGCAATACCTAACAAACGGGCCCCCGGACGCGCGCATCTTTTCTTCCTCTTTCCATCGCCTCTTCTCCACACTTACACGCACTTACACGAACGTGCACTACATTAACACATATTCCGAGGTCTGCAGGCCGAGCTTTGTCCCGGCTGAGGCGATGCCCGCTGGTGAAGTCCTAGTTGCAGGAAACCCGCTAATGACGGTAGAGTCGGCGCCGGATCTCGCCATCCAGCGGGAAGACCACCGCCATCTACCGAAGAAAAACATGCACTACACTAACGGGACTAATGACTGAAGCAGTTGACGCGCCCGGAAACAGGAAAAAATCAATCAATCAATCAAATCCCGAGGAAGAACATGCACTAAACTTAAGGGATTAATGAGCAAAGCTGTTGACGCGCCCGGAATCACCGTCAATCGATTAACAGAAAGTGCTGACGCCGCTTGTCTGTCGTAGAGCACCCCCAGTCGCTGTGTAGCGCCGCCGTGGGGCTCATTGGGCGGAGCGCTCATTGGGCAGGGCGCTGCGCGACGCAATTGCTGCGCCCACGCGCGGCGCCCGCGGTCTTCGCTTTGTCCCCCCGATGACGTACGCGCTCTCCGGCACGCCTCGCCCCTTCGACCTTCAGCCTCAACCTCGGCCTAAATCCCGCAGGACGCGAACCCAGCGTTGGATGCGCTCCGGCCGCCGCCGCCGCCCGCGAGACACGCAGCGCCCTGGCAGCCCAGGTTAATTCAAGGCGGACGCGACGTTCTCCGTCTTCTGTGAACGTCAGCGCCGTCTCAGATGTGGTGCCCATGCCGCTCCATCTCCGCCACCGCGGTTACAGTCACCGTTGGGTTTGTGTGTCCCGTTGGTCCGCATGCTTGGGCAGCCTACTGTGAAATCGTCAAGTTATTGGAGTTGAATTATTGAGACTAGCTCAACCTTTGAGGTGCTATCGCTCAAAAGGAAGAGATGTAGAAAATTTACAAAGAGAAGTACTACGTATGTAATGTACGAAAAATGGAAAACCCCAAAACAAAATTTTTCATATTGTTCAGTACTTCATCAAACCAGATGGAATGTAATACATATTCGGGACCAATACAATCACAATTCTCTGTGAATACGTAAGTTAATCATGTTTGTAAAAATTTAATTGAAATGTTTTATATTAACCAAGAATTGCACATATGAAGAAGGAGAGGTCAGCTTCGTCAACTTAATGTATTTATTGAGACTAGCCAGCTGCCATCATCAGTCTACAATGTAAATAAAATAAAATAAAATAAAATACAAATAAAAAATATAGCAAATTAAATTACATAATGCCAAATGCAAGGGAATATACAGACCAGTAGCAAATTACATTTCAAAATATATAATGAAAAGGGGTTAATGTAATTAACAGATACATTTAAATTTTTATTATTGCAAACAAATAGTAAAATTGAGAATTGAAATGCAGCAGGGAGTATTAATATAGATACTAGATAGCAATTCAAAAAATATAAAACAAAGAAATACACATGTGAATTGGAAAAAATAAGGAAGAAATAGCAGATGCAAAAAATGAAATGCAACGGGGTGGATTGATATAGACAATAGATAATAGTTCAAATTACAAGTATAAATATAAATGAAATTCACATTGCATATTTTCGCAATTTTATCTGCAATTGTCTGCCATTATTAAATTTTAAATGTTTATTAATGACATCCTTTTATTGTCTATTTTTGTAATATAATTTGCTACTGGTCTGTATTAATATTCCTAGCATTCCATGTTATTGTGTAATTGAATTAGCTACTTTATTTTGTATTTTATTGGTATCTTATTTATATTTTCTTTTCTTTACATTATAGATTGATGATGATGGCAGAGCCACCGAAAACCGGCTATCTCAATAAATATATTTAAGTTGGCAGAGATTATCTACTTTATTTCTTCATATAATAATGTCAACAACACAACATCACAATTCCCACACTGCACGTATACATTGAAGTGAACTGTAGCATGAAATTATGCTGCAAAATGTTACATAAAAATAAAATTTTCAACATATACGAATAATTTTAATTACTCAAATTTGTTTGTAAAGCGATGTACGAATCACACAATTGCTAGACATTGTATTTGTGTTCACACTCAAACCATTGTATTTAAAACTAGTTTTGCTAAAACAGCAAATTACTTTCTGATCTTTAGAAATGGTTGCATGTGTCATTTTATCTTCAATTTTTTCTCGTAGAATATCTAAATAAATCGTAGAATATTTGGTGCGGTAACTAAATATTTTCAAGCAAATATCCACACAAATCTGACAATTATAACAGCTTTTTTGTACAGCTAAATCATGTCACAGCAATGAGACGTAATTCACAGAAATTCATTTGCCGAGTCACGACGGGGAATGCCTTTTTTGCATTGCAATCTGATATTCCCTGAAGGCTAGCAATTCTTTTTTCACTTATTTCAAATACGTTTTAAATAATTTTTAAATATTAATTTGACAACATATAATAATCTCTAATGTAAGGAGGGAACAAAGAAATATGAAATAATATACAATTTATAACTTAATTAGTATTTAAGTTGGAAATACTCTCATATTACGTTCACGAAGCGTAGGATATTGGGGGCGGGCAACTATATTTGACGCCAAATTACTCAAAAAATACTCAGTAATACTCAAAGGATTAGTTATTGTCTTTCAATATCTAGACTACAATATAAGCATTACATGTTTTGTTTAATTCAAGTATTTGACAAATATACAACATTGCCTCATTTATGAATTTTGCCAAACTTTCAAAATGCTCTCCTGCAAATGCTACGTGATTTTGTGGCTTATAACTATCTCTGATGCAAACTTTCAAGCAGTAAATCATCGATTTAATCCCTCGCACAAATACTATTTGTTATCGCGATATACGCATTCATATGCAGAACTATACATTTAGCAATTCAGAACTAGTACATTAGACATAGAGATTAGTCCATGAGTGTTGTTCCCGCCTGGGTGCTTTGCTATTGTTAATTTATTGATTTAACATCATTCATTACATCTTGTATATTACGAAAGAAGAAAATCTAATCATATTCATTTGCACCGATAAATCTACTAAGCAAGAATAATAGTAATAATTTACAATAAGATAATTAATAGCCTTTTAATGTAATTATAATAACAAACAGTAGTCGTCATGATCCAACATGTCAAGAACAAGAAATTATATATATATATATATATATCTCTCTCTCTCTCTATATATATATATATATATATATATATATATATATAATTAAATCAAAATAAGTTATTACGGAACTTGTGCTTTTTATGTCATATTAACTGTTTTTAATAAAATAAATAAATAAATAAACATTAAGTTTCCACATTACAAGCTCAAATCTAATGTATTATTTATAAATATATATTATGCAGACTCTAATGTGCATACTTTGCCATGGAATAGGCAATATAACATAGCATTCATAAGACAGATAAGGAGAGAACGTGACCTCTCAATTATAAATCGCCAACTAATTGGAAGATGCAAAGGTGGGCGGGCGACTATCTTCAAACCTACCTTGCAGTTGACCTGCCTTACAATTGAAGGTTGCGTCAGACATAGTTATTTAAAAATGTCTTAATGAAGTAATAAATTTTGTAATTTTCTTGGGGAAATCACTTGGAAGTCTTTTTAGGTTTCAAATGTGGCTTTTTGGCACACATAAAATAACAAATATCACAATATCATAATGTAGTTCAATTTGATTTTCATTCGTCCAGTGTTGTTTCAGTGCTTGATCAATAACCTTTCTATCTATCATGTCTAGAAATGCTACTAGATTCGATATTCTGTATATTTAAATAAAATTAAATGTAAATAACTTTCTATAAAATGGCGCATGTTGCCAAGCAATGAGAATAATAAAACTAAAATTATCTATCTAGAATGTCATAAATTGCATTTTTATTTAAATAAAATGACACTCCCTTAATAAAAATGTCCGTTATTGTGTACTGAATTGTTCTCAAGTTGTGTTCGAGCAGTTCCAAAAAAGATTATACCCCTATTCATTTAAACCAAGATTATAAACTAGTTACATCACAATGTAAATTGGACTTAACAACGGGGAAAAATACAGCGACCATTAAGGATTCTTCTAACTTCTGGGTTATTCGTATATGACCATTTTCTTGGGGATATCGAGGCATTCCCCAAATATCAATTACAGAGCGACCACCACGAAACCCAACGGCGCTCTTGGGGCCTCGCCATGGGATTACTATTGCCGCCAGCGTTATGGGCCAGCAAAGCCAGTGTAGATTTGCGTTTATAATCGGTGCGTTGCTCATTGTTTATTAGGTGCGCAAGAACAAAGATCAGCGCGGCAATAAATGAACAAAGTTAATTAAAATCGAGTGGGCCAGTTTGCGTGTGTGTGGGTTGTGCGTTGAGAATGCGTTGCAGATAGATGAGGTGCGGCACGAGTACGTAAATATTCCGGTGCGCGTAGAAACGCGTGCTTCACTGAACACATGCATTTCTGAAGCGTACGTGTTCGTGTTACGTGATTTACAGCGGTGAGATAGTCGTTATTACTTTTAATTGATTAAAAAAATGAATACATATCGCTTCTGCTATAAATCTCCACAACAATAATACCACCTTGGCATGACTCATTCGGAGATATATTTATTTTGAAAATATCTTATAATATTTTTCTATTCAGGTTCATAAAATAAAATTTGAACATGATACAGTGGCTTAGCTCATTTATCTTCAGTCATAGAAAATTCTTTGAAACAATAGACAAGATACAATTCATAGATTTTTTCCATCACCAAATTTGGTTTAATTATCGTCAATCAACTTATGATAATGCACATTGTACCGGAATGTCAGTTGTACAGTTTTTGATTGATTGGTGATTCTGGTTAAATCAACCACCCCAAATCATTAGTTCAGTAAGTGTAGTGCATATTTTTTCCTCGGAGATGGCGGTGATATTCCCTCACGCTGTAACTCTCCCACCGGGTTTCGTCAGCCAGGAACAAACTCTAGGCTCCGCCCCCTCGGCATGTGGTAGTATGCATGTGTGGTAGTGTGTACAAGAAGGGTGAGGAGATGAGGAAGGAAAAAGATTGGGCGTACGTTTTGTTAAGGTATATCCAGGAAAGCTTGAACAACTACCGGTGACGGTTGCTAAATTCTCAGACATGAGTCAGTTTTACAGTAATTCTAAGTTCTTTATCGAGCGTTAATATACGATCACAGTCTTTCTATAATTATTACGTTAATATTCTGGAAGGATTCGATTGAAATGTTTGCCCTATCAATTTGATCTTGTCGTGGGGTATCAGATGATTTATTAATCACATCTGCATGTTAGAAAATTAAAACCCTCCAAAATACTTTTTGTGGGAATTCTCTAAAAAAGTTCTTAATGAATCCGAGAAAATGGTCAGTTAGAGATTCGTCGAATAATACCCTTCGTCCTCCGAATGGTAAAAGCAGAGGAGAACTAAAAAACACAAACACACATAACGTACCCGATTACTGTTCGTAGAATTTTTTGCCAGTATTCTTTCTTTAATACTTATAATTTAATCATTTTCGCAAGTAACATGTTGAAGTTGTAATAATAAAATAATTTAGATTATTAATATGTATTTGACACCAAATCTTGAAATGTTAAAAGAAATAAAAGTCAAAATATTTTTTATCGATTTGTTATTGGATTCATTGAAAATTTTTTCATAACGGAATAACCAAATGCTGTATAGTGATAAATGATGCGAGAGAATCCTATCTATATGCAGTGCAATTAAATCCTCTTATAACATCCATTAGTTACTCCCTCAGCTTTGCTTAGTAGCTAATTCGTCGAGAGAGCTGTTTGGGGGATTTTGCTCCTTGTTCAGATTATCGGATCCTACAAATCTCCCCCATTCACCATTCAGCAACGTATCTCTGTTCTTGCTTTCAAAAAATCGGAAAATCTAGATTAATATAGACACATTTCAGTTTCAAACAAAATATACTCTATTAATTTCGCAGTATCTTGAATCTCTTTGTTCATTATTTTAGTCGACATCGTTTCAGAACTCTGTTAATCTATTAACTCATTAGTTTTACATCTTTTATAAATATTTAATACCGTCAATCTTATAAGGTTCGACCTTTCAATGGCAAAACGTATATTGAATCTCATTCCCATTCAAAACATAAGCTTTTCAGAAAATCTCTCTAATCCATGAGTGCTTATGTTGAATGACCAATCAAATGAATGTTTTGTATTCCAGTTAATGTGATATTTTGCAAAAATGAAAATTTTGAAATATAAAACATGAGAAATGATTTCATCACATTGATATTCATTTTGTATATGATCTCAAAGTCAATTTGACATAAACGCTAGAATTCTTATTAGATAGGTATTTTTATTTCATAAGTAAATACATGGTATATCTAAGTATGAATTATGTGTATTTTTGTATAGTCACATTATGAACAATATTCTGCTTCAAACAACCAATATCAAATAAGTATAAAGTATTAATACTCTACTGCAGAAATTAGAAAATGTAATATTGTAAACAAATTTCAAGAAATAAATATTGGTAGAAACATCAGGATCTTACACAGATTTTATTTATATTTAAGACAAAATTATTTTCATGAGTGTAAATGACAGAAATCTACAAAGTTCTTTGGTACTTTGTGTCTGAAACTTGTGAGTAGGATTGCCAACAATGTTCATGGAAAAGGGAGGACACTCGATAAGCAAAAAAACGCATCAACACATTTCTTTTTATAAATATTTCAATTAGACTAACATCAGCTCTATTTATTTCTTCTCTCCGTTTGATTCAACAAATAGTTGTTTACAAAAACCACAGGCGTGTTAGTATGTTTAGTCACTAGACAGACAGTAACATGCATGTGTGTGTTATGTGCGTGGGTCAGAGATCAGAAAAAGAATTTTCATTTTTTCTATTTCGATTAAACAATAAACGATATAATGTAGCAGATGTTAGTCACGTGAAAAAACAAATGATAACAAATGTTTAAAATGTTCTAAAAAGAGTCCATTGAAAATAAAAACAAGAACGAGAGGACAATTGACGTCAATGGAGGTCTGTCCTCCCAAATGAAGGACGATAGGCATTTTTTATAGGCACTATTTATGACTCTAATGAGGACTTACACACACCGTACCACCTACTATTTATCACATACCTCATATAGAAACAGCCGAACTTCTTATTATATTGTATTCTTTCAAAACGAAGATAGTGAACTACTTTTCAACATATTGTTCAGAAATATACTACTATTTCTCATTTTATTACTGTGGCGTTGCTGTATTTTCTCTTTACTAGACTCCTTTCCTTTTTTTTTCTTTGATCTGATGAAATGCGTAACACGTGGTATCATTTGCATGCTGTTGCAAGTGGCTGTACATCTTGCAGCGGGCAAAATATAGGCCCTCTTGCGTTCCCGGTGCTCTATTCTCGACCTACGTTCCTCGTCCATCAAAGAGTTCTCTTAGGTTTTAAGGCATACCTCTTACTCCCAACGTAGCATAACAGGTAAATATTTTACCATCACGCTTGTACCCATTCTTTTGCTGCACTTAACATTTGAAGTCGGGATTCTTTAAGCCATTTAACTTTTGCATATCTGGTACGCAGTTGGGTTTTGTTCTCAATTGAATGCCTTTGAGGATTGTTTGTTATTGATTTAAAGACCATGGAACATACGATATAAGCAAGTATATGACCAAATTGATTAATGTACAATCAGTTCACATTTCACGCACAAAGTCAAATTTTTGGACAGAATTTCGATTCATTTTACTAATATTATTTAAGTGTTGTAGGTATGCATGCCATTAAGACTGTTTCAAATTGTCCAGTTGCCGGAGTTGATATTTTTGGAAAAAGGGGAGTCATGAGAGATCATTTGAGATGAAAACTTTCAAGCCTGTATGTCCTCGTCTAATCATGTTGCTTTAATGTGAAATATGTCCTGTATTTGTAAAATCCCAAAAGGATGGAAATAATCAAATAGTAAAGAAGGAAGATTTGTTATCAGAACAATTATTGTTATTCATTTACTCAAATACAAGATTAATGGCATTGAGATAACAAAGATATTTATGGCCTGCTGGCGTGTTGTACGAGGCAACATCTGCTGCGTTCTGCAAACATCTGTATGCCTATTCTTTAGTCAAATCACTTCCGTGTAAATGTTACTTTGTTGTGTTAGTGCTGGCGTCATCTGTATTGTCTTAACGGTGTACCAGTGATTTTCTATTTGGCCTGTCAGCCGGCTCGTTATCTGTCATAGGATATCCTGGATCCAACCAACACCAAGATGAATTCAACGTCCTACAGAGCCACCTGCAAGAATCGTATGCTGGCGCTACTAGCCTGATACTGTAGATCAAGTCATATTACTGGATGCGCTATTAATTAATCTGTTGAGACTGCATGAGCAAATTAACACAAATTGTTCCCCACTGCTGTATGTTCATATCAGATCTCTATAACAGATATGTATATTCCTGAACAGAGTGTGATTCATTACAAATAAACACCTACTCTAAGCATCTAAATATAACAAATATAAACCCCTCACATTAACAAACTTAATGGATTATCAAAGTTATCTTTATTCAAATGAGCTTATAAATATTTTTTAAGTACAAACATCAATATTGCTACAATATATCATATTCTCCATTGGTCTTTCAGAGCCTAGTATGAGTCACAATATGAGTAGAGTATTTATCCCAGCCTGAGAAGTGTCCTTCCTCAGTCATCATTGATTGAGTATGAAGGCACATCTATAGATTTTTCTCTACTTAGAGTGTTTCCTGTTTAATTGTGAAATGGAAGGCCATATACTTGTTACTAAAATTACTCCAAGAGAATTCCTTCTAGATATAAAGTGCAAATATACCAACTATCACTTCTAATGAAGAGTACACCTGCAACACCATTGCTTCCTCAACCAGTGACCTATGTTTCCTCTCCCTTCTTAAGAAGCCTCCTCAATACAGGGCACTTAGCTGGACAATGCTCCTCACATTCCACCATGGCTTGTCATAAGGTACAATGGCTACTGTCCTAGACCTAACCACACTACGGATAGTTTCTGTGAAGTGCTAAATCTTGATTGAAAAAACTACTGCAAGTAGATGGTAGAAATCAGAAGGAAACCATGGAAAGACCATGGTCTCTACTATATACCTAAATATCTTTCGTAGACTCTTCCATCACGATTGAACATTTAAACTGGTTAACCATAACATGAGTCAGAAACACCGAAGAGAAAAAAAAGACACGATAATTGATGAAAGCATCAAAGAAAAATACACTATAAATCATGAAGTCTGTTGCCCATTAAAGAGCAGGACAAACAGTAGTGATGCCTTCTACTACAACCAGTTGAAAAATTTCATAGATGTGGAATCTGGATGTAACAATCCAACCTTAATAGCTAGATATTTTACAAATGATATTCAATCTGTTATTAAATTGATGACAGATACTTACACTTTACTTACTGAAATATCTATAAAAATAGATTAAAATAATAAATAGACTAAATTTCACAACCTAGAAAGATAGAGCAGCACAAATATGAATAGCCCCCTCTCAATGAAAATTAAACAATGGAACTGTAATGATTTTTTATTCAAGATTTACTCTCTTGAAATTGTTAATAAGATACTAAACCAAGTTTTGTACCTTAGAAACTAACTTCAAAAAATCATATTGGAAAACTATCTTGCTATGAGTTATCTACGGAAATAGAAACACTACAGTGGAGGGCAGCAATTATGAGAACAAATGAAATCACTCTAAACTGCCTAGAAGCCATTGCGGTCAAGGTAAAATTAGTACTCAATAACTGTTGTAACATTTTATATACCCCAATAAAGTCAAAATCTTGACACCTATGAACTGGATGAACTAGACACCCTAGAATAAATACCTCCAAATTATCAACTAGCATAAGATCATCAGACTGATTCCCTAAGAGATAAATAGAAGAACTGCATAACCAAGAGTTCATGAGCAGAAATCAATTTTGTATTCAGACAATAATGTCATTTAACTGGGCTGATAGAATACCGAATAGTTTCACCAGAAAAACCTGCCTAAGTTGGCCGTGAATACCTGTTCTATTGTACTAATTTATTTGGACCACTTGATCCTTCTCAATCAGTGGAAGAAATTGTTGTACCAATCAAACCAAACAAAAGATCACACCAAACTACTATGTTTTGCTTATCCATCCTATAACTTTATAATATAGAGGAAGTGAGAAAAATGGTCACAACCAGTAGATGGATATGAAAGCAACAAACCGAATATATCTTACTTAAAAGTGCGTTCCAGGCCTTTAGGTGCACTTATGATCATTAGTCAATGTGAAGCAGAATTGTGATGCTCCGGTTATGAAGCAACATGTGATTGCTGCTTTACTGGATATTCAGTAGGCGTACAAAAAGGTATATAACTGAACTGATCAACATTCAGTCAAACATGCAAATTAAAGGAACATATTAGTATTAATCATAAACTTTTCTAACTACCATTTTGCCAAATCTACCAATATAATTAATAGCACCTCCCAGATTATTTTCCATCTATTTCATGTTGATAATGATGAATCCTTTAAGCCATCGAATTGAGTCTCAAACAAACAAATTACTTGCCATTGCAGTAACCTTACTATTCATCTCTCAGCCCTTAAAGCCATAGAAATAGACATACTGGCAACCCTATCATTCAAAATATCCAAGAACATGTCTATTCAAGGTGAAAAAGAATAAAAATCAATTTATTTGTATCCCCTTCATGGGACAATCGCTGGCAATGAAAGCTTATAAATATGCAAAAATGGCAACATCATTTCAAGTTTTGATACTCCAATTCCCCTCGTTTCTCTGAAAAAGACATTAAAAGCTATTCAAGACATCCTGATTCAAATATTGGGACTCAGTAGAAAATTCATATCAAACCACATCTGGTTAAGACTCCCTACTGGAACCAGCCCTGCCAAAATCTGCCTTAAGAAGGCAGTCATTATCACTATACTACTGATTGGTCATTTTATCTGAAATATTGTTTATATATTCAAAACATCCGACCAGAACTATACTAAATGTGGTTCAGTAATATCTACACAACACCTTAACAACAGGAAAGAAACCTACTGAAACTAAACTAACACATATTTCAGCTCTGCAGACAGGTGTGCTAAGTACTGAGATGCTATAAATTGTTAACCGTAAAGAAATATAATATAAAATTTGATAAATAAATAATTTTGATTAATTTGATATAATGCAATTATGAGCAAAATATATGTTATAATGTTATAAATTGTCATACAATATAATATATAATGAAAGGTATACTTAATTCGATTGATATTTAATTGTATTCTTAATGAATTGTGGATACTTAATGTGTGAAACACCGTACTGATACTTAATAGATTATTCTTATACTTAATTGTATTGCTAGTGACAGCACATTGAAGGAATTTAAATAAACAAAATTAAAAAAGATATTTAATAACTCACAAGAAATTACGAAATCACATATTCCGACGCAACCGAGGTCTGTCCCAACACACACAGAAATATCTTAGATATTTTGCAAGTGCAAAGATAGAATATTTAAATTGTAAAGTAATGAGTTGGAAGAACAAGCTCCCGTAAGGTTAAGGAAATATGTTCTCAATTTTACGTTTCTCTCAGAGTAACTCTTATTTCTGACGGAATTGAGCTGAGTTTCTCGTACATGTCATAGCACCATTTGGCTGTGTCCTAAATGGAGCACCAAACAAGTCAAGCGGAGACCGCTAGTTTGTTTTCTTCTTCTCTTCAGTGACAGTATAATGAAATATGCAACTGAAAAAGCAGACTATGAATTAATTTATTTATCGTGAGATACATTGATTATCATTGTCTATCTTCATTCTTCTCGTTTACTATACAGTTTATTACTTGTACATTGGTTTTTAACTCGCCCCTTTTATTTAACACCTAAATTCGAGAGTTTGGATGTATATTCTACAACCATTTATTCTCTTTCCACGAGTCGAGTTGATTATGTTTGTCATTATACCTGCTTTTTCGTGAAGCAGGTAAGATTTCGTGCCTCACGCCTACTATAATGAAAGACGCTACAGCATTGCAAACATGTTTAGAAAAAAAGTGTTATTTTATTGAAGGTCATTAGGGGTAGAAACTAGAAATTCAAAAAAATTTAGAGTGTAAAAAGTTATTTTTCTTCTTGAATAACAGTGATAAAGAATTGAAAAATAAGTTTCAGAAAAGAGGATATTGATTATTATTAATAGTAGTATTTTATCCGCACTTGAAGTTAGAAAATATTTCGTGTATTAACAATATATTTCGAATATATGGCAGTTATAGTAAAGAGAATATAATTAATTATATTTCACTACACTCACTTAACTTCATCTTCTCCCTCCAGGTATAATTTTTCATGAAGCTTTCTCAAATACCTCCTAGCACGACAGCTCACAGAGAAGTTGCAGTTCGTAACTACAAAAAATTTAACTTATTCCTTTCTCACGTGCGTGTGTACTACTTGATTTTGTGGAAACGAGAGCGTTATTGCTTTATTACTGCACTTATCAGCGAAAGGGTCCCGTTTCTCGCTGTAGAAAGATTGCGTGTGGGAGAAAGAACCCTTCCTCAAAACATTGATAGCAGCTGCGGCGCCGACAGCAGTCACGTAGAGAAGCTGGGGGACAAGGAGGGTTTGAAAGAAAATAAAAGGCTTCCTGCAGGCGTTGTAGTATTTCCTGATTTGTGTTTAACACATTTCACATGCTTTCATCCTGAATTCCATCGTCATTACCATTGCCAATGTTTTTAGTAGTTTATATTCCTTTTAATTGTAGCCCACATTTTACAGCTATTATGTGAGGTCGACAATTTTTAACACTCATAAATATCAAACAGTTGGCGTTCTGTTTTTCGTGCCTTTATGATGACGTCTTTTTTGGTACTAAGTTTCTGTGTTTAAACGTGTCATCTATAAATATTTTTTCTTGAAAATATATTAGGTTTACTTCTAAGTTTGAAGAAACCTCGTGAGGCACTATTAAAAGAACATTTCGTCACAATTTTGCTGGTACTTATACGGTAGGCATAAAATTAATATAATTCCAAAATCAATTATCTTCCTTGGGTAATTCACTTTTATTCCAATTGTCATTTCCGTTGATCTACTAATAAAATTGATTCACCCATTTATTATTTTTATAGGGCGTAAAGTTCCTTAACGCTTTGCGATGTACCCTAATTTTACACTACTTATTTGTATTGGGATGTTCAAGTAACCTTGATAAAATTATTTCTCATGAACCCATGAAAAGCATCTTGGTTCACAGTTTAGCACAAATTATTTCAAGATAAAATCGGCATAGATGTATCATCTAATAAAAAAAGGTATACTGACGAATTTGTTTCATTCATTTGATCTGAAAATTGATCATGTGAAAAACGATGATGTAGCACTTAAAATATAGTCAAATAATTTTAGCATTGTTCTACCCAGAATACAGCTTTAAATACGTAAATATGGAGTAAGAGCATTGATAAGCATATTATGCAATTTATTAGCACATCATTCCATTACATGGATTTTTGTATAAACATTAAATTAGATATTTTTTCAACGGGAAAATATAGTGTCTTTCATTTCTCCTCCACATACAAGAGTTTAAGTAGAGCAAAACAGAGTAGTTAAACCAGCACGGTGGCTAGAACATTTCAAAATGATTTATTTCCTACCCCTATCGGTTGTCGAGCACTGAATAAGCTTCTGTGCTTTGCGTTCCGTCCAACGCCAGTTTAGATAAGGAACTACTTAATAACCGACATCTTACACCAATCATCTTAATTATGACAAATTGTTATCCCTGTTATAATTTTCAGACGCAATCTGTAAAGGAAATTTTATATTTCAATTTAGTGATAAAATGTGACATGGCCCCATTTCATTGTGCTACGCTTTTTCTCTAATGGAATCGAAACTGTAAAACGTTTAATAATGAAATACATGAATTTTATTTTATTCAGAAATATATAATGATAATATTAAATCACTATTCATAATAAAATTCCAGCTAAATGGAAAATGCATTTTATACTCATCCTCAAACTCTAAAGAAAGAAAACATTTTCAAAGCATGGCTAAGGCCAATTCATAACTACAGCTACAGTCCATATATTCCATAAAACTGATAAGTACAGTACGTAAAACAAAGTAGCTTCAGGTATACGAGAAATACAAAGGTGGAGATTTGGAAGATTTATAAGTGAGCAGAGGTTGTCTGTCTTTATAAGACATGTTTGAATTATTCTCTCGGTTTCTAGAAATTAATTTGTTTTGTTTTCCCATATGATAGTATTAATAATAAATGCAAAGAATTTGTCTTTCTAGTAAAATACTAATTTTCTGCTGGTTTTGTTTAGTAATTTCTCAGTAACTTCTATATTCTTTCAGAAAACACAGGAATTATTCAGAAGTGCTGCTCACAGGATTCCATTTGGCACGGTGTGGCCTGCAAATAGCCTGGGGAGACGTATAAAGGCTGTGTCACTACACTTGCATGCCTTCGTTATTGGTCATATTTGGGACAACTATGCTCCGAATCAATTTTGTTGAAAGGTCAGAAATAATCTTGGGCTTTACTGTTGTTTTGTGTGTACTATAACTCAGCTATATCTAATAACAATGTCAATCACGTTCCACATAGTTTAGAGAAACGAAACCTGGATTAGATGCAAAATATCAGTGTTGTGTTTAAATTATTTCCGGGTTATCGATATTGCCTTTGATAACCTTTCTAAAACTGAATTTATTTTTTTCATAACCATTACGATGAATACAATTTGAATGTTAAAGAAAATTTACAATATAATACATATTTATCATTTGATATCTCTAGCCTGTTTTTTCTACAAGCCTCTCTGAGTATTCTTTTAGTACGTAATTTAAATGTGTGGAACTCATATCTAAAATAGCTTCTGGGCTTAATAGCACACTAGACGCCTTTCTCCTCCCCCCGGTACAGACCTCATAGCCACAGTAGTCTCGAGCACTGTTCTTCGCTGTCCCTGCAACTATCACTCGTTTATGTCGTCGCTAATATGCTACTGCCTCTTCAGCCACCAATGCTATCGCCACAAGCACCACTGCCACCGCCTGGCTGCCGCCGTCATTGCCGTCACCGTCACCGTCACCGTCACCGTCACCGTCACCGTCACCGTCACCGTCCCACCGTCA
Organism: Teleogryllus oceanicus; assembly: GCA_964035755.1. Taxonomy (NCBI): domain Eukaryota; kingdom Metazoa; phylum Arthropoda; class Insecta; order Orthoptera; family Gryllidae; genus Teleogryllus; species Teleogryllus oceanicus. The sequence goes on from CAXIVR010000007.1 coordinate 9,201,423, forward strand.
CCGTCACCGTCACCGTCGCCGTCACCCTCGCCGTCGCGTCGCCGCCAAATCATCTGCATCTGCATCACCTCACCTCACATCCACCATCCATCCATCCACCATCACCATCTGTCCCCCATCCATCACCATCCTGTCCTACCATCCCCATCTATCCATCCTGCATCACCACTCCCTCACCCTCACTCACATCCACCGCCACCATCACCATCTCCATCTCCATCACCATCACCATACCACCACCCACAGCCACACTCACCGCCACCACCACCACCACCACCACCACCACCACCACCCGCCACCACCACCGCCACCGCCACCACCACCACCACCGCCACCATACCATCTCCAATCTCCGTCTCTCCATCTGTCTCCATCTCCATCTCCATCTCCATCTCCATCTCCATCTCCATCTCCATCTCCATCTCCATCTCCATCTCCATCTCCATCTCCATCTCCATCTCCATCTCCATCTCCATCTCCATCTCCATCTCCATCTCCATCTCCATCTCCATCTCCATCACTGCATCACCATCCTTACATCACCATCACATGCTATCTTAGCATTGCTACCGCCGCGCCCTTGCCTCGCCAGTTCTATTCACCGCCGCTGCCGCCACTCCACAACTTCCGTTATATCCACAATATTCGCTGTCTCCTGCGTTCGGATAATATCGCTCGTAGCGTTGCTTTGCCTTCATCGACTCACCTGGCTCGCCTTTCTACCGGTCCACATTTCCACCTGGGCAGCCTTCGATATCATCAGCCGCACGGCGAAATCCGCCTTAACGACGTGCTTCTTTGCCTCCATTGCTTCAAAAGCAACTTTCAGCCAATGTGCACACACCTGCTGCCGCCTCCATCTTCTTACTTTGCCTCCTCTAGCCGCATCCGTCCGCAACGCAGCCGATCTCCAACTGCTCTGCTCAAATCCTCGTTCCTGCTACCTCAACTCCATTTCCTCGCCTCGGCTTCAGGCTCTCTTCCATCACCTCCACTGCTTTCATCAAAACTACACGCATTTTCATCGCCACCAGCTCAGCTCAGCTCGCCTTAACGTATTCTACAATGTATCCACCATGGCACATCAACGCCAGCTATCTACCCTCTTCGCTGCTCTCCTTCGTCTTCTCAAATATCGCCGCTTCCACCACGCCTCCATCTTGATCCTCCGCTTCCGCCTCCACCGTGAATCACATGCACTATCATCGCCCACCATTTTCCTCCACAGCGGAAACTTCATAAGCCATCAAACGCCTCCACCCAGCTCTTCTTCCTCCATCTTGTTTCTCATCGCCGTCTCCACCACGTTTCCGTCCCTTACACTGCCCCCGAGGACGTCTTCACTAATTTCACCTCATCCGCAATCATCGCCTTTAAATCACGCGCCTTATCCGCAACCATAGCCGTCTTCTGTTTTATCGCCTCCATTGACGCCTCCACTGTGTGTTTCACATACACAGATATCGCTATCTCTGCATGTTTGACTAAACTCGTTTCAACAGCTTCATCCTCTACCGCCATCGCTTGAAAAATATCAGCCTTCATACTTGTCTACACCCAACGTTGCTGCCTTCTTCACTTTCTCACCAATCGCCGCTGACCTCACCAATGCTTCGGACTATAACCAGTACACCCATGGTGTGGTCTACCTGTGCAGGTATGATTCAATGAATCTGCGATGTGATCAGACATCGTTATCGCTGCTGGCTCTGCTGAAGCTCGTCTCAGCATGCCTTTCCTCCATCAACCAAAAGCATGGCACCAGTCACCTCCACCCTATCGCTGCAGCTCTTCATCCTCTCAATGCCCGCCACTTCAAACTTCTCCTCAGCCTTCAGTTCTATCGCTCGATGCCACAGTGTGGTCTGTGCAGGTATGAATCTGCAGATGTGATCAGACATCGTTATCTATACTAGCTCTGCTAAATAGTCTCAACCTTCCGCCTTTGCACTCCATCTTCTGAAAAGCCCATGCAGCCAGTCTGTCTACCCCCCTATCGCCACTGCTCTCTTCTGTCCTCTAAATCTCCCTGCAAACTACACCTCAGCCAAATCAAACAACCACTCCTTGCTGCCACTGTAACTGGTCTACCAGTGCACATGATTCAATGAATCTGCGAATGTGATCAGACATCATTATCGCTGCTAGCTCTACTAAACGTCTCAGCACCTTCCGCCTTTTACTCATCAGCCAAAAGCATATGCCTTGATCCCCTGTCTACCCCTATCCTTCTGGATGTAATACCCGCCCTTTAAACATATCATTTTTGCTCCACTGTCGCCTCCACTGTGTCGTCTACCTGTGCAGGTGTGATTCAATGAATCTGCAGATGTGATCAGACATCTTATCTGGCTGCTAGCTCACTAAACTCGTCTCAGCCCTTCCTCCTCTACGCCATCGCTTAAAAGCATATGTCTTTCAGTCTGTCTACCCCTATCGCTTCTGCCGTTCTTCCTCCTCATACCCTTACTTCAAACTTCTCCTCAGCCTTCCCTTTCCGCTGTCGCCCTCCACTGTGTCCGTTCCCTATGCAGGTGTGATTCAATGAATCTGCGAATGTGATCAGACATCATATCGCTGCTAGCTCTATGTCTCTCAACCGCTTCCTCCTCTACCATGTCTTAAAGCATATCTGTATTTAGTCTGTCTACTATCACTACTGCTTTCATGTCTCTCATACCATAAACTATCTCTTCCTTCCTCCGCTGTCCTCATTGTCTGGTCTACCTGTTGGTGTGATTAATGAATCTGCAGATGTGATCAGACATCCTTATCACCAGCTGGCTCTACTAATCATCTCAACCGCTTCCTCCTCTACCGCCATCGCTTAAAAAGCATATGTCTTCCAGTCTGTCTACCTCCTTCTGCGTTCTTCCCATCCTCAATGCACTTTACTTCAAACTTCTCCTCAGCCTTCACTCCGCTGTCACCTCCATTGTCTGTGCCTGTGCAGGTGTGATTCAATGAATCTGCAGATGCGATCGGACATCCTTATCACCCAGCTGGCTCTGAAGCTCGTCTCAGCCGCTTCTCATACCGCCAATGGCAAAAGCATATGTCTTTGTCTGTACCTGCACCTATCAGCTACCGTTCTTACATCCTCTCAATACCGCCACTTCAGGCTTCTCCTCCAGCGCCACTCCGCTGTCGCCTCCACTGTGTGAGTCTACCTGTGCAGGTGTGATTCGTCGAATCTGCAGAATGTGATCAGACATCCTTATCGCTGCTGGCTCTACTAAACTCGTCTCATGGGTGTGATTGTGAATCTGCGAATGTGATCAGACATCCTTATCGCTGCTAGCTCTGCTAAACTCGTCTCAACAGCCTCCTCTACCGCCATCGCTTAAAAAAGCATATCTTCAGTCTATCTACCCCTATCCTTTCTGCTTTCTTCATCTCAATACCCGCCACTTCAAACTTCTCACTCGCCTTCACTCCGCTGTCACCTCCATTGTCTAGTCTACCTGTACGGTGCGATTCAATAGATCTACGAATGTGATCAGACATCCTTATCGCAGCTAGCTCTACTAAACTCGTCTCAACACCTTCCACCTTTGCCTCCATCGCTTAAAAAGCATATGCCTTGATCTGTCACCCCTATCATGCATTCTTCATCCTCTCAATACCCGCCACTTCAAACTTCTCCTCAGCCTTCCTCCGCTGTCACTCCACTGTGTGGAGTCTACCTGTGCAGGTGTGATTGTGCGTTCTGAATGTGATCAGACATCCTTATCGCTGCTAGCTCTACTAAGCAACCGCCCCTCCTCTACCGCCATCAGCAAGCATATGTCTTCAGTCTGTCTACCTATGCTTCTGCGTTGCTTCATCCTCTCAATACCCTGCGACTTCTCCTCAGCCTTCACTCCGCTGTCGCCTCCACTGTATTACGTCCTACCTGTGCAGGTGTGATTCAATGCAGATGTGATCAGACATCCTTATCGCTGTGTCTACTAAACTCGTCTCAACCGCTATCCTCTACCGCCATCCTTAAAAGCATGTACCTTCGTCTATCTACCCCTATCGCTACTTTCTTCCCATCCTCTCGTACCCGCCATAAACTTCTCCTCAGCTTTGTTTCTATCACACCGCTGTCACCTCCACTGTGTGAATACTGGTGCAGATTCAATGAATCTACTGCAATCAGACATCGTTATCGCTGCTAACTCTACTACATCGTCTCAGCACCTTCCGCCCATACCTCCATCTCTAGCGTGTGCCTTCAGTCTATCTACCCCTATCGCTACTGCTCTTCATCCTCTCAATACCCCCGCCACTTCAAACTTCTCTCAGCCTTCCTCCTTCTCCTTTCACTGTGTGGATCTACCTGGGCAGGTGTGATTCAATGAATCTGCAGATGTGATCAGACATCGTTATCGCTGCTAACTCTATAAACTCGTCTCAACACCTTCCTTATGCCTCCATCTCTTAGAAAGCATGTGCCTTCAGATCTGTCACCCTATCGCTGCTGCTCTTCATCCTCTCAATACCCGCCACTGAAGCTTCTCCTCAGCCTTCAGTTCTATCATCTGCCTCCACTGTCCTTGGTCTGCAGTGCAGGTGTGATTCAATGAATCTGCAGATGTGATCAGACATCGCTGCTAACTCTACTAAACTCGTCTCTCAACACCTTCACTTGTACCTCCATCTCTTAGAAAGCATGTGCCTTCAGAGTCTGTCTACCCCTATCGCTACTGCTTTCTTCATCCTCTCAACATTACCACCACTTCAAACGTCTCCTCTGTCTTCCAGTTCTATCCTCACTGTCGCACTCCATATGTGGTCTACCTGCAGGTACAGAGTTCAATGAATCACGAATGTGATCAGACATCTATTATCATGCTAGCTCTACTAACCTCGTCTCAACACCTTCCGCCTTTGCCTCCATCACTTGAGGAAGTATATGCCTTCAGTCTGTCTACCCTAACTACTGCTTTCTTCATCCTCTCAGTACTCGCCACTTCAAACTTCTCCTCAGCCTTCACTCCGCTGTCGCCTCCACTGTGTAGGTCTACCTGGGCAGGTGATTCAATGAATCTGCAGATGTGATCAGACATCTTATCCTTGCTAGCTCTACTATACTCGTCTCAACCAGCGCCTCTACCGCCATCGCTTAAAAAGCATATGTCTTCCTGTCTACCCCTATCCTTTCTGCTCTTCATCCTCTCAATACTCGCCACTTCAGAACGTCTCCTCAGCCTTCAGTTCCTCCGCACCTTCGCCTCCACTGTGTAACCTGTGCAGGTGTGATTCAATGAATCTGCCCGAATGTGATCAGACATCGTTATCGCTGCTAGCTCTACTTAAGCGCCCAACACCTTCCGCCTTTGCCTCATCGCTTGAAAAGCATATGCCTTCAATCTGTCTACCCTATCGCTACTGCTTTCTTCATCCTCTCAATACCCGCCACTTCAAACTTCTCCTCTGTCTTCAGTTCTATCACTCCGATGCCACCCCTACTGTGTGGTCTACCTTTGCAGGTATGATTCAATGAATCTGCGAATGTGATCAGACATCGTTATCGCTGCTAGCTCTACTAACCTCGTCTTAACACCTTCCGCCTTTGCCTCCATCGCTTGAAAAGTATATGCCTTCAGTCTGTCTACCCCTAACGCTACTGCTTTCTTCATCCTCTCAATGCCCGCCACTTCAAACTTCTCCTCAGCCTTCATTCTATCACTCCATGTCGCCTCCACTGTGTGAACCAGCCTGTACCAGGTGTGATTATTAGATCTCTGCGAATGTGATCAGACATCGTTATCGCTGCTCGCTCTACTAAACTCGTCTCAACACCTCCATCGCTTAAAAGCATATGCCTTCAGTCTGTCTACCCCTATATCACTCTTTTTCTTCATCCTCTCAATACCCATACTTCGCTTCTCCTCAGCCTTCAGTTCTATCACTCCGCTGTCGCCTCCACTGTGTGGTCAACCTGTGCAGGTGTGATTCAATGAATCTGCAGATGTGATCAAGACATCCATATCGCTGCTAACTCTAAACTCGTCTCAGCACCTTCACTTATGCCTCCATCTCTTAGAAAGCATGTGCCTTCCAGTCTGTCTACTATCGCTCTGCTTTCTTCATCCTCTCAATACCCGCCGCTTCAAACTTCTCCTCAAGCTTTCCAGTTCTATCACTCCGCTGTCACCTCCCACTCTGTAGTCTACCTGTGCAGGTGTGTGATTCAGATCTGCGGTGAAGTCAGACATCGTTATCGCTGCTGAAAGCTCTGCTAAGCTCGTCTCAGCAGCACGTACTACGCCCAGCATCTGCCTCCGCCGTCTGGCCGCCGCCGCCTCGCCGTCTGCCCGCCTCCCCCAGGCACCCTGTGCGCTCGTGCGATCAATGCCCTTGCGCCAGTGAGCGGCTCGCGCGCCTGACGTCATCGGATCTGATTGCGCCGCGCCGCCTCGCCCACCTCACTCACCTCCACCCCGCCCCGCATGCACGCACTTAGAATATCGTTGATTATGGCGAGGAAACATTCTGTCGAAGCGATAACGAGAATTGTGTTGTGAAAGTAGGTTACCGTCCATTTCTGTGTATTCTTTAAGAATTATTTTATTCGCTGAGGGTGATTTTAACTAAGAGATGTGGATATCAAGTCACAACTAGAGTATTCACGTAGACGAGCGTAAATTTTCGTTTACTGAGCTTTTATCAAGTACTAATTCGAGACATATTTCAGACTACTTATGCCTTACATTCAAACACAATATTCAGATTTATTAATGTTGGATTTATTGTACAAAATGAAACCATGCTGTTAGAATTCATAAACGTCTTCAGGTTTTTTTAATGTGCCTTTAACTAGAATTCGATTGTCATTTAGATAAGAAATATTATGTCACTTTTATAATGAACATTTAGATTAGTAAGATATATATTCACGTAGCTACTTAAATTTGTGTTTTACAATGACGAAGAGATACGTATCGTTGGAAAACTCTATATCATTTATGTCAACGTAAAACGTATTACATCTAGCATGGAAGACTACTCCGCAAGATTGATAGACACAGATGGTGAACATGGCGGGCACAGACGGAATACTGGATGAAAACCTGCGGAAATGGATTACCAGGGAATGAAACGACGGTGGAAGACAAATAGACCTAGAATTTATGACCTAGTAATTTTCGTGCATGGGCCAATGTCCATTGGACACTGACTGGAATAAGTTGGTCTTTCAAAAGTTTCGCAGAGGTCGTTGAAAGTCTGCACGTAACAGAGGTCAGGCATGCTTACGTCGTTTTCGACATTTCTCTCGCCCTCAGTTTCGACAATGCCTAGAGGTGATTAAGTTAAAAGTGCAAATGCGTGGACTTGATTGATTTTCACATTTTTAGACAAGAAGTCGTAAATTATATTTATTCCTAAGTAATTGCTTCAATATTTTGTTCAATATAAAGTATCTGGGAAGCAACTAAACATTCACACATACCATTTTAAATGTGTATGTATTACCGTTGAATGTTAAGTGATTGAGTCAAATTAACTGTGAAAATAAATTTGAAATATTTTTCTTCCCGAGATTTTCAGTGTTTTCAAGATTTTTTTCTCCTTATTAAACTTATTTTTCTAACATTCTATTCAAAGAAATATTTATAACATTTGCGTTGTATTAATTCCCTAAAGAAATATGTTTTCGTTTAGTTTAGAGATAAAATGTGTTGTTAGTATTTCGGAGTGTCAATTTCAAATCCTGCTCTATTATGTTTATGATTAGATACAAATTTCGAATTTTGTATTTCGTGATTATTGAACCAGTAACATATCACCCCTTAACTTTCTACAAATTAAATATCTTCAAATTTAAATTTAAAAGATTAAGTAATCATTTATTATCTATCGTTAAGAATTTGAGTTTTTCAGTTTTGAAGTCTCATGAACATTAAATTTGGTTTTCTCAAATTTGGATACAATAAATGAAAATAGAAATATTTCTATTGTTTTGATTCGTGTGATTTCATAATAACAAATTGAAGAACTACCCAAAACATTTCCATTTACTGTCATAATCTCCACGTAAAATTTATGACCTAGAAGAAATAACTGAAACTAAACTTCACAAAATGATATGAAAGCAATAAAAGGACCTTGTCAGGACCACTTTCCTTCATCCTGAATTCTGAGAGGAAAACTTCCTATATATGGCACATTTTGAGCTCCCAGCCTCATGAAGAGCAGTTGTCGCTTATTCTGTTCAGTAATTCAAGCAATGTTTCGGTTTAAACTAGTAGTGGTAACCGTAAATATGAAATGTTGTTTTCAATGTGTTATGGGAAAAAAATTCCGATAGAGGATCAATACATTTTATTAATTTGACATCTTTCCGTTTCCACGATAACTAATGTTGAAACTATAAAAACAGCACAAAATATACATTAGGCCACAATGCATTTACATGGTACTTAGAATATGGGAATATTTCACTATTTATCTGCTATTTCGACAGGAATTCTTTTGTTTCTGTTATAATTATGTTGCATAATACATGTTGCTGGTTAAAAATACTCTACACATACTCAACTGATTTTCATACATTCATAACAAAAAAATGCACAGAAATATTAAATTTTATTTATACAATGCTACATGGTAATGCAGATACAGAATCCACTTGTTATAATGAGTTTTGAACTAATTGTTCAATTCTACGTTTATAATCTTACTGTTTGTAATGTCACTTACATATGTTATTGCTATTCATAATTATACACTCTAACTTTCACAACCTCATCACCTCGGATAACTTCATTATTTCATATTAATGATGGACACAGGTGCATTCAAAATCAATTCGTCGAACTTGGTTCCGCCGGGAGCAGTGGCTCAGTGTATCAACTGATGTCACTGCAGTGCCTACGGTGGCAGGATTTTCCACACTAGCTTTTCAGCTATGTCGAATTCAGTCGCTGTTTGGAGGAGAATTCTAGTGACTGCTCTGATCGGTAGTTTTATCGTGGTTTCTCCGATCAACACCAGGCGAATACCGGAGCAGTACCCTAACAAACGGGTCACGGACCGCGCGCGACCTTTCCTTCCTCTTCTTTGTCCTTTCCTCACCCCTTACACACACACACACACTAACATGCACTACACATGCCGGGAGACCGGTCGGGAACATGGATCTTGTCCCGGCTGGATCGGTGCCCCGCTGGTGGGAAATACTTGGTCGTGGAAAACTCTGCTAGTCTACGGGAGGTTGGCGCCGGATCTCGCCATCCAGTGGGGAAGTCACCGCCACCTCTCGATGAAAAGCATGCACTACACTTACTGGACTAATGACTTCAGTAGTTGACGTGCCCGGAATCACTGACAATCAATCAATCAATCGGATTTGGTTCAGTATTTTCACGATTGTTACTTGTGTCTCCACAACATAATTAAATCGAGACTTTTCAATTCATATATTCTGATACACATTTTAAATCTGAATACGAAAACTCAAAAATGTTTCAATGCATATTGAAAGTTCATGCCTGTCTGTACGCAAGACAGAAACGTCAGGCATTTAAGACGATGAATCAGTGGCGACTAGTTGGATACATCACTATATTATTTTCATGATAGTTCAGTTGTATATAAAATAGTTTTATACACAAGAAATTTTCTTTTCCTTGTCATAATGCTTTATAATTTGGTCTTAACATAAAAATGTACAAAACTGTAAAATGATACTAGTGAAACTTAGTTATTTCATTATTTTGTTCATCTCACTGCAATCAAGTGTGATCATCTCCTTCTTTCGTTTTCCTTACGTAAGGAGCAGCGGAATTACTCATCCTTCATTTTAAATTTAATGTCGACTAATTCTACCTTAACAGTTATACAAATAAAAGGATACAACGATGCCAGAGAAAATGGAACGAAAATATTACATATTTCGCTCCTAGACAAAATACCATCTAGAAATTAAACTTTTGGCAAGCCAAAATAAGCAAATGGCATTGGGAGGACATAATCAGGCAAGACCAGTAACGATGGCACACTGTAACCTGGGACCCTCGATATGGGTGGGGAATACCAAGGGAGACAGAAGATGGACAGACGACTATGCAAAGCAGCTGGTACCAGCACCTGTAGAGACTGGCCCAGAGAAGAACATGGAGGCAACTGGGATATGAACAGCAAAAAGAATATGATGATCCACAGTGCTATTAATCGATTTTAGTGAAATTGAGTAAACTTTAGTGAAATTGAATACCAACCTACTGTAACTCTACTAAAGCAGGAGGCCTTTCCCCTTTACGTGATGTTATGGGCTAATAATAATAATAATAATAATAATAATAATAATAATAATAATAATAATACCATCCGTTATCTCTTCGCCTCTACTTCTGGTCTTAAATAACATCTACACCTAACGTCTTCTCTATTTTTCTTCTGCACAAATTCTTTACCACCTTTTCTGGCATACACCTCCCAACACCCAACCTCTCTGTCTTCATTCTCCATCTCATCTTTTCTCCATCGTCATTCCTTTTTTCTCTACCTCTCCGCTCTAACATATATCCCAACTTTCATCTTCAGTTCCTTTCCACCACATCTCGCCATCTCCGCCTTCACTTTCACCACCAGCTCTCCATCCATAATCACTTTCACTTTCCCAACCACTTCCACTTTCATTTCTATCATTATTTCCATCTCCATCAACATGAACCTTTTGTCTCTCTCCACCTCCTCCTCCGACAGCCATTTGCACTGCTCTCTCATTACCACAACCTCCATCAACTCAACCACTGTCGCACCGGAAGCGGTAGCTCAGTGCATCAAATGATGTCACTGCAGCGCCTCTGATCGGGAGGTCTAGGTTCGAGTCCTGATGGCAGCAGGTTTTCGACACCAGCTTTTCAGCTAGGTCGTTCAGTCTGGAGGAGAATTTAGTAGCCGGCTGGTTTGATCGGTAGTTTTCCGTGGTTTCTCGATCAACACCAGGCGAATGCCAGCAGTACCCTCGATCGGGCTAGGGACCGCGCGCGATCTGTCCTTCCACTTCCACCATCTATCCTTTCGCCTTTTACACACATACACTAACATGCACTACACTGCCATATTCGGAAGACCGGTCAGGAGCTTAGAGCATTCGGCTGGGTGGTGCCGGTGGGAGAGTCCTGGTTGAAACCCACTATTAATCAGTCGGTGCAATCTCGCCATCAGCTGAGAAGAATACCATATCTCTGAAAGAAAAACAAACATGCACCTACACTAACGGGAATAATGAAAGCAGTTGGCGCGCTTGAAACACGAAAAAACAAACCAAACCAAACCAATCAACCACTGTCGCCTCATATCATCCACTCTCGTCTCTCAAAATATTAATGATTTATTCACCACTAATTAATATTTGTTTTAATCTGTCTTTATACGATATAAATTTTGCAAAGTGACATCCAGAACTAGAGTGTAAATAAGATGGATATTCATTCAATTTATTAAAATCAATAAAAGATTTAATAAATTCTACAGGTACAATGTTTACCTTAGTGGTTTTTCAAAATTTCTTACAGATGGTGTTAGTTTTATTCATTTGTTAGTGGATTGTCTTAATCTAATTATTTACTAATAATTCATATCACGGTTCACTTTATTCTTTATTCTAACAGATATCGCATGTACGCATGAAACATAACGTAACACAACCATCTACAGATGTGTTGTACATGTAATTTATTGAATCTTTATTGATTTTGTAAACTTTACTCAATAATAATTGTCTTCTTACTTATTCATGATTACCTTTAATATCTGAAGAATCATAAATTTCTCTCCTCCACACAGTCTCAACAGCCGTCTCCGCCTCCCGCGCCTTGGTACTATGTCGCGGCTGTCACCTCATCACGCGGTGGCTGTAAACGTCCTTCACTTCTCTTCCTTTTGCCTCGCGTCGCGCGTATAGTGGCAGCGCAAAGCGCTTTATGGGCTGTTTACGACGGCTGGCCTCGGCGAAACGGCTCCAGCGCTCTTTCTCGTTAGGCAAAATACGCCTTATTGCTGCGCAACGACAGGGCGGTGGGGTTGAAGCAGACCGCGTTTTCATGAGGCGCGGTCGTAAGTCAGCACCCGTTGCTGTGCGGGGTTGACCGTTCCCCAGGCGACATTCCTAAACGCTGCTCTGTTGTGCGAGGCCAACTCCCGAGCTTGGCGTGGCTCAGTTAACGAATTGCGAGTTTGCAAATGCAACTAGAGACATTGGCCGCTTCCCTTTGCAGGGTTGAGAAACACTGGAGGTGCTAAGCCTTTGAAATTTAAATTTGAGTAGTTTTCATGTATGTCATTTACGATGGTATACTGCAAGTGTTACTTTCAAAGCTAGCAATTACGTAGTAAAGCTATGAATATTGTGCTAACACAGCACGGTTCTACTGACTCAGCCAGATGCTTACTTTGCGACCTTCTGCTGTGTTGCATCTACTGGCCAGAAAAATCACGACTGGTCGAGGGACAGACTGAATACTTTCATACTATATATTTTATCATTTTCAGTTACACTTCGGAAACGTTTTTAGTATTAGCTAATTTTTAACATTAGTGATATAATAATATACATTCTTATTTTTATGTCTGACCTAATCAATCATTATATTATACACATACCGAACTGGCAGGGCTACAGCTCAGTCATCGTCTCTCCTTACACGCACACGCACACACACACACACACACACACACACACACACACACACACTAACGCCATCACACTACTACATACTCCTGGTAGAAAATCCCGTTAGCCGACGGTAGGTCGGCACCGGATCTCGTCATCCAGCGAGGGAAAATCACCGCCACCTCCCGTTGAAAAAACATACACTACAGTTGCAGGACTAATGACCTCAGTAGATGACGCCCCCGGAATCACTAACAACCAACCAACCGATGAAGAGAAAAGTTCTGTGCTTAGGCTGATATTTCATCAAGTATTCTATCTTGATTGCTTCGGTACTTCCGAAACCGGAGAAAAAATTAACCATATGACAGTGGGGTAGGTAATGTTCGTCTCTTGAATATTTCCATACTCATCGTTTGTCGGCACTGAAATGATTATTCAGTATTCACGTAACTGGGGTCGGAACCAAACAAGCTCTTTAATCCCCGAAACCAAGGATGACAATTTGGACGAAAACTTGAGTGTAAAACCAGTGATGGAGCGAGAAACACGGGTTCTTTTCCTATTGATGACAATTGTTGGCAACCCTAGTATTATAGTGTTCAGTATACAAGAGTTGGTTTACAATGAACCGATATAATTCTCGATGCCGGGGAGAACAATACATCTGGATGAAAAAGGAATGTTTTCAAATATTCTTGATAAAGTTGATGATTTTAAAAGTTGGATTGGAAGTAAAAAGAGTGGGATCATTCCCGAATGGTTGGCAGTGCTTAAAGCCGTTCACGAGCCGGCAGCGGAGGTCTCGTTGGAGTGTGTTGGCGGCAGCGGGCGGCGTGTCAGCGACGACAGCGACTGGCAGGGACGAGGCGGTGATGGCAGCGGTGTGGATGGTGGGCGGCAGAAGGTTGTGTTGGTAATGGCTGGGGTGGTGGTGCCGGAAGCGGGGGTAGTGGGAAAGGCCGGCGATGGAGGTGTAAATGACGGAAGTGACGAGGACGGGGGTGGCGGGGTCAGCGGTGAAAGTGCCGGCGGAGACGGGCTCGACAGCGGCGGGGACGGAAGCGCCAGCGGGGCCGGAGCGGTGGAGGGAACGGATGCAGCAGCGGTGAAGGCAGGAACGGAAGGGGAAGGAAGCGGCGGCGGGGGGAGGATTCGGTGGCGGGGACGAATGCGGTGGGGCGGGGATGGGCTTGGGGACGGATGCGGTTGAGGCGGGGACGGATTCGGCAGGTTGAGACGGGCGGTGGTAGGTAGGATGCCGGGCGAAGCGATCAGGATAGATTCTGTGGGGCAGGAAGCGGCGGGAAGGTTGCGGCGGCGACGGATGGATCGGTGGGGCGGGAACGGATGCGATGGGAGGATGGTTACGGGGCGTGGAAGGATGTGGCAGGGCGAGGAGGGTTGCGGTGGCGGGGATGTGCGGTGTGGCAGGACGGTTGCGGTGAGAGGCGGTTGCGGTGGCGAGGATGGTTGCGGCAGCAGGGACGGATGCGGTGGAGAAGGATGGGATGGCGGTGAAAGATCAGCGGCGGCGGAAGCGCCGGTGACGACGGGAAAATCTGTAGGAATGTCGTTGACTGCGTGAGCGGTCGTGGCGCAGGAAGCAGGCGGCGGTGTCCGGCGCAGGCCTCGCCGCGAGGCGGCGTAGTTTTCTCGAGCGGCGTGGGCGGCCGCCTGGGCAAGTGGCGCAACCCGGGCGATTCATCATCCCCCGATACGTGACTGACGCCGCCAGCGCCAACACCGCCGCGTGCACCAGCGACGCGGCCTCAGTAACAGAGTCGGCACCTGCGGCAGTGTCTCCCCGAACTATAATTTTTCGGTGCATGATGCATTGCGCGGGTGATCAAACTGCAGGAACACCGCATGCTGTCAACGAATTTAAGGCTGTGCAGTGTCTGATAGTGTACAAAAGAGAGGCCTTAGAATTAGCTAGAATGAGATGGTCAGCGACTGGCCAGGTGGTTCAAAGCAGTGCTCTAAACTTTAATTTTCTCAGCTCTAAATTCTATATAGATTCGATTCCAAACTCTATGAAACTACTATTGCTAAATGTTTTGCTTCTCAAAGAAATTCTGAATGTGACAGAAAATTTTACCTTGGGAGGTAGGTTTTTGTTCAGTTTCTTCGTACGGATATACGGAGTAATATGCGAGGTATTGAGAAAGTTATGTAATGTTGCAGAAAATCTATTTCGATATTTCAGCTGAAATAAGTTTTGGGGTCCTCTGATGCAGCATTTTGCAAAACGTTTTATCGTAGACACAACTCCAGGCTTAAACCATAGTGGGATATTCCAAACTGTTTTCGCCGGTCGATGGAGCTCGACAGAAGCTCCTTGATTTTGAAAACTATTAAAAATTGCATTTTCCTGAAAGCGATTCTAAATGTTTTTCTTTAAAATTTGTATTGGGATAGTGCTAAATGTACTCTATAAGTTGTCATAAACACACTTCTCCTATATTCTTTTCTTTTTCAAAACTCACAATAATGTATTTTTTTACTTGTCTCTCACATCGTTAAGTTTTACATGAACGGTGATTTGTTCAGAACATTGCATATATGAGAACATGTGCTTCAAATGATAATCTAAAAGTTTCTCAAAAACTCGAACGATTTCTGTGAAAAAAAAAGCTTCAAATTTTGCATTAACATTGACACTTAATCACAATTTTCTTAAAAATGACTCCAAAATGAATCAATAGCTCAACCGGCGGCGATGGTGTGGCGGGTATAGCAGTTGGCGTATCATACTTTATACCCAAGTTTGCAGGTTCAAACCCGATCGAAGCCGTGGATTTTTAGGCGAAAAATCCTTCGTACGCCTTCCTTTGGAGGAAATGACCAACTGCCCATGTTAGTACATTTACTGCATGTAAAGATCCTCAAGCCTGATAACCTCTGAGCTAGAATTCAAATCATGTTTCTACGTCGCCCAAATGTACCTTCTTTCTCCCATCGCCGTTGAAAAAGGAGTGTAACATTTTATTTGCGTGGTCAGACGGAAGGCAGGCCTCACTCGGCGTAAAATAAGGCAAATTCAATTCAATTCAATTCGATTTTTCATTTAATAATTACCATAGGGCGACGTTTTACTCGTTTTACTATTCTTGAAGTATTAATAATTGGTCTTACTGTTAAACCGAAAATTGAAAATTAAAAAAAAAAGCTTTTGGTGGCAACTGGCAAGGGAGAGATGGCAACTGAGAGATGGCAACTGGCAAGGGAATCTGGCAAGTCTGAAAAGCTAGCCGAGATCCCAGAAATTAGAAAACTAATACAGGATAGTCTGTATGCCATTCTGTTTACTTACTGATAAATAGAATTACTGCACTGGTCCATCTTTGGAATTACATGGGTTATATCCTATCATCAGTAACAGAGAATTTTACAGCAATAAAGCGCAATGATAAAATTGTGGTCCTCTAAAAGTGGGGGTTGTGGAACTGAGGTGAAATCATTTAGTTGATGATCGGATAATGGTGAATACCAAAAAAATAGAGCAGTTATGGAGAGTAAGAGTTTAAGAAGGACCTTTGACTGAAGATGCAGAGGGCTCGGACGTTTCGTGATTAATAGAGTAGAAAACTATCGCGTGTTCAAACCTTCCAATGCTGAAAGCATTTCAGAGTACTTCTCTTAGGTTAGCTACTTTGACTGTATTTTACAAATGAAGAAAAACTTGCCAGCCATTTCCATCATGCTCTATAGTAGTTTTCATTTCAAATAACCACCCTTCAACGCATTTCTTTAATCAGTTGTTAAGTTCTTCACAGTAGAATCTCAAAGAGGAGCAACTGGTAAAGTAGCGATTGCAAATGTTTAAAATCTGTCAAGATCAAATTGACTTATAAATCGTTGCTAGTACATATCTAAAACGTATTCTGAACACACACAGTGCTAGATCTCTATGGATCTCCATACATCACTTACATTTGTGAAATCAGTTATAGAATTATAATATCCGTTTTCAAAACGAAAAAGTGGTGTTGCTAATAAAGAGGAATTTCAAGAAATAAAATTATTTTAAAGATTATCACGTATCTGGAAATCGCATTATATAACAAAACTTTTCAATGATATTACAAAATACTTTTGACTCCAAAGTAAATAATTTGTAGCTAACAAACCAGCAGATTCTACAGATGCAAAGCTTTATTTTACTCTTTTCCTTCATAATGAAATAATTTTCGAAAGGTAATATGTTTGTTATTTGTACTGAATTAATTACTCTCAAATTTTATGTCCCCTTGTAAAGCAGAATTCCTTACCAGTAGCCCTCTAGTGTATTTAAATTTATACATTCACTCCCACATGTTTCGTTCCCACTGTAATACATGAAGAAAGTGATCGCATTTGTCACGAGGGTAGGAGCTGTGTTAAGCATGGGGCACGCATCCTCTCCGTGCTCCGTACTTGTTCGCTCATTCATACATGTAACTGTCGATCAGACGTTGCGGGCTTCCCTCGAGCTTTTGGTCGTGGCCGCCGTGTCGAGCACGCCAACATGAACGAAAACAAACGACCGCACACACGTACAGAGATTCCAGCGTGTTGCGGTGATCCTCGATGTGTGGGAATGCATCAACGTGTTTAGTGAGAGAGTTCGAATGTTCAGGGACTGTTTCATTAGATGAGTCAAACTAATTTCTGTGTTTGGTTATTTTTTCAACATTCTACCAAAAAAGTTCTAACCTACATTTTATTCACATAGTTGATATTCTAATTTACGTCATGCTTACACTCTGATTGTTACCTTTCAATTTATTGATAATTAAAAATATTTAATTATCAAAAAAGTGTATTAATTTATTATGGAAAACTTTAATTGAAGGCATAAGACGGTTGGTTGGTTGATGATTCCGGATGCGTCAAGTCATTAGTACCGTAAGTTACTGTTAACCACTCAGGAGATAATGACTCCCCTCGCTGGATGGCAGAGATCAGCCTCGACTGCAATCGGCTAGTGGGGTTTCCCTAACCAGGACTCTCCCACCAGCGGGGCACCACCCCAGCCAGGACAAGCTCTAAGCTCCCATGATGTGTATGGTGTAGTGCATGTTAGTGTAAGTGTTGGAGTGGATAGGACAAGGAAGAGGAAATATCGTGCGCGGTCCGTGGCCCATTTGTTAGGGTACTGCTCCGGCATTCGGCTGGTGTTCATCGGAGAAACCACAGAAAACTACCGATCAGAACAGCCGGCCGCTAGAATTGTCCTCCAGACAGCGACTGAAGTCGACCTAGCTGAAAAGCTAGTATCGAAAATCCTGCCGCCGTAAGAGTCAGTCCTAGTCCTCCAGTCAGAGGCGCTGCATTGACATCGATTGCTACTGAGCTACTACTCCCGGTGCGTAGCTCGTGAGGATGACTCTTTCTTAAGAAATAAGCGTAGGTTCAATGCGACATTTCATATCTCAGAGCAAAGCAGAAATGTCTCCTTAGTACAACTTCACTTCTTACTTAGTTAATGCTTCTTTGTATTGCTGTTGCCTGTCTCTTCATAAACATTTTTTGCATGTATTTTCTGAACGTTGCGACGTTTCTTTCCAATATGTTGGCAATGTTTTTGCTTCCTATTTAATACTTTATGCACTTTGTGATTTGAGAAATCCAATACTGAATGTATGTATTTGCAGTTTTAGAGGGGAATTAATACTTTTACCTGCTATCAGTGTTCCCAGGCCTGGACCTTGTTAGTTATTATCTGCCCTTAGGGGGTAAGGAAGTCGTGTGGCGAGTATGACGTATTCCCTTCACTGTATCTAGCATACTGGTAGGTCTGCCTGAGTTTTTGTTTCCTCACGCATCAATAGAAACTGAGCAGTTGTATTACAAAGCTCTATTCTCTCCGACTTGGAGTGAACCCTGGATTACAACACGGAGGCTTCTTACGCTTTCCATGAGCCATGCAAGGGAATGGCTTACGAAAATACAAATCGTCAAATTAACACGTTTTGAAAATGTCAGTTCGCAAGGCGTTATGAATGTTATTAGACAATATTTTCTAAGCTTAAAAAAAATTTACATTGTAGCCTGCATTTTGTAACGCGAAAATACACTTTATAGAAAGATTTTATGTTTCTTCTCAACATTTGTCTTCGAATTTAGAATAAATCATTATAATGATTTGATACGTAACCTGCATGGCTAAACCGGTATGACCATGAATGTTCGTTTGCTAAATTGGCACCCTACAATATACACCAAACTACAATCATTTATGAAACTTTGAGCGCGAACTTTGGACTAATACCTAAGAATTTTCTATTACAATCTCATGAAATCACAGATCAACAGATTATAAGTGTGATATACCAATATGGGGACATGTTTATTTATAGAATATTTGTCGTAAATGGGCGAAATGGTTAGGGCAAATAATAGCCTTAGCCTTAGTAACGACGTCGTGGTTGTTGTCAGGATAAACAAACATTTATCTGACCGTGGAGGTGGCAGCGTAAGTAGGAAGAAATATAAGAGATTTGTGGATTGGTTGAGGAAGCGTCGGCTGATTGTAAAACGAAGTTTGAGCATTTGTCAAAATAAAAGAAAGGCGAATATTATGGGTTGAAAGGAGGATAAAATTCATTCAGTCATATCGTGACGGTGACGGTTCATCGTGAATACATTAATTTGTGCATGTTAGGACTTATAAAAATGTCAGAATTCCCTACAATATGTGTTAGGACTTTGAAATATTTTCGTGTGGTGAAGCAAGAATCAGACTTGAGAAACATATTCGGACTCTGAATATTTTCATTGGCAGAACCAAGTAGACATGATTGATCTGAATTTGGGGAACGTGTCAGGTTCCAGATATTTTGCTGTGCATAAGGGTTTGGTAGCTCTGAACTTGTAAATGTATGGTTTGACGATACCGGACTTTGCCTATTTCTTGCACTATAAACGGAAAGTAGAACTGAGAGATTTGTTTGCAGTGTAATCATAAGCACTGGATATTTATACGGTGAGAACGGAGCATCAGACGCCAATTTAGTGGAGCTAGAACAAATGTTGGGTGGTGCAGAGCATTGAATCAGCGGTATTCGTTTTAAAGAAAACAGTAGATTCAGTAGTGGTGGACAGGACTTCGGAGCTTCAAAAAAGGAGGGAAGGCATTTCTTCAAGGAACCACCAATCAAAAGGCACGCGAAGATTGAATCGCCGTATAAAGTTCAGACAGGATGTAACAGTTGCAATGTAAATTTTCATATTTTAATTTGCTACATTAATAGAAATAAACATGAAGTTTCTCTTGAAAGAAAGATAAATAATTTTCATTGGCCAATTCAAGCTGGCACGTGTAGATCAAATCTCTCTGTTTTCAGATTCCTCGCCATTCTGTAGATGGCAGATCGAATAATCGGCTATTAATAATAATAATAATAATAATAATAATAATAATAATAATAATAATAATAATAGCGATTATTTCTGACGTGACCCATCGACCCAGCTAGAGGGATAATATTCAGTTTTTTATCAGAGAAAGAATAGTTAAAATATTATCGTAACCTTTTTCCTGGCGCCCATGTAATTAGAAATTTGGAAACGGGTTACGACGAATTGCCCAATTATTGTAGCAGTTAGGGGTATGTTTCATAAGATTACGATATTTTGAAATGTGTTTTCATAATGTAGGAACCTTTTAAATAGAACATAGCACATGGGTGGAGAACAATATTACTGGTGGATGCAATCATCACAATTATCTTCTAAATGGCCTAATTAAATGTTTATCCGCTATTTAGGAAATTGGATATTTTGGAACTATTTGTAAATTGTAAATTTTTATCACAAATTAAACAGTGATCTTCAAAGATATAATGAAAATCTCTCGTAAAACAACTTTGTGCTCGAACATTGAACAGTCCTTAACACAAAAGAAATTCAGATTGTTTTGATGTATTAGTTTAAACATTTGTATGGTATTTGTGTAATGCAAAATTTACTGCATATGATACCTAATATCCATCAATAATAGATACAGCAACACGTATTTTAGAAGAGCTAAATGATTAATTAGTGTAGTTGCTTTAATAAATTAGTGTTTCAGGCATCAGTCGAGACAAATTGGCAAGGAAACATGTGAAGTGGTAGGGAAGCATGTACGTGTTAAATTTGTAAGAGAAATGAACAATGATGATGAAGAAGAAGTTTGCACGCGGTCCGTGGCCCCGTTTCCAAGATACTGCTCTGCCATTTACCTGGTATTATCAGAGAACTATGAAAATCAGACTGTGTTAATATTTTTTCAGACGGTGGCCCAGCTGTTTAACTAGTGTTCCAAATCCACCTCAGGAGGGACTCTGGCCCTCCCGGTCAGGAATTTACCGCAGAAAGATCGACAATGTTTTCGACTATTGAAAATCGACTGTATCTTAGCTGGTAAATCAGATCTTCCGGTTTCTAAATACCAAATTTCAGAATACCTTTGACGGAGTAGAAGGAGCTGAACGCTAAAGTTTCTGTGTGCAATACATGCTTCATACATTTATCTGCAAATGCGTACATCTACGTGCACGTACCGTGCATTTCATACATTCTTTCTATCTATTTTTTATCACGAACATAAAGCGGTTAGTTTTACAGACCAAAGATGTTTCAACTGGTAAACATTGTTATAGAAATTCAGAAGAATTGAATGTGATTTACTATTGAACATTAACTGTTATTGTACCCACCGTTGTCAGGGTATTTATTCAAATCAGTTATTAAAAGGGAAGAAATGTAATATAATGAGTATCCTACCCCATCCCCGACCTCGCCCACCGTGGCCTGCTGTACTTATCCATCTGTCCTCCATTTCACCCCGCCCTGTATGTTATGATAATCGTTGCTAGCGCCGTCGAATGAGAAGGAGCGGTCCTTATGCCCGCCCGTATCTCATTCAACAGAGCCGTGACCGCGCACGAACGCCGATCACCATACGGCCGAACAATGCCCGCATGTGACCGCACCGATTCGTGCCGATGACGCGCTGTTGCCCAGCCGACTTCTCTGCCGGCTACGGGACCGGATACGTGACGCTGCTTTCCAATGGCCGCGCTTCAAAGCGACCGCACGGGCCTAGCAGACGCCTTGCCAAAGCTTCAAGCTGCCGAATGCGGTCGAAGGCCGTCTTACTCACGGCAGGAGCAACAATCCAAATACTGCCGAATGCGGCCGAATGCCGTCTTACTCACGACAGAAACAAAAACTGCAACATTAACAATCACATAAGTAATGCACAGTACCAAAGACTGATTCTCCTCAACAATCGGAGATCAGCACTCATACAATCCCTTCAAACAAATACAAAGCGAGAACAAAATACAGAGTAAATCTGCTTCAAATAATTAGCAAACTATGCAATCATATAACGAATAAACGTTGCAAGTTACTGGCCAATGCGCGAGGGTCAAGGCAGGAAAATCAAATGCCGAATGGGCCGAAGCGTCACTACAGAAACAAAAACTGCAACATCAACCCAGGGGTAACAGTGTGGCATGGGGGAGAAGTAGCGGGGAGATATTGATCCATTCTCAGAGTAGTACGAACCTCTTTGCCTAAGAGCATAGACATTTGTCGCCTGCAACGGTCGGCAGCCCGCAAAGCGCACCTGTTATCGTGGCGGCCTCTACTAGCGAAACAAGGAACTGTATTGAAGATGCAGAAATAATTCTTATTTTGCTGTAAAAATCTTAATTTTGAGGCTACAAAGGCAAACGAGGTGTCCATACAACTCTAAATTTAATGTAAATTGCGTATTTTGTTGTTAGAGCCCGCTGTAATCAGTGGTTTTCTTACAATAATTGAAAACCTGTTTTTAAACTAGAGAAAAGTCTTGCACAAAATACCAATTTTTTCTCAGTACTTAATAAGGCAAAAAATCAGCTTTCACTAACAATTTCTTAGGTTTTTGAAACCCTCTCATGGCCATGAGATCACAGTTTGCTTATTAGAGATTACCTTTTTAGAGAAAATTGAAGATGAAAAGTTACCCATATACTAGCATAATTAATTTAATTACATAGGAAAAGCTTACAAACTATGGATGTGAAATCTTCTCAGTAGGTCTTCTCAGATGAGTGTTGGCTTCTGTTAGCTGTTTCAACGCCAATATTCAGTACTTGTCACTTAAATTTTTCAAATTTAACAGGATTATCCTAGCTGTCTCGAATATTCCTAGTGTCACGAATAATTCTAGACACGGATAATCTTTTCACATATAATAATCCTATTACCTATGTTAACACTACTGCTTCTGATAAAACATCCTTTTTGAGCATTCTGATATCATCGAATTTGAATGAAATATGATAATTATAATTATATAGCGACATGTTAATACTTTTAATAAGCCTAATAATCCTAGCGCAGGCAACATAATTCTCGGCGCACTTCAATCCTGGGCCACGCGCGCTCGCGATCGACGCGACTGGAATAAAACGCGTCTTCCGCCGGACGCGTGCGCTATTAACACCTATCAGTGGTCCCCGCGGTCGTTAATCAGCATTCTATCCCGCCCAATCCAGCTGCCGCCGCGAATATATGGCGCCCCACGTGGGGCAGATAAGCTTGTCGCACCGGCGCGGCGGATCGCCCGGCAGTCTGCGCCCCAAGACTTTTCTTGCTTTGGGACGCGGCAGTCTTTTCCCTGTCTAGTGGGGAGTGCCCACGTTCACTGCAAGTGTGAAGTAAAACTACGCGTGAAGACGTTGG
Source organism: Teleogryllus oceanicus (assembly GCA_964035755.1). Classification (NCBI taxonomy): domain Eukaryota; kingdom Metazoa; phylum Arthropoda; class Insecta; order Orthoptera; family Gryllidae; genus Teleogryllus; species Teleogryllus oceanicus. The sequence goes on from CAXIVR010000007.1 coordinate 9,224,740, forward strand.
CTGGTTGATTGATTGATTTTTTCGTGTTTCCGGGCGCGTCAACTGCTTTGATCGTTAGTCCCGTAATTGTAGTGCATGTTCCCCTGGGAGATGGTGGTGATCTTCACCCGCTGGATGTGGATGGCGAGATACGGCGCCGACCTACTGTCGCTAGTGGGGTTTCCCAAACGAGGACTCTCCCACCAGCGGGGCACCGCCCCAGCCGGGACAAGCTCTAAGCTCCTGACCGGTCTCCCTGAATATGTGGTAACGTAGTGCATGTTAGTGTAAGTGTGTGTATTAGGGGAGAGGATAGGACAAGGAAGAGGAAGGAAAGATCGCACGCGGTCCGTGGTCTGTTTGGTAGGATGCTGCTCCGGCATTCGCCTGGTGTTGATCGGACAAACCACGGAAAACTACCGATGAGGGCAGCCGGCCGCTAGAATTCTCCTTCAGACAGCGACTGAATTCGACCTAGCAGAAAAGCTAGTATCGAAAATCCTGCCGGCGTCAGAGGACCTCTCGGTCAGAGACACTGAAGTGACATCAGTTGATGCACTGAGCTAACGCTCCCGGTACGTTGGCTGGTTGTGTATCATTAAAGTATTGACATTTTTGCCCATTTTTTAATGGAATTATTCTGCTCTTTGTAACGTGCTGGCCTCGGAGAGGCGCGGGTTGAGCTGTGTCCGAGTAAACCAAGCCGATGGCTCCGGATTCGTGTGACGCGAAGGGCTTCCATGTTTGTACTGTGCGGTTGTGGCACGATTGACTTTTCATACCACCATGAATATCACCTGAATAATCGTTGGTCATTACTCCCTTGGAGTAGTGAATGTTCTATTGCGGAGGTGGTGATTTCACCTCCGGTGGATGGTGAGTCCCGAGTTCGACCTTTACGTCGGCTTGCAGGGTATTTGCTCCCGTAGATATCTCCCCAGCTGGGCATCGCCACAGCCGAACAACAAACTGAAGGCCTCCGACTGGTCTCCCGGCATGTGTGGTGCATGTTAGTGTGTGTGTAAGTAGGAGAGACATGGAAGACGAAGGAAAGATCGCGCGCGATTCATGGCCTATTTGTTAAGCTACTTCTTCAGCATTCGCCTGGTATTGATCGAAAAAAACCCACGGAAAACTGCTTATCTGAGCAGCCAGACTCTAAAAGTATTTTACAGATAACGACTGAAATCGATCTAGTGGTCTAGCTAGTTGGAAATCCACCGACGTCGGAACACGAATCTTGGGACCTTTCAATCAGAGTTGCTGCAGGAATTGCAACAACGTTGGCTCTGAGCTACGTGAACTGTAACGAATGTACTGAGCCGATCACATTATACACAGTATTAGTACGAATGCTTAAATAGAAGGAATGCAAAGGCTAATGTGAGGCATGTAGTGTGCGAAATAGTCTTCTCATCCGGATTACCTCTCCTTACGACACATCTATAGACGTACCCCATGCAACACAATCTAGAGGGTGAGTGTTGTTTCTATGGCGTAAGGGAGCCGATCGACACACCGGGCTCGCTGAGCAGGAAAGTGTCTGGACGTATCGTGTTGGGACTTTGGTCATGCGACAGGTTACTTGTGAAGCTATTACGTTAAAATGACACCGACACCGAACTAGTGATTGCATTACATTCAAACCCGGGGCGGGGGGCCATCGGCAGTTCATGATTGGGGGGCGGGGCTGCTACAGATGTCAAAAGCCATCAAAAGTGTAACATACGCACAAGGAAATGTATTTTTCTGTGTTCGTCTTCGGCAGTTCCGGAGTGTATGAAATGAATGTGTCAGGTAAAAAGGTGACGGAGGCGATCAGAAAGCAAAAGAATCATCGTAGAAGGACGCGAGGGGGACAGAGGAAGAAGCAAAGAGCGGGTCGGAACGCGTGCCGGATGGGAAGAGGAGGTGGAACGTCCGGGAAGTTAGCAGGACCATTTCACCCAATCACAAAACTGTATAGCTCATAATTTGCCGCTTTCTTGCCGTTCTTAAGATGTGAAAACAAAAAATTTGCGCGGGTCAATTTTTCAAAAAAAATCGATGGTCTTGCTAACTTCCATTGGAAGATAGCAGGACCACACATCTAAATCCGCTAATAATGTAAGCATACACACCAGACAGTACTACAAATTTGCCGCTTTTACTTATAAACGATTAGTGAGGAAAACATTGATATCTCCATTTTTTCAAAAGATATTTACAAAAACAAAAATAACACCAACGTTCCTATCGCGAGCGCCCTCAAGGACGACAAGACACGTTTCGTCCAAGACCAATAGCCTTAACGATTCATACTCTACGCCAAAATTTGCCTATAACCGTTGCAAACTGTAATCTGTAATAAAAAAATTGCCGTGAACCGGTTAGTTTACAATACCAGGTTCGAACCCCAGAATTTAAACTCTTGGAAGCCCTCCGCGAGGAAAAGGAACGATACCTCCCAAACTAATAGCCGTTACAATTCTTACTCCATGCCAATATTTGCTCCTAAACGTTGCTAATTGCAATCTGCAATAAACAAATTTGCCGCGGGCCGATTAGTTTAAAATACCCGGGTTCGAACCCCAGAATTTAAACTCTTGGAAGCCCCCTCCGCGAGGAAAAGGCACGATACCTCCTGAACTGTTAGCCTTAACAATTCATACTCTATGCCACAATTTGCTCCTAAACATTGCTAAGTGTAATCTGCAATAAAAAATTGTTTTTCTTTACACGTGCATCGTTTCATAAATGAAGACTTATTCCATTTGTGGCGTAGTGAGAATATTAAAAATAAAGCTAATGCATTAAATGAATAGAAAATTTGGTATAAATTTTGTCGTTTATGCAAAAATTTTGAAAAAAGTTGGTATAAAGATAAACGTAAAAATAAACGTTTTTCAGAAAATTTTTATTTTTGATGAAGTTTGACTTCATTAGAAAGATAAATCCAATACCATTTTTTTATTTATTTTACGTAAAAAAAACAGTTAAAAACTGCGTATGACGTGCTTTATTTTCATCATTTGGTCAAAAGTCTCCTGGTTTTCTAAAAATAAATTAGACCAAAAAGGCGAAAACCTTCTCGTGGGTACACGAAAACACTGTGGTTTAATTGTGCATATGGCATGTATTGCAGCATATTATGAAAGAAAGCGAGGAAACAATAGTTTTAAAAGAATATAAAAAGATAAAAAAGTATGGAAACTTTGTGTTTAAAGAAAAAAAGGCTGTACACACCTGAAGAAGCACCGGAGCTTATTTTAGAAAACAATTGAAGTTATCAGCATCTGAGTAAAAGAAGAAATTAGACAATAATTTAAGAAAGCAACAATATTTGAAATATGGAAATTAAGAAGCAACAATACTTGTGTCTAACCCGATTACAAGAAAAGTTCGAATTGTAAATCTATATGTAGATAATCTACAAATAGAATGTTAATACAAACCTTGTAGTTGCGGAATTTCCTTAACAAAATATTTGGGAACACACATCGAAATGAATAGTGTTTTTACAAGATACCGTTTAGTATATGAACAGTATACTAAATGTTAGCAATATTAATAGGAAAATTATTTGTAAATGTAGTTTTGAAGACATTTTGGGTTTTTAAATGTACGCGCAAAATATCGATATTCCAGGCAACCATTAAAATGCTTCGTTGGCAGGCGCAATGTTACCACTCCGGTGGCAGATAAAAGGTTATATCATTTGAAAATAGAGGATTGTACCAATGTTTGGTATAAGAAAAAATAAAATATATCAATATGATCGATAGCATTGGTCAAGCAAAAACAAGAACAATTTTTTGGAAAATATTTTCAATATAGAAACATTGCTTCCGTTTCAGTGATTTATAGGATTAATTTCGAAAATGGGATTAGACGAAAAAACAAATTCAATATTACTTCTAAAATCATAGAAAAGGACTAAAAACAAAGAAAATACGTAACTCATAATTTTAGATTTTGTGCATTTTACCCTAATGAAAGTCCATTTTAAATTGGAAGTTCATCAATTATATTCATATGAAAACGAATTACATTTTCAGGTCACACGCAATGTAAAATTGTTAATTTACAAGTCCTCATGATGGGAACGGTTGACGATGGCAAATGTGCGTGACATTTCACAGGTGCAGCGCTCGAAAGGCTTAGTTTGGACGGTACTAATCACACGAAATGACTTCAATGCAGTGTGATAGTAAATTGTCTCTGCCATACAGTTTGTTCGAGTATGACAACCATAAAATATATTGTAGTGTTTACAATGTGAGGTACATGTTACGAGCGTAGTTCATAAGGTATACTTCCTTGACTGGGGAGGGCTGTAAGTTTAGAAATAAAATTATTCCACGACGTTTCTGTGTTTTGTACTCTTCTTCTACATTCTACGTTCTTCTCATTTAAATGGAACACAATACAACCAGAGTGACAATTTTAAATGGTGGAGCATTTGGTCTGTATCGTAAGTTACAATATCTGTTACGCTTCTCTTCCTTTTCCAGCCATACATTGATTAGTTCGTAGGGTTGTTTCTAGGAGCCTCTATTGTCCTTTTATCGATTGATTGATTGATTTGTTCGTGTTTCAACAACTGCTTTGGTCATTAAACCCGTAAGAGTACAGCATATTTTTTTCTCGAAATATGGTGGTGATTCCCCCCCGCTGGATGGCGAGATCCGGCGCCGACCTACCGTCGGCTAGTGGGGTTTCCCCCTAACCAGGACTCTCCCACCAGCGGAGCACCGCCCCAGCCGGGACAAGCTCTAAGCTCCCGACCAGTCTCTCGGAATATGTGGTAGTGTAGTGGATGCTAGTGTAAGTATGTATGTGTAAGGGGAGAGAATAAAACAGAGAATGGGAAGGAAGAATCGGGCGCGGTCCGTGGCACATTTGTTAGGGTACTGCCGCTGTCAGGAATCGGACCTAGGACCTCTCGGACAGAGGCCCTTCCCGGACAGAGGCGCTTGACATCAGTTGATGCACTCAGCTACTGCTCCCGGTGCCTTTTTATCCTGAGCAAGGATAACAAAGATAGAAAGAAAGTCCATTATTCCCTGGGGTCCCTAGGGTCGCTACTAAACCAAATTATGTTTCATTTGAATACCAGATAGCGCAGGACAAGATACAATATCCGTAATTTTATACAGTAATTCAAATCAAAACTGATGTGTGATAAATTGCAAGAGGATTTAATTTTGCGAGGATGGGCAGAGTGCCTTTCCTCCAATCTGTTTTACATGCTGACAAACGTCTGCGTGCAACCGTCGTGTTTCAGCATTTCAAGAATCCACCTCCCTGATTTAGAGCGGGTTTGAACCCGCAGATTTCGATACGTAGCCCGGCATGACCACTCCCCTACCGTAAAGGTCAGTGTCGTTTGATTCACTAACTGGAAACGAAAAACAAAAAACAAATTATTGCGTCTAGAAGTCGCCCTCTAGACATTGGGGAGTAAAGATAACCTCAGAGGAGTGTAATAATTAGCATGTACAAGTGTATTTATGCTATATATTTCCTTTTTCCTTTCACGGCGTGAATTTTCGTTAGAAGCGAAAGTTATTTAACCCCAACGCTGAAGAAGCCAATAACCATAACTAGCAAGGCAGCTGGCTTTCTCGACAATAAGTATAAGTTTTACCGTGACGAAAAGACCCGCCGGTGAGACATGTAGAAATAGTAATTCTAGAGCGTCGTTTCCAAAACAGTGTCGTTCGGTTGATTGATATTTTCGTGTTTCTGGGCGCGTCAACTACTTTGACCATTTGTCCCGTTAGTGTAGTGTATTTTTTCTCGGGAGATGGCGGTGATCTTCCCCCGCTGGATGGCGAGATCCGGCGCCGACCTACCGTCGGCTAGTGGGGTTCCCCCTAACCTGAAGTCTCCCACCAGCAGGGCACCGCACCAGCCAGGACAAGCTCTAAGCTCCCGACCGGCCACCCGGAATATGTGGTAGTGTAGTGCATGTTAGTGTCTGTGTGTGTAAGGGAAAGAGGAAGGACAGATCGCACGCGGTCCGTGGCCCGTTTGTTAGGGTACTGCTCCGGCATTCGCCTGGCGTTGATCGAAGAAACCACAGAAAACTACCGATCAGAGCAGCCAGCCACTAGAATTCTCCTCCAGACAGCGACTAAATTTCGACCTACCTAAAGAGCTAGTGTGGAAAATCCTGCCGCGGTGGGGAAGTGGGAACCTAGGACCTCCGGGTCAGAGGCGCCGCAGTGACATCAGTTGGTGCACTGAGCCACCGCTCCCGGCCAGTGTCGTCGGTGGAGGTGTTAGAGAAGCCATTGTTCCGTTTCGTAGCGACGAGGCGCCTGCAGAGCACAAAATGGCGCGTGTGTGGCGCAGGCTGAGGCGCTGGGGCGCTGTGGTGCTGCGCGGCTGCGGAAGCCTCAACTGCGCGCGCAGGCGCAGCGAGGCCTCGGCAGAGGAAGGTGAGCGAGCAGCTGCTCGAGCAGCCACTCAAGTCCGCTCCACAAGAGCGAGCTTCAGCGCCAGGCCCTTATACTCTATTGATCACGTGACTAACGACTTTGGTTGATCCCGGGTTTAGGGTGGCACGGTTCCTTTGGTTCCTTTTATGATTCATTATTTCTCGCGATTCCTATGTTTATAGTTGCGCGGTTCATTATAACAACTGAATTATTTATGTTCAATGATAAATGAGAAGAACTCACCTGATAATTTGTTGGCGTGGAATTGTGCGTATTTTCGCATTTCAAGTCTTCTTCAAAGAGGTTTGTGTGTCTACTCAGATGGAAGGTGTGCATTTTCTTAAAAGTGAGTGTTCCCTTTAAAATAAATTCTCTTAAAAGTGAGGGAGTATATAAGACAACGTGAGCGCCGGAGCGACAGCGGAGGCGCGAACCAGGTCTCGAGAGCGAGGGCCGGAAGGCCCTCGCAACGTAGCACGTTGGATCCGTCGGGTAGCGACGTGCGGTAGCACGTCGCGGACCACTTGGTGAAAAAAATGCGTTGGTTAAAGAATTGTGTAGGTTATAAAATTAAATTTGTAGCGTGAAAAATACGAATAATCAGTTCACTTAATGAGAGTACGTTGCTACGGAGATTTTTATACGTACAGGGGGTTTTGGAGCAGGGGGGTAGCTATTCTCCCAATCTAACTTTATTTTAAATAATTATATTTATTGCTGTAACATCATGAACTTAACTACATGCAACTACTACGTATAAACAAGGATTCAGTTCATGGAGTCGATTCTCTTCTAATGAACCGAATCAGTGAATCAAAAGAACCGTGCCACCCTAAACTCGGGATTTACCACGACTTTATACGGTCATAATTAAGGAACGGATTTACATGTTTTTACACGAACAAGATACGAGCATTCAATTGTATTTTTTGAGTTTGGGAGACATTCTGAATGAATTAGAACTATTTTTATTTTACATATTTTTACATATTTTGGTATAATTACATATTTTTACATATTTTACCAATTACGACATATTTCGCTACATTTTAATATATTTATACGTCGAAACGGAACGTTTCAGATGCTTGTTTGCAATATATGTTGCTGAATCATCTTTCTTATAAATCAAATGTAATGCTATACAGTTCTATGACTACCATATTTTCGCTATGAATTGTCAAACTTACCTTCCCCTCCCCGCTTACTCGGAGTAAAGGATGATCAATTTTTGTGAACAAAAGTAATTTCAACTACTTACTTGCTTATGTTTCAGACAGCGCATTCGTTACTCGATCGAAAACTAACAAATATTTTTTACAGTTAATTGTCTTATCGCGTTGTTCGATTTGGAGGGATGAGTGCATACCCATGAACCCCCTCCTCGGATTCCTCACTCGCTACACGGTTCTACTATTCACTTGTACACCGGCTCCTCGTAAACATTGTAATATATACTATGAACGTATTTTATATTTCGAATAAAATTCTTATATGTGAAATTTAGAGTACAATTACTTCAGTAGAGACAGTACCGAAGCCTTATTAAGTACTGATCGTCGACGTTTTATGGCCGGAGAATGCTTGTAGAGAACAATTTTAATCACAATAATGAATTTTTATTTTATATATTTTTTTTTTTTCTTTCATGTTTTGGAAAAAATAAACACATATATATGTACATATTTTGCATTTTTATTACAATAAAATCCGTTTCCTAGTCATAATGAACAACGTTCAGAAGAGGTTTAGCAATTGTGACATTGCGTTATGCATTACAACACAAGAAACGTTTGAAGCGTTGACCAAGGAGAGTTTAGGCTAGCTATGAGACATTTAAACTACGATACGATACATTATTATAATAAATGTGCATTGTGTTTGGAACCTCTGATTTTGTGGGCCTTTGCGATGAGTATGCAGTCTGGAATTTTCAATCGACTGTTCTTGAGAATGTAGGAAATATTTTCAAACAGCATTCATTATGAGAGTAAGACATAACCTATCCCAAAGATTTCAACTTCTTTTTCGCAAAGTTCTTTCCTGCCACTTCTCCAACCTTTACTGTTAATTCTTGCCAACGTTGTGGAGTTAGTAAGGAATAATTGTAACAGCCTCACATACGAGAATCTGTTTGTCGAAGATGGAACAACCCCAACGCGGCCATTTTGCCGCTTGTAAGGTGACCGTAGAGACTCCTATAAACGTGCACTATTAATGAAGGTATATGGTCGTGTCTTAGGCCTAAGGTAAGACGTTATGACTTCAAGGTCCGTCACGTGACTCTTAGTGCATAACGTCGCTACCTTACGCGTGGCGCTAAAACTCCACAATAGCCCACGAACGGGAACGGGAACGTGAAGGCGAGGACGGGAACGGAACGGGAGGGACGTGCGCTTCACAATAAACGACAACGGGGAGAGGCAACAGCGCTATGAACCAATAGCGGCTAAAACGAGAACGTCAAGAAACAGTTGCCGAAACCAAAGTACATCTAGCTACGCTACTGTGTTACTCTTTATATTGCCATCTGTCTGATTTTTTGCGTGAGCTGCTTTGAATAAAAAAATACTTTAACGAAAGAATATTAATTAGAAAAATATAACTATAAGTGCAAAGAATGCCAAAACTACTACGAACTTACTAAAAATACAACTACGAGAAACTAAAATTTTATCAATAAACGACAGCTCTAATGTACTTAAAGAAACATTTTTAAAAAATGTGGGAAATTTTAATTATAAGTATTAAATGAATAGAAAAACAATTGTACTATAAATACTAAAAAAACTCAACAATGACTAACAAAACCAGCCTCAAACCACAACCTTGCAAATCCACGCTCTAACCTCAATATCGCCCTACGCTCTCAATTCCGCTTCAGACCAGTGTCGCCTGTCGATCAGCTGGAGAGCTTCGCCGCCATTTGCTGCACTTTTATTGGTCGAGAGGCTTCGCGTTCCCGGGCTGAGAAATGTGACCATCCTTCCCGTTTCCGTCGTGTTGTGAACGCCTGCCTGAGACGTCCATCTTTTTACTTTCTTTGCGTTCCCGTTCGCGTTCCAGTCGTGTTGTGAACGCCTGCCTGAGACGTCCATCTTTTTACTTTCTTTGCGTTCCCGTTCGCGTTCCCGTCGTGTTGTGAACGCCTGCCTGAGACGTCCATCTTTTAACTGAACGCCTGCCTGAGACGTCCATCTTTTTACTTTCTTTGCGTTCCCGTTCGCGTTCCGTCGTGTTGTGAACGCCTGCCTGAGACGTCCATCTTTTAACTTTCTTTGCGTTCCCGTTCGCGTTCCTGTCGTGTTGTGAACGCCTGCCTGAGACGTCCATCTTTTAACTTTCTTTGCGTTCCCGTTCGCGTTCCGTCGTGTTGTGAACGCCTGCCTGAGACGTCCATCTTTTAACTTTCTTTGCGTTCCCGTTCGCGTTCGCATTCCCGTTCGCGGGCTATTGTGGAGCGGCCTTTAGCTTGGCGAGTGAGAGCGCTGCAATCGCTGCAATGGTGCGGCTGTCCTCAGGGGACGAGGACGGAGCAGTGGGCGGCGTGCCGAGGGGCGCGAGCCGGGAGGATGCAGAGGCAGCCGCGCTCTCCTGCGGCGGTGACCAGAACCACCTCGCGGTGGCCATTCGGCCGCACATGAAGGCGATGATCTCAGGATTGTTCGCCACGAACACAAAGTTCTCAGTGTACCTCGATGGTCGGATGATCATTGACGGCATGACCTATATTTTAGTGGGCATTCAAACCTATGTCATACTCAAAGAAACGTTGTATGCTATTGAAGTGGTACGCATTTTGATTGTGCAATGTCCTGAAATGCTCTAAGAGCTGTATTTAACTAATAAACTTAGAAACGACTCCGAGTTTCTTATCTAATTCGATCGACCCGCGTAAATTAGTAGTATACATATTCATTCCCAGGAGCTTCATCAACATTCATTGGGAACAAAGACTGTGAATACTGTAATTAATGTACATATTAGCAGATTTACTGCTACTTTCCTGATTTACGAATTCTTGTCTTTCTTGCTCTATGTCTCTTCTTCTTTGGAATAACTCGTGGCTGTTTTATAATAGTTCTTTATACATTAAAAAATAATTCACCACCTTTCTCTTGGATAGAGATATCAAAAAATACCCTGTTGTGACCTTGCAGTTCTGACACATATGTGTTATCCACGCGAAATAAGTGCTGTTGTAAAAAATAGATACTAACTGAATGATTTCGATGCTGTTCATTCACACTCACAGTCAAGCATATTCTCAAAGCATAAGGAAACAATTGAATAATCGCACTCATTTAATATACCGTAAGATGAAAGCTCTATGTTGACGAAACACACTTCTTTCTCTTAGGTTAAGTAATGAAATTATACATGCAGCTCTTGCAACATGAGAACCTTCATCAGCTGCTCCACGAAGAAAACAGAAAGAAGTTAAACCGAATTACTTAAACAACACGTGTACAACCTACCGACTTCTCAAAAGAAGAATGGTCCGGAGCTTCGTGCTTCTCCGGCAAGTGAAGCTCGGCAATGGGAGACCCTGGTTAGAAGAGAGTACTCATAAGCCGATGTAGGTCGGCGCCGGATCTTCCGCTCCAGGTGGAGATATCACCGCCATCTCCTGCAAAAAAAAAAGCGATTGTCAACCTGGCTCCCAGTATCTTTTGCTCCCAGAAAAAACGATTGTCGACCTGGGGACCGTCATAAACGCAACTCTAGCTCGACAAAGACTCGCTTTACCTCTACGCTATAATCCAGACCTCAATCGAGGAGATACTGGCTTCTCGAAAAACGACCAGACGCCAAGTGACCAGTTGTTCCCAGAAAATACGATTGTCGACCCCGGGACCGTCATAAACGAGACTAGCTCAACAATACTCTTTTATCTCAAACATACGTCAATCCAGACCCCTAGTGTCGAGGCAGGGGCTAACAAAATGTCGAGACCACTAGTGACAAGACAATTGCTCCCAGAAAGAAGGATTGTCCACCCAATGCGTGTCGCAAACGAGATTCTAGCTCTACAAAGACTTGCTGTAACTCAACTCTTTATCGACCCTAGTGACGAAACACGGGCTCCTCAACACAAGACTTCTTATCTCGGGCCAAAAAAGCCCGCCAGTTCAGAAAAAAGGACTGTCGCCGGGGACGTCATAAACAAGACTTAACTTGACAAAGACTCGCTTTAACTTTACACTTTATCGATCCAGACCCCTAGTGACGAGGCAGGGTCTCCCCAAAAAACGTCCCGTCTACCAGTGACAAGACACTTGCTCGCAGAAAAAACGACTGTCGCCCCGAAGACTGTAATAACTATATTCAGTTCAATTTCACTTAAGCTTTAGATGAATGAGATAGAGTTTAATGAAGCTATCTCGTAAATGTGTTCTTGGGTCGACGATCGTGTTTTCAGGCACTGGCCTCTCATTGGTTTCTGTATCGTTTTCAGGAGCAAAAATCTCGTCAATTAAGGTTTGGTTTGGTATAGAGTAGAGTTAAGCCTTTTAGAGTCTCGTTAATGAGGGTCCCCGGGTCGACGATCGAGTTTTCTAGTAGCAAATAGTGCTCATTTACAATTGTTATTTAGAACAAATAGTAAATGGTATACAAGATGTAATGTGAAATACATCACCACCTGGTCTAGCTATTTGTGAATTACTATTGGTCTCTTCTAGATTTTTACTTTTGTGGATATATTTCAACAAAATTAATACTATGAAGGGGATACTATCTCTGCTATTGTTAATATAGTGTTTTTGAACCGTTGCTCTGCTATGCTCAGAAATTCTCAATGTTGAGACTAATTTGTATATTTACTTCCCATGTAATCAGAGGTTCGACATACAACATTACTCGTTACATGTTGCTATGGACGTGTAATTCTATACAGAATACGATTCCTGGAAGTTCTATTGATGAAACCAATTTTAGATTAATGGCGACTAATATAAACTATCAGCCTTATTCAACCATAAAAATATAACACAATACCACAATAAACATGTATACAATTCTATTGAGCTCCTAAAAACTATCGTTTTTATATAGAACATTAACATACCGTACGGGTTTGAATATAGATCGTAAGCTTACTACATATTGTTAGGTGTGTTCTCGGACGACCAGCAGAATGTAGTCAATGGAATCCTTGGTATGCCTATTGTTGCTTTCTTGCCTATAATGAAAATAAATTTAAAATATTCCAGAATGTCCTCAACGATTTTGTGATAATAGAATTTAATCTCACATAAAATCAATACGCGGCCGCGACTCTCCGTATCTTTGTTTCATATGAAACACCTACTCGCGTCTGTCTATCTTCAGCAACGTATTAAAAAACCTTCACGGCCCCCAAAAATCCGATTAATTAACCTTCAATTGAGGTAGTTGCTCTCTTCAGACCAAGTACCGTTAGAACACAAGGACGTCACGACTACATCACGGCGACGACACCACTTATCACGGTGACGTCACAGTGACGTCACTGTATGTCACGGCCACGTCAGATAGGCCCGTGTCAGTAGACCAGACGTCACGTCTTATCTTCAGGTCAAGTACCGTTAGATAACAAGGACGTACGACTAGATACGCGACGACACACTACACACGGTGACGTCACAGTGACGCCACTTGACGTCCGGTCACGTCACGGTCACGTCACAGCCACTCAGAGTTGCCCGTGTCAGTAGGCCCTACGTCACGGCTTATCTTCAGATCAAGTACCGTTGGATGACCGGTTGACCGTCTTCAGACCAAGTAACGTTAGAGCACGGTCATGTCACGAAACGTACTTCACGCCACCGTGACTTTGCAACAAAAGAAAAGCCTGCTCGGCCAGCGTCCGAAACAGGGAGGAGTCGATGTGTGGGCCAGTGCCACGGCGGCAGTCGAGAGGGTGGAAGGCGCGACCCGGAGTGACTGCGAGAAGATGGTGGAGGATGATACACATGAGGCCGTGTGTAGCGTCAGAGAAATTAAAGCACCTACAAACGATATATATATATATATATATATATATATATATATATATATATATATATATATATATATATATATATTGTAAAACAAAAAAACAAAAACACAAAAAACAACGCCTTCCTAGAAGAGCGTAGTGGTCCGCGCCTGATCCAATAGGTCCCACAAACCACGTATGGTCGACCGACACACACGACGGTCGCGGCGAAGGTACGGGAGGGCGCGCCACGGCTCTTCTATAAAGGCGTTGGAGAGTGCCTCGAAGCAGAGGTCGACATCTCCTGCGTCGGAGAACGCAGCCACGACGGCGGCCTGGAGGAGGGAGAAGAGGATGGGATAAAGGGATAGGGTCCGCCGGTGATGGGTGATGAGGGATGGGATGCCAGATGGGGCACTGTCCCATCTGGAGAAGACAAGTGAAGGAGGAGGAATGGAGTTGATGTGAGGATGGATGGATAGGGAGGGGGAAGGATACAGGAACCCCACAGTAGGCGGATGAATGTGGACTAGAGTGGATCCGTGAAGTGATAGGTCCACTGTGCAGCGAGAGTGGAGGCGGTGTAGAAAGGGAGGACGGGAGCAGAGCGACGTGGGTGGACGGTGGACAGGTTCACTGTGCAGCGAGAGTGGAGGCGGTGTAGAAAGGGAGGACGGGATCAGAGCGACGTGGGTGGACGGTGGACAGGTTCACTGTGCAGCGAGAGTGGAGGGGTGTAGGAAGGCAAAACGGTAGCAGGCGACGGGGGGGGGGGGGAGGACGGGAGCAGAGCGACGTGGGTGGACGGTGGACAGGTTCACTGTGCAGCGAGAGTGGAGGCGGTGTAGAAAGGGAGGACAGGAGCAGAGCGACGTGGGTGGACGGTGGACGGCGCGTCGTCGGCGGTGGTGACCCTTTCAGACCAAGGTGGCGACGGCCACAGGAGCTGACAGAAGAAGCGTTCGAGAGCTGCTGTATCCGTCGCAAGGCCACCGTCACAACGAGCCACCGCAAGCGTACAAGTTGCCCGGCCCTTCTGCCGCAGGGCTGCCGGCATTACTGCACGCGCATGCAATCGCAAAAACAATTAACAGACAACACAGGTATATGAGGCCGACTGCGGCTTTTCGACCAAAGCTCTAGATCGAGGAAAGGGACGGCGAGCGGCTTGAATGGGACAGATTGACTGCTTGCATTTGAGAGCCTATGCTTCTGGTAAAAATACACGTATATTAATGCGCAAGTGGGGAACTTGGAACATGTAGGCAACCCGCACTACATAGCTGTATGGCGGGTGGACGATTGCTAAGGGGCTCACAGGGAATCTGGATGTTTTTCCAAAAAGCAACTAAATGTTTACAGTTGCGGGTGCTCCCAAAACCAGACAAGATACATGCATAAACTCCCCCTGGTGGTGACCCCTTCTCCGTAGCAGGCTCATCAGAAACAAGCAAGGACTCGCATACTATATAAAATTAAATCGACGCCGCAATGGGCTTCTAATGACAATCCTGTGATCATTCAAAGTATATGTAGTTTAGGTTTAGCCCTGGAGTCTGAATACAGTATGAAGCTTTTATTTTTAGTTTAAAAATGACAAAGGGTGGAATGTTCGCACGGGTTTAGCTAGTGTAATTATACCTTTAGCAATAATACGATAAAATATTTGCGGCTGCCCACTACTTTAAAATTTCATTTTTTTTATTGTGGACCTAGACAATCTATAGCACACGGCTGCAAAAAGCTAGTTTGTGTGCCGCTGAGAAATGCATTTTTTTCGTGTGAAAGGGGTGCAACGCCATCGCAAACCAGCCCAAGATTTATATTAATATACCCAGTCCTGTTAGGGAGGTTTTAAGGGGCAAGGCCAATCGGTTAACTACGATAATACGCGTCATTTAAGAACCGTGTTTTTAAATAATTGTAAAGCACAAGTGACATACAACTTTTTGTTGTTTTAAGATTGTAATTTTTATATTTCTCACGTAACGTTTGTATTCAATACATTGAAAAAATTACTCTTGCTGTTCTGGGGCAAAATCTTTTCTAAGGGTGGTTTATTTACGGTCAAACTGTTGAATGCGTTGGTATCCATCCTTCTAATGAAAGCTGCAATCTGTACTGCGATGCTTTACAAATCTAGAAGCACGTATGGGAACGTTTATGATGGTTTTATACATATATGCGAGCAGAAGAAGCGTCAGACAGAACCATGATCAGAAAACGGCCCCAGATGAAGAAGAAGAAGAAAATGAAGAAAGGAAAAGATGAAACAAGATAAGCGACTAAAAGCGACTACAAGCGGCCAAATGTTTGGCTTGGTAAAACATGCTTAATCACAAGCAGTTTAAATTGCAACGACATCATAGGTTAATTATGCTGCTGAATATGACAAGTACTCTAAAGAAGAACGTAAGAAAGTTTGCAGTGCTATGAGTTTTTATGAACTACGTTTTGGATATTTTTGATGTTCCTATATTTTTAACAGTAAAATAACACAAAATAAATAAGATTAGTTTTATTTATTTTTAACTGTCTCTTAGGGAAATAATAATCTATAATTCTTCTCAAGATTAGATTCAGTGTCAAACATTCATGAAACATCGAATTTTGGAGAATCTGTAGATGCATTTAGAATATTGCGTTCGGAATTTTTATATCCGATTTAAGGATTTGTTGGATTTACAATTAGAATTTAATATATTGTGACGTCACGGGTTTATATAAACCCGTAACGCCACCATAAGCCACGAGAAAAGCCCAGAACACAGAGAAATAGGGTACGCGGCGGAGCGATGGTCCGAGAAAGCGACATCTACCCGCAAGTTTTCGCACTCCGATGTCCGAAGTTACGGATAATATTTTTCTTGAGAGGGCGCGAAGGAGGAGAAAATTCACCCCTGCAGAAATTTCCCCAGGTGGAGTCACATAAATACCGCGACGCGCTTCGGGAGAACTCTCTTTCGACTTCGACAGCGACGGCGACTCAACCTAATTCTTCGGCGATAGTCACTGGTTAGTGCAGGAGTATATTTTAACGTGCTTAGTTAAAACTGATTTCGGAAACGCGGTAATAAGTGTGATAGAATTCAGAAGTGAAGTGCATATACAGTGTTAGCACTAACATTACGCGAGAAAGCAAGCGATGTGATTGCTTGAATCTGAAATAGTTTCATAATTGAAATAAATTCGCGCAGAAGGACTCAAAACGAAATCCAGCATTTAATTTTGTACGCCACGACTACGCACGCTCAAAGTGTGGTATGGCGGCCGAGTGCTAGAAGTATACAATTCAAGTATGTTAGTTATTCAAAGCCGGAAGCGCGAACAACGGGCACGCGGCAGAAGGACGACTCCAGTGAAGACCCAAGCGTAGGCGAGAAGGACTTTGATCAAATACGTGGATGATACGAGCCAGAGATCGAGAGAAGGGTCTGGAATTTGGACGAGTGGTGGAATCCTGAGATCGAGAGAAGGAAGTGGTATAACCGCGGAACATTGAACCAGTCAAGTGATGCGGCGAGACTGCAAGCGACCGAAAACCCCAAGGTTAACTGATGGCGAGCGGGAAGGAGATGTCGAGGTAAAGAACTGGCAACTTATATGCGGCAATCTGTTGGGAAATCGTGTAGCTTTAAAATATCAGGCGAAGCGTCGTAAAATAGGTGAAAGTTCCAAATAATTACTGGGAGAAATATTACGAACGTATGAGTGGCAGTTTAGATTTCATTTGCTGTACGCACTAGTAAATTCGTTCGAATGCCACACCTTGTACAATTTTTCTAGAGTGAATTATGAGTTTTCATGTAGTGTAAAAGTGATCTTGTTTGAAAGTCATGCTTTCATTGTATTATGCCAGGGATAATTAGTTGCAATAATTTGTAAAGGGTCCAATTTAAGTAACGTGTGTGTCACGTTTGTTCTTGTGTTTGAGTTCACAGCATAAATGTGCAGCTTAAGGCTGACACCTGTGAACAGTCTATGATAGAATAATTATAGAGAATCATTTAAATGGCCGTGCACGGACAATATTTAAGAATAGTAAGAGTTGAATAAGGTACACGAAAATAATTAAAGGAAGCAAAAGAATTGTGAATAGTAAATGTTGAAGTATTCAGGCAGTCGAGTTGACGCCTATACATTTTTGTGGTTGTTTTTTCTTCTTTTTTTTTGTTTTCTGTTTTCTTTGCAGTGACCATCTACGCAAAGTGCATACTTTGTTGTATATTTGTACCACTGTGTAATTTGTGTTTTTACTGAATATATGCTCATTTTACCAGAATTTCACCTAATGCATTGTGTCAAGGGTTCAGACCTTTCTCATACCCGAAAGATCCTGCTCCCTGAGAATTGAAAGCT
This sequence comes from Teleogryllus oceanicus, assembly GCA_964035755.1. NCBI lineage: Eukaryota > Metazoa > Arthropoda > Insecta > Orthoptera > Gryllidae > Teleogryllus > Teleogryllus oceanicus. The sequence continues at coordinate 9,242,464 of CAXIVR010000007.1, forward strand.
CGCTTCACCAGCATTCATTGTTTCACGCTTCATCGCCACCGACTGGAAGGTAGTAGGTGGGCGTGATACAATATCTGCTACACCTTTTTCTCTTCATATTGCAATGAGGTCATTGCTAGTCGCCGGACCCAAAACTTCCCCCTCTGTCACGCCGATTAGGAAGGTCCCTGATTTGACACGGCTCAGCGCAAGACGCGCGAACGCGTGCCAGGAGATTCAAAAGATTTACGATTAGGGTGCAATTGTCTCCCAGGGACAGCCTTTCTGGCAAACGGCGGCCAGTCCACGTGCACGGCTAGGCACCGGAACAAGCAAATTATAGAGATCCCGACTACTGTTGAAGTTATCCCGTAGGACCCATATAAGCATCACGAAGACAGCAGAAAGGACTGCTTTGTTCATCTCCGGTGTACTGGCCAAAACACACGCACAACAAAGACCACCAATCAGGCGCCCAGAAAATGAGGTTAATTTGAAAATACCCTATCGGCTTCCCGACTCGCGTCGAATATTCTGGAAACTAAGATTTCGGCCAATAATATTCAAAATCGGAAGCTCGAGAGGAGCGATGGGCGAAACTTGGAAAAAGGGTGGGGATGCGACGCAGGAAGCTCGAGAGCGGCGGATTTTTGGCAGAAGACGGATAGAAGGCGAGAGAACGAGACAGAATTGAGACTGCGGTGTTGATGAGAGGTAGTGGGAGCAGTGACTTGGGGGTCGACCAACGTAGTGCAGGCCGCCCAGTATAAAAAGACAATCAGGAATTTATTCCGATTTCAACGGGCCGGCGCCTCCGGAAGGAATGATTGTGCAGCCGAGTCATTGAGGCTGGCCTGGTGAGGAGTGGGTGGCGTCAGACGACTTCCCCCAATAACCACCGATCGAGCCAGGAGCACTAGCACCGCACGCACTGCTGCTTCCGGTTGGCTGCGCCTTGCCGTGGTGCGGCTCGCGACAGCGACTGCTTCGAGGACGACTACGGATGTGCAATCATCGAAAGAGGTGAACGAAAGACTTTCATTTTTGTAATTATTCCAAAGACATTAAAAAATAGGAAAGGTGTCATTTAATGTAAATAACATATAATTTAGTTTAAGGGGCTTCCTTACCCAAACTGTATTATAGAAACAAAAGCAATAAATGTGTTCTTGCCATTCAGGTGATTGACACTTAACGTTACAAAACTATGTGATTATTGTAAAGTAGTGGTAGTAGTAGCAAACCCAGTGCATGCCCTCATTCAAGAGTGCCTACCTCTGAGGTTCTCGAAATGCCGGTGCCAGGTGACAGGTAAGTGCCCGTTTGGCGCCCTTCATTGATAAATTTAACGCGCACACCTGTCAGCTGACTTTTTTTGTTAGATTAATTATAAATAACTGATTTGTTTGGAAGAGGCTTTTTTCTTTGAGATTAATTAGAAAAATATGATTTGTGGTGTGCCACTGAATTAAGAGAAACAATTCAACTAAAAGAAACATTTATTTGATTTTATGAGAAAGTCATTCCAAAACGTTTTCCGAAACTGCATCGGAATGCTGATCGAATGTTACATATGTTTGCATCAATGAGCAAATGTGAGCGGTATTTTTGTTTGAAAATTTGTAAATCTTGAATGCGAAGTACCATTACAGATTACAGTGCGAAATGCAAGAATGAAAATAATTGATTTGAAATTAGCTTGATGTTTTAAAATTTTAATCTCTTTTTTGTCATTAGTATATTCGGTAACATTTTTTCGGTAACCATTAGAATACTTCTTCATAATCAGCAGCATGATAAACTGTAATGTTGCAGCAATTAATTTAGTATAAGTGTTTGATCACGCTTTTAAAACTAAAAATTTGGCATATCTGTCGGAATCACCGAAACGTTTTTCTTTTCATGCTGCAATGCAATTTTTTTTTAGTTTCAAATCACAAAAATATGTAAATTACTAGTAAATGTTCCCATAAATGATACAAAAATATTTCTGTTTTTCTTTGGGAATACCTTTTTCCAGCGCATTGATAGATTTTGAGTTCGAGCAAATGAAAATACGCCCCAGAAACAAGACGCGACCCACTGTGCCGCCAGCAGGCGATCGATGAAATGCGAGGTAATTTGCTCCGACTGCCGCTAGAGAGAGCTGCTAGCGACCCTGCTCCCCGCCGAGGGCAGCCGTGGCCTGCGCTGGCAGTTCGCGTCTCGGCCGCTGGGAGCGCGCGCTTCGCACGGGCGATATCGAGCCCCGCGCGTGGGGGAGGCGAGGTGCGCGCTCTCTGCCGGCAGTCGCTGCCCGCCGCCGGCGCCGCGAGGTCGCTCCGAAGCCGTCGCCCCCGCGCCCGCGCCCGCGCCCGCGTCCCGCCCGCCCGCCCCGCCCCCGCGCCCTCGCCGCGGCCACGCGCGCCCACGCCGGGCTTCGAACCGCGGACCCGAATCTCGAGTGCGCGCAGCAGCGGAGAAGATGTCGCGTCGGATCTACGCTTGAGCCTTCTTCGCCCTCAAAATCACGCCGGGCTGAGCCAACAAGTACTCAAAGTGGGGGACATTGGGAGGTCTTTGATGTGATATAATAATAGCAACGAGTTACTCTGAATTTTTCTGGCTTACAAGAAGTTTAGACGCTTACATATAAAACCACATGTGGCCAGAAACGTTTTTAAAAATGTGCAAGGAAGAGAACAAGTACTCAAAGTTTCAAATTTCACATTTAGAATTACAATTGGATTGAAAGCAGTTTATTAGAAAGAGCTACAAAATTATTTACAATGAGAACTCATTACGATAGACACATGGAAGATAAAATGCAGACATTTTATTATTTTACTATCCGGTTAATAAATTGTCAGAAATATTGAATAAAGTATAAAAAAAATAGTGATATTGGAAGGGGATCTCTGGTCAACTACGTGTGCATTATTTTTCTTATACTGTGCATTGTGCGATTTTTATAGATAAGCCATGTTCTGATATCATGATAAAAGCGTGTTCTCCTATGGATTTCATTATTAGGCTTAATTAATACGCCTGAAACATTTTCCACACCAAGAACAAATCTTCGTGCTCCCCTTCTCATTTGACTGCAGTGTGTCTGTTCCTTGCCCTGCAGTTGGGGCGAAGGCCCATCGCAAAGCGTGGAATGTCGCTGAGTGCGTGTCAGTGCAAGTGAGTGAGCCTGCAGGCGCATGGGCGCTGCGAGGCGAGCGGAGCGGCGGGTGAGCGGCGGTGCGCGCCATGGGCCGGGCCGCGTCGGTGCTGCGTCGCGCCGCGCTCCTGGCTCTCCTCCTCGCCCTCGCCGCAGGTCAGACCCGCCCCCTTGCTCTCTTCTGCTCTCTGCTCTCGCGGCGGCCGGCAAAGGCCATCCCCGCATTGTGCACTGCGAGCGCTTTGTAAATCAGGAAAACATCACCCTTATCGTAAATATAATTGTCACCTTGTTGGATGCACTTACGATCGGAGACGTACAGCTATCCAAATTGTGACCATGTTACTGAATAACAATGTATTTTAATAATTACATTAATTCAAAGAATTGGTCGCCTCCACCGGGATTGCAACCCGCGCCTCCTGGTTTACGCCCAGCTGCTCTAACCCCTAAACTACCGAGAAAACCAACCCTTTGAACAGTTTTCACGACCGCTTAAATCGTAAATATCTATCGTAAATAACTATTCAGATATTCGAGTGGTGAAAGGCACATTTTATTTTGCGAATAGAGAAGGTTGCAACACGACATCCAAACGCCGAGGGGCGCAACTCTACGAGTAAAATGAGGTGGCTTTTACCACGTGTGTCATACACTATTTTTAGTCAGACTTACTGACTTTCCTTTTGTATTTATACAAATCACATAATGATTTATTAAGAGTAGTAGTAGCTAATGCGGTCAGACGATTTTTTTGTAGCTTTCACAGATTTATTTGAGCACTTGAACGTCGTCTCAGTTTTAGCATGAGTGATAAAAATTAAAATTTTAGCACTGTATGCATGCCCTGAAAGAATTGCGTTTAGTAGTGCCAGTCTAAAAAGTATTTTACGTAACGTGTACTGTAATACTGACATCGAATTCGCAAAACGATAAGCCACTCACCACGGCCGGCGTCTGTTAAGGATTAATCAGACAGCTGGCCGCCAAAAACAACCGAAACAAATACGCGGTAACTGAAGATGGCGAATGAATACACTTATTTCAAGAAATAGTATTCGTTGTTTTTATATTCGTCCTTACAACAAGATGAAAAAGGACAGTAACAACCGATAACACAGATAACAGACAAGGCTGGTTATTTGCTATTATTTGGCCTACTGGCCTAGGCGTTCTTAACTATAATATTAGTAGCTGGACTCGCGAGCACATTCCGGACTTTTTTAATCATCGTTTGGAAAAATAATATATCTTATTGTAATCAAACTTTCAAAGTTTCTGATAACCCACCCTACGGATGAGGGGTCTAAAAACGTAAAACAAACGTCCAAAAATATGTCATTTTGTAGGTTACAGCATAACATATAACTTGAATCCGCAACATGATTGCATGGATTAGAATGCTTTGTTTTTGAAGGACACACGAAAGCAATGAGTGATGTACTTCAATGAGTGCTGATGGTTGCATGTGCTCTTGGAGTGTTCCCTGTATTCTGGAAACTTTTTGTCTTAAAAATGTTTTATAAAGGTTAAGGGAAATTGTCTTGTCGTAAGTAAGTAGCACTTCTACACTTTATGGATTTTGTGTCAAAGGTTTCTTACAAATTGTGTAAAACCGTATTATATACATTACAAGCGTATTACATACATCGCCTATTACAGATGAAATAATGGTTATTTCTGGATATGTCAAAATATTTCAAAAGTAAATAATTCGAATCAATATATATATATATATATATATATATATATATATATATATATATATATATATATATTGTAACGGAACACGTCGTCCCCCGCGACGCGCCGGCATTCATCAACGTATGAGGCGTGAGGGCGGTTATACCCCACGAGAAAGATTCTAGCGTGGGTGTCACCAGCAACGTGCGACGTCCTCTCCGCCGCTCCGTCGCCGGGCCCTACCAGTTGTTCACTCTTAGTTAAGTTTTTCTCTCCCAGGAAACCCTACTTGGAACGTGGCTTAGGAAATCACACACATTCAATGATAGGCGCTACGATGTGCTTTAAAAAACAATTCATTAGACAAATATTTAATGATACAAAATTTACAAAATTTAATATGCAAACCTCTGCTTTGCACTATTATTTACATTCATCATAGTCATCAATGATTTTAACACTAATTAAGCGATCAGAATATAAGTCCTGACGCAACCAATTTTAATCTTCATTAAATAATCATACCATAAACTCCTACGCTACCAGCTGGCCGGAATTAATAGTACATCGGCTATAGCCACATTCTTACTCACTTCTTACAATCTTAACCTGTTTAATTTTATCTTACATTTTCTTTCGTAAATTTAACATAGATAATGGGAGGCTAGGAATGCCTTCCCACGCAAATTAAAATTTTAAGACAATTTCAATATAAATTTTAAGAAAATTTCCTTTGATTCTAACTGAAAAACAAACTTTCTAACAATTCTTGTTAATTTCACGGGTACTCACTCTCGTCAGACGTATCTCGGTGGTGTGCAACTCGGGATTCCGCTATTTCAGGCGGGGTGCTCGCAGGGTCGGAGTCGGGGTCATGGTCATGGTCATGGTCATGGTCATGGTCATGGTCATGGTCATAGTCATGGTCGTGGACCTTGAAGGTTCGCTCCGGGGCGAAAGGCAGCAATCCGTCTAGCTCGTACTGAAGCGACGGCGCCGGTGGTGGGCTCGTACGGCTCGCGGCGTTCCCCTGACGCAGCTCTCCTCCTCTCGGTGCCACAATTCTGATACCACCTTCTCGGATGCGCACAGAGTCGAGTTCCACTCACGTTTGGATTGTCCGTGACAAATTATAACGTTGATAGACTTCTCCTTTCTTGGATGTATTCACAGACGGCATTTGTTGGCGGTGTGCGGTTTGTACTGGCGATCTGGCCGTTCTTTTTAGTGTACAGCACACATTTCCACAATTATTAGCAAACCGAGCATCTTTCGACAACGAGTTTTCTCTCCGCTCCGGCTTGAGCCTACTGAATGTAATATTCACTGTTAGGGTCGGCCTTCGTGCGACAGTTACAGTTCAACTCGTCGTAACGCACAAACAACATTTGACTGCACAGCTCTCGGGAAGACTAGTTATTTTCACGAAATGCAAACCTTCCTCGCCACTTACGAATTCTGTAACACTGTCTGGCTAGACTTTCCTAATAGAAAATTCTTCTCGTATACTCATCTAGTGAAAAGAATTCGTCCTACTTCAACGACTTTTGAAAGAGAAGTATCTGTCTTACTTCCTCGACGTTTGAAAGAGAAAAGTTCCTTTCGCGAACCTTCAAGATGACCGTTTTCAGCCACCTCGCTTGATTGATGCCAACCAATGGCAATTTAGGGTCTTATCGGCCTTTGCCTCATTGGCTAACATCATCCTGGTCACAGGTTTGAACACAACCGTCGTTGCGCGTCATCCCCTGACGTCATCCGCGCGCGGTCTTCAAATGTCATGATGGCTACACCCTATGTATAGCCATCTCTCGATTGACATATGAGGGAAATGGGCTTGGTTAGGGAGAAACCTCGCTAGCCGACGGTAGGTCGGCGTCGAATCTCGCCATTCAGCGGGGGAAGATCATTGCCATTTTCCTACGAAAAACATACACTACACTTTCGGGACTTATGCTCTAAGCTGTTGACGCGCCTGGAATCACTAACCAACCAACCAATCGAAATGTATGCTTTGCAGTTGACCTGCATGCACTAGGGTAATACAAGTTAGTACTACGGAAACCTTTCTTACATGAATATTTTGGAGTACTTCGGTAGTACAATACATTGCTTGTAGCTGACTTTCGTAATTAGAGATATAAAATATATTGAAATCCTTATCAGAGGGAGAATAATATTTTCGCAAACAGCAAGTTAATATACATGTTTTCTTCCGGGCTGGTGGGCCGTGGTCCAATTGGCGTTGAACTGCCAAACGTTTCGCCCACGACTGCGGCGGGCATCTTCAGTGGCGAGGTCTCGGGCGAAGTGTCCGGGACGGCGGCTGACTCCAGCCCACCAGGACCACGGCCCACCAGCCCAGAAGAAAACATGTATATTGACTCCGGCCGTGAAAGACTTCAATGCTATAAATAGCAAGTTAATAGTTTTGAAGTTGTAAAAAAATATTAAATGCGAGAGTTACAAGAAAGACCTATTTATTGTTTTCGTTGTATGCCCTACATTCGGTTGATATCGAATTCCAAACTCTTTTATTTAAGACGTTTCTCTGTCTGCTTTACTTTTTGATCGCTCGGCACAGCCACATCTAGAAGTAGACACGATTTTATCTCTAAATCCCGGATAAAATTATCGGGTTCGTTTGCCTCTATCGTGGGATCAGTTTCAATTAGTTGGTCAACTATTGTACACTGTCTAACCAATGTTACCGGTTTTGGGGAGGGTTTGTTGATCTTGGATCATGTGTTTGAAGCTTTGAGCGAGGTACAAATGTGTCAGTGAAGGTGACTACATACACTGTCGTGTCTTTTCAAGTATTCGGTCTTTCTTAGAATTGGACACGCTGAAACGATATGATCAATGCTCAATTCTACTTGTTCCTTGCAAATACCACATTTATCATTTTGGAACTCTTGAGAACCGCTCTATCATAATGTCGTGTTCTCAATGCCTGATGTCGGGCAGCTATTACAATTGTCTCCAATTCTGGCTTCATTCGTCCCCTATTAAACCAATAAATGATTAATTTTTATTGATCTGAATCTTTTCCATTCTTTTTAGACATTGACCATGGAGTGGTTTGTCTGTCTAGATTTTTTAATATTTTTTAATTTTTTTGTCTTCCATAGTCTTCTTCACAATGCATTTTGCTATGTTCTTGGACTTAATGACCATCCTAATCACAATACCTGTTTCCCATTCTTCGGTTGGACTAAATGATCATCCTCATCACAATACCTCTGTTTCCTACTCTTCGGTTGGATTTAATGACCATCCTCATTGACCTAGTGTGTCATTTTAATGGCTGACTATATACTTTCCCATCCCGACAATTGCAATGTGCCAGAAGGCTTCAAATTGTCTGAGGCCTCGTTCTCCTTCCTCACGTGACACGTAAAGCCTATATACAAGTACATCAAATGGAGGGAGGGCGACATGATGCATTGTAAGGTGTTTTCTAGTTTTTCGGTCTATACTTTAAATTTATTGATTAGTCCAGTTCACAACTCTGAAACTGTATTCGGCTACAAGCACCACCAAACTATCTATTGCAGATATTTTATTCCTGAAGTACAGAGTGAACTGCAGGACAAATCCAACTCTTCTATAATACTTGCTGAAAATTCCTTCTTTCATTGTGTCGTTTGAGATGTACCCACATACTTCAACGCCCAGGTATTTATAAGTTTTATCTGCTTAAGATCTTGGATCACAGTGTGCATATCAACTTTAATTTTCTCTGACTTTGTCATTTTGCCTCTCTTCAAATTAACTTTTGCCCATTTGTCAAGACCAAATATCATGCAGATGTCATTGCTAAAATCATTGAAAACAGACAGCATTTGGTAGAGAATCGCTTTAATCTTAGAAAACATTTAAGATCATCCATGTGATAAAATATGATGCTGCTCTTTCAACACCATGGAGCTTGTAATCAAAGTCAGTTGCGACAACTGGTTACATAGTGGGACCAAACTATTGCAGAACAGTTGAGGGGATAGAGAATATTCTTGGAAAATTCCCCTGTTAATCTGAATACTTCTTGTTTCTTCTACTTTCTTTCCGCTGGGAGTTAGTAACCTGGAACTCCACGTATTCATAATACCCTCACAAAACTCAGTAAGTCTGGGATGAAATCGATAAATCTCCAAGGTATTCAAAGTCCAATCGTATGGTATACTGTGAAAGGCCTTCTGAAAATCAATGCAAGCCAATATCAATGTTTAAATTACGTTTTTGTTTTCTTACTCACTCAAGATTACTTTATTTAGTAGCAAGATTTCCTTTCAACCGTAGGAATCTTTACATCCTTTCTGTTTAACTGCAACAGATGGTGCTTGTCTAGATGTCTGCAGATATAATTATTATTATTATTATTATTATTATTATTATTATTATTATTATTATTATTATTATTATTATTATTATTATTATTATTATTCAAGCTACACCGTAAGCGAGTGCTAGGTTGGAGTCAGTGGATGGATGGAGGCTGGCCGCTGTTCAGCCTGGTCGGCTATTGAGGAAGCGAAAACTCTTATAGTTTGTATCCGCGGCTAGAACCGTACGCAATCCTTTCTTCTTTCTATACTTTGACTCATCCAGAGAGTCAAGTGATGGGATGCCCTCTGGAACGTACCCAGTAGCGTGGAAAATCTCCGACGATTGTCGGAAACACGAGAAACAGCTGACAAACTGGGAGACGTCAAAGGCGCCACATGTGTCTTGGATCAAATCGAGTATCAAAAGTAATGGTGCTACTGCAGCAGACAATCTTTCTAGTTCCATATGCCTCTACTTAGCCAGTTTCATTTCACTCTACCCATTTTCATTCTCCTCGTGTTTCACTATTATCACTCACGGGCTTCGATTGTCTTAGTAGTTCAAGGGCTCCATTAAAAATTATTATTATTATTATTATTATTATTATTATTATTTTTATTAAATGTTATAAATAGTAATGTACGTTTTGTGTCACTACGTTGACTAAACCCTGTATTACTATGTATACAGAAAATTAAAGTACTTCGAGCCTTAGATAGTTTCTCATTTTACATCAAGGATGAGTATCGTTCGGCCGTGAGGTGACATTTTACCCGAAAAATGAGATAAATAGCGAATTTGGTTTTTTAATCTTCAAATAACTCTAGACTTTTCTGAACATTTTGATATACTAGTTAATAAAAAAATGGTTTATATTATTTTATTTTATTGCATTTTGGTTGTTCATTAACATAGACATCCTGACGATTCAGAAATTCGACATAAACAGATATAGTTCTGAAACTATGGACTCACGAAGGCTGTGATTTTCGTACTTTCATCTTTGGTTATCCAGTTTATCTATTTTGGTGAGCATATTGTTCTTTTGTGTTTTTAAAGTTAAGCGTTATTTTCTCTCCCTTGGGATAAATGGTGGGAGAGCCTGGTGAGTGAAACAAATGTTAATTAGTTCATCTCAATTTGAACGTACGCTTCCCGAAAGCGACAAGGTGAACGGAAGTTCTAGCCTTACCCCTGCCCTTGACAGCTTCTACCCTCTACGCACCACCCCTATTCTTGAGCAACACCCCCTGAATATAGAAAGCCTCCACACCGAGTTTGTGACATCGTGTAATGGCGACCAGGGTAGTCCAAGGCAACTGCGTGATTTGCACATGGTTAGTTGTTTGGGTAACAACGGTGTGTTGGTATTCGAAAGTTGCGAAGATTCTCGGCCAATAATTCCAATCGGTGAAGATTTTCAGTGTTAATTTTAAGTATTGGTGCGAGCATATCAGTGATATTTCTTATAAGAAGCCATATAGATGTGCTGTACCAAGCTGCTGTGCGTCGCCGTGGATATTAAAATGAGGGTCTAAAGTCCATGTATTTGGTTTCCCAAAATATTGCGACGAAAATGGCTTGCTCTACATCGACGGAATTTCATTTTTCAATTTCACAGGTTTGCCACGCCACTTCATGGGAGTTATATACTGTGTGAAACACTTGTGTATGAAACGACGAAAAATAATGTTTAAATTGAGTGTGTCTCAATTAAAAATATGTGGTGTCTTCTGTATTTCTTGACTGACCTACCTATCATTCTAGAAAAGAAACAAGGTGATAAACATCAGCAGAAAAGGAAAGGAGACGGAAGAGCTCCCAACCGGTCGCTATCGATACTCCTAGTGTGGTTTCCCATCAAGTTTATAAACAACAGTTTTCTCGTATAACGTTGGAAGATTTGATGAATAATTTGAGGAAAGTTACAGTGTCTCCCATTTGGACAATTGTTAAACAAAGTGTTGATTGTGTTTCCTTTTTAAAACTAGTGTAGAAACCTCATCAAATCATTTATCTTTCTGTAGTTGTAGATAGTGCTTTGAATATTCATTTATTCAGAACAAATGCTCCTGTGACGAAAATAAGAAATCAAAGTTTTCCAAGAAACATTAATAATATTCATTTAATTTCAGGGTAAATCCCGAGTTTAGGGTGGCACGGTTCCTTTGATTCACTGATTCGGTTCATTAGAAGAGAATCGACTCCATGAACTGAATCCTTGTTTATACGTAGTATTCGCGTGTAGTTAAGTTTATGATGTTACAGCAATAAATATAAAAAAAAAATCTATTATTTATTTTTTAATTTTAAAAAAAAAAATAATATATAAAAGTGAACTCACGTTTCTTCTTCGTATTTCGGCAATTAATTTTGATTATTTTTATTTCTGAAAAAAATAATAGTTTTTACGAAATGAAGGTTAAAAATGTTTAATAAAAATAAACAAATAACTCACCTCTGAACTTATGTTATATATTTTTTTAATGCTATTACAAAAATTAAGCCTTCTAGCTATCCGGTTTAAAAAAATGATTAACTCTTAGATGGGTAAATCCTTCATCTTTAAGACAATCATAAGCCTTCCAGCAATCCGAAATCACAATAGATTTCGGCTTGATGTAATTCTTAATGATGTCCAAGAGTACATCCTTGCTACGACATTCAACGACCTTGAAAAAGGACCGAGAGGAACCCCTTTCCACACCACCAAACACCCATTTCCCTTCCACTCTTTTGCCCCTATTGTACTTCCTTTTACCAAACTTACTCTCATCAATTTCAACCTCAACACCTCTCCACCCAGTGGTTGATTTTCATCTTCAAGCACTTAAAACATAACTCTCGACAAAAACTCATCCAATCAGTAATTGTACTCTCACATACACCAGCATCCAAACATATATGTTCAACCTTTGCTTCCATCACCCACATGTAGGTAATGAGAAGCACCTTCCATATCTCCATGTGACTCCTCTCAAACCAAGAATCCTTTCGCACAGACATTTTCACACAATGAGCATTCTCGCCTCTCACTCTTCAAATCCACTCATAACCATCTATCCTATCCTTTCTCTCAGTAAATTTCAAATCTTTTTTGCACACACTACATACACGTCGAGACGCAAGCAAACCCACTTTCTGACACCACTGGATCACATTCAAAGTTCCCTCTCGGCGCAAATCATAAATAAAACCAGCATTCATACCTTCCATCTCAGTAGACACACAAACCTATTTAAATAAGACTTGAAATGCGAAAAAACACACAATTCCACGCCAACAAACTATCAATCTCGGGACTTCTCATTAACGAAACAAATTCTCATTTAACATTGAACATAAATAACTCAGTTGTTATAGTAACAACTAAATGTATTAATAGAAACTGTTTAATTATATTTATATTTCATTTCAAGCAGGAAGCAAACTCACATTTTAACATTTTAACATTTTAAATGTCGTGAAATGTTATTTTAAGTATGAATTGATATTTTGTTTCGTGATGAAATGATTCTTAATTGCAAAATGTATATCTTTATATGGCTTTGACCCGTAGTAATATTGTATATATTTATGCTTTGGCGTAAGAAATTTAATCAATGCCAACAAAATTATTGTCGATCACTCAACCAGTGATTCAAGTGAACCGCGCAACTATAAACATAGGAATCGCGAGAAATAATGAATCATAAAAGGAACCGTGCCACCCTAAACCCGGGATCAACCAATTTCAGATATGTTTTTGATTAGAAGAATATTTTACAGAAGATAACTGTGTGTCTGAAAATGTATCGGAGATTGAAATACCCAGCCATAGCATCAGCACATAGCGGCTGTGGTGACTTGTACCAATATGATTATAGATACGAGTACATTGCTTTCTCAGCACGAAAAGCCTGATACGAATAAGTAGCCACCAGATCAGACTAACCATATCATCCAGGCCTTTACAGAATTATTAATTCAGCTGCCCAATCGGCAATCTCTAAATCTTCGGGAATTTTTCGAAACTGCCAGGCATGGTTTAATGAAAATTGCACGTTAGACATCAAAGAAAAAAAGGAAGCATTTAGAAAATATAACAAATTTATAGCGATAGAACTCGGCATATTATATAGGAAGTCTAGAGCTAAAGTCCGCTTAACTCTTAAAAATGCTATGCGACAATCCTTTAAAGATTTTACATCTTCTGTTATTTTTCAAACTCCGTCCACAACAATATGACATAAAATAAAACAATTTGTGGTTCATATTCAGCTAACTTACCCCCAGCATTAGAAGATGAATATGGAATAAAATATAGTGGCTCTCAAGACATCTACAATGCTCTCGCAGTTTCATTCGTCAACAATTACAGCAATAATAACTATGAATTTCGTAAATTAATCCCCTCTATATCCCTAGCTACCGAAAAAAAATCCGAACCTTCCTAAGTAACAAGAGTTATCCATTTAACCGTCAATTTTTTAATGGATGGGCTCCTTCATGTTTTAAAAAATAGCAAAAACTCCGCGCCAGGTCCGGATAATATTCCTAATATTTTCGTGAAGAATCTTTCTAAATGTGACATTGATTATCTCTTAATGGCATATGGACCTCCCAATCCTTCCCTAAGCATTGGAGTGAAGTGCTTGCAATTGCTGTACCGAAACCAGATAAATATCCATCTAAAACCAACTATTTTAGACCAATATCACATACTCAAGTTAATTAGTAGAATTAGTTAAGTAGTTAAATTAGTAGAAAAAAGGTTGCCAACCGTCTCAGATTGCTCCTAGAAACGAGACACTTGCTATCTAATTTCAAAGTGGATTTCGCGAACATAGATCAACCAACGACCATCTAAAGCATCGACACAGAAATTCGTGATGCACTAGCACTCAACCAACGTGCAATTGATGTTTTGCTTGATATTGAAAAGCTTATGAAGTGATTTATAAACCTCTACTACTGCGTAATCTCATCTCAATGAACATTAATTGTAACTTATTGGCTTTTTTGAATAATTTTCTGCAACATATATGTGTATACGCATGTTTGATAAAATATCATCATGCTAGGTATGCTCCTGTTTTTGATCGCAATTAACAACATAAGTAGTATCATAGAAACTCCAAGTAAATTATTTATCTTCGCTGATGATATTTCCATTGTAGAGATCTCCGCATAACAACTAAAATAATCCAAGAAAACTTGAACAAAATTGAAACATAAGCAAGTTCTTCTAGTCTCTTGTTTTAAAGAACTAAATAGGAATTTATTTTTGTCTTCAGAAGCTCAAATATTTTTAATGAAAATCCTGCCCTCTTTATTGGAGACCACCACATACGTATAACGTATTGTTGTAAAATCTTGGGCATGACCTTCGACCAAAAGCACACATGGAAGAAGCGCATTTCACTCCTAAATGCCGAATGCAAATCCAGGCTGAACATATTGAAAATATTAGCATCTCGAAAATGGGGAGCAGAGTTGAATTAATGCTTATCGTTCTATTCAAGCCAAATTAGATTATGGAATTGTTATCTACAGATCACCTAATAAATCTACACTACAGACGCAGGATACTATTATAAATTCAGCATGTCGAGTAAGTTTAGGAGCCTTTAAGTCAAGCCCTATTAACAACCTTATTGTAGAAACAGAATTACTCCCATCTATTTGCAACATAAAAACGATGACTAAAAATTGGCTACTCAGCTTTAAATGCTTCAACTAATCCGACCTTCAAATATATCTTCAGCCCTCTTGAAACAGATTACCATTCAATTCATGTGAAGTATCCCAAACCACTTAGGGAAAGAATTCCAATTTATGAAGATCAATTGAATATTGAAGCCCCTCAGATTATACAAAGAAAGATTCACTCTATCTCCCCGGGCAATATTTTAAACCTGAGGTTAATATAATGATTGCACAGATTCCCAAATCTTGAATTTCTCCAAAAAATTGTTACATTCCATCTGAATGCTCTTTATGAAGACTACCATGATTTAAAAAAAGTACACACTGATGGATTAAAATATGAAAGCAAAGCGAATTGTGCAATTGTTTCCACAACACCTCACAATAACATTAATTTCAGGTTACCGGAATATTTTTCTAGCTTCTCTTGCAAAGCCTGGAACATTCTGAAAGCCATTGAGTTAGTTTCCCAAAATGGAAAAAACCGCAAAACAGTGATTCACTCAGACTCTATGGCTTCCGTGAATGCAATTGTCAACAGATTATCTAAAAACACTATAATCTAAAGAATACAAGAACTTTCATCTACCCAAATAAACAGCTGGATCTTCATCTCTATCGTTTGGATCCCAGCACATAAAGGTATAGGAGGGAATGAAAATGCAGATACGGCGGCCTAAAAAGCAACGTCATTACCAACAACGGACGACAATGTGAAAGGAGTTATCTCCGATATCAAAGTATACCTTAAAATATAGGTATGAAGCAGAGGAATGAAAAATGGCTGACTACTTTCTCCAAACTTCACCTCGTAACGAAACCCGTTATCAAACCCGCACTCCCTCACCTCCGTCTCACTAGATTCCAACAAGTCCAAATTACCAGACTACGTTTTGGCCACTTAAATCTCTTCCACATTCACCTAATAAAAGAACTTACCCATTACCCTGTCCTAAATGTTGAGTCCAAGTATCTACATCCCATATTATTCTGGAGTGACCTGAACTTGCTCATATAAGACAGTCCTTAAACAAAAGATTCTTTTTTAATTACTTCTCCTCCTCAGCTGAATGTATAAAAGTCTTACAACTTTTAAAAATCTAAAAAATTGACACCTTACTTTAAATCCACCCTTTACCTACATCTCATCCAGTACAGCCCTTCTAACATGTAATGAATATCAAAGGCATATGCATTGTAAATAAATAAATATGTGTATCCATCCCAATGATGCAAATACCAAAACCATTGACCCTTTATTACAATTTCATGTTTGTATGAACTGTATATAATTGTGTAATGAAATAATTGTAAAACTTGTGTAAACTCTAAATTGATACTCGTGGTCGCTTATGACCCAGTTGTTGAACAGCGACCTGAAATAAATTTAAAAAAAGAACAAATAATTTCTTATGACTTTAGGATTTAAAAATATATATTTTTGTTAAGCAGCCTGAAATATGTTAAGACTTTCTACTAAGACTCAGGTAGTTAAAAAACTTCCTAAAAGATTTTGATTTCTGCGCTAATAGCAATTATTTTCTTGGTACTTTCTTTTTAAAATGGAATCGGCATCTCATGTAACGAAAGATTGATTTACAACTGTTTCAAAAACATGGTTTTCATTACGTTCTAGCCCTGAAGGTTGAATATGAATTCAGACATGCTCTCCCAACCCTCGTAGCCGATGGATGCTGGTTTAGTGTCCCTTCTGTTAGCAGCAAGACCAGAGCTTCTGATGGGTGTGATACAAAATAACTGTCTTTTATGAAAGGCTTAACATTATTTATTAGTTTGCAGGTTGCAATGCGAATAAATTTCATTGTAGAATTTTTCAAAACAGCGGTACGAGATGTATATTTTCTTTCTCATACTTTAGAGAGAATTAAAATTCGCAATCACTTAAAAATTAAAACTAAATGCAACTAAACTTCAATTTGCAAATTTAGTTCAGTAATTAGATTTCTTTAGTTCACCGTCAACACTTTTGATGTATCTGACGGAAGAATAAATAATACTCACATAACATACTTGTGCATTTCGTTGCGCATAATTTACTTTGTAACGCATGCAATGCACGCAGTGCCAATATTCTAATTTAAATGGTCAACATAGCGCATCTGCCATCCTCAGTTGTACTCAATGCATGGGAAACCAAGCGAAGATATGACACTTTCTCTTCTATTCGCTATGATTTTACTTTGAACAGTTACATTGCAGCTGGCATATATGATTCAGTCAGTGGTGACCCAGGTGTCTTTGGTTAAGAAAAGCACGGTTCGACATCAAACGAGAAGGACACGAGTTAATTTTTGATTCAATTTATTATTTTATTTATTTATTTTTTTATTTATTTTACGTAAAAAAACAGTTAAAAACTGCGTATGACGTGCTATGGGGAAAAGTGAATTGTGTGCACATTTTCAAAACTCTGTGATCCCTACACTAAGTCATATACTACTTAAATTTTGAATTTTGAAAGGGAGAAAAAAAAAGAAATGTAATTAAAGTTCTTACTTCTTATCTGCTTAATAACTGATACAGTCCTCATAAGAGACTTCAGAGTTCTTAGCTTTGAAACTCGAGAGTGCGTATGCAGTTTACCGTTACCATCCCATGGTTTGTTTTGGCACGATAACACAACGGCACAATCTGACGAAGCATTCCACAGCACGATGACTACTGATTGAATACAACTCAACTGTAAACTTCTCCGTGACGGTCAAACACTTCATCTGTAATGAAGCTGTATCATAATAACTACCATTATGCAACGAGTTGCAGCTAGTTAATAAGAAAAATACACAATGAGAGTAGAAATATGACATTTACTATAAGAAGAAATCAACACTTATAATTCAAATTTATATTTGCATAACGTATGTCACACAATAATTGTTTCTTGATCTCTTTAAGGGTTAGAGTATTCAATTATATAATCTATTTATTTAAATAACAATTAGATTAGAATATTTTAATGTAATAATTATATTTACATATTTTGCTATTAATTAAAGGAATTTAAACAAGTTTTTAATCCGTTACACCTTTTCTTTCATTGTCTTGAATTGTATATCATTTTATTTCACATCATATATAAGTAGAAACCATACAACTGACCTACATGTGCATTAATTGTCAATATTGATTACTGCATTCACTTCTATTATCGGCTCTTAGTTTCCTTCTCAGTGTTATCATCCCATCTGCCAACGAATTAGCATACGCAAACTCATTCAGGCGAGCGCGCAATGAATGAGTTCAACATTCATCAACAATCATCATTTTCTGTGCTCGCGGGACTCTGAACAGTAATAGCTCAACTAAAATGCCTTATCAACTCCAAAAGCCGGCTATCCCTAACAAATGCCTTTACAATTTATAAAGCAATAGTCAGACCATTAATGCTTTACGCATGTCCCATCTGGACCAATGCATCTATTTCTAACATTAATAAACTTCAAATTGTACAAAATAGATTCCTCAGATTAGCAACACATGCCCCATGGTTCTTCTCTAACGCCCAACTTCATAAAGAACTGAATATATCACCGATCATCAAACATATTGCCCATTTTTCCAATAATTTTTACTCCAACCTAAATACAATTAACCGTCCACTAAAACCTGGCCACTATAATTGACTTCCCTACTAGAATTAAGAACAGATTTCCTTCCGAAGCGTTCTTGAACATTTTCTCTTCTAATTGTTCACAGTAGGGGCTCTTGTAGTTTCCTACACCTATAGTAAGGTAGTTTAGTTTTAAGTTTTTAGTGTTAAGTTTAGCATAATAAGTAATGTAAGCAGTGCAATGTAAGCCAGCAAATGTACACGAGATAGTAATTTAGTACTGATCTGTGTAATTTCCAATCACTCAATAAATAAATTATAAAAAAACAAAAACTCTAAAAAGTTCTTTTCGCGGAGCTAAACAGCACAACAGAGCTCGGTCATTTCGTCTGCAGTGCGGCTTCAAGCGCGGCTCCCACCGCTGGAAAGTCGTGAAGGTCTCCGGCGTTTGGGAAGGCCATTCCGCAAATCCCAAAGAATCCTGCCGCTCCCAAGTCGAGCACACTCCCCAACCCCCGTAAACTGCCTTCGCGTCCGTCGCCCACTCGCGGCTTGTCCACAGGCTCTGCTCTGTCGCTCGTCCTTCTCCTTCAAGTTGATTGATCATTTATGCGCTTTGGACAAAGACTTATTTTCTTAGAGTTCAACTGAAAATCCTCTTAAGGAAAATGGCATTGATGATTTAAGAGACTACATAACATAAAGATATAACCTATATTACATAAAGATATAACTCTCCGTCCCCTTCTTTCTTTCCTTTCTTTAATTCTTCTTCTTTCATTTCTTAAAATGTATTTTAAAATGAGGTAACTATGTTAATTCTAATTTTATATTTTTCTTGTACCAGAAAACTGATGATGATGGCTAAGCCATCGAAAGCTGCTATTTGTGAAATAAATACTATTGTTGACAATGACAACGCCTTCAATCATTCCAACTACAACTATAAACTTGATTTAAGATATTTGTCCTTCAAATAAAATTTGTTGTCGATAAATAGTTATTTCATTATTGTCAGATACATTTTTTGAAAATTTTAGTAGTTTTCGTGCAATTATGAGTGCAATATTTGCAATTTTTAAAAAATAACAAAAACAATATTTTAAAATGTCTTCAAATATGTTTATTAATATTTTGGTACGGTTTGTACCAAACGAGCCCTACATAATGAGAAAAACGCCATATTGCTCTATTCTTGTGATTTTTCAAGAATTACAAACAATTAAGTTTTTTGACTTGTCTCTCGCTTTGGTAATATTTACACTAGAGACGATTTCTTCACATTATTGTATGAGTACATGCGCTTTGAATAAGGTCTCATAAAATATATCGAAAATTAAACTTTTCTGTTAAAATGAGTAGAAAATTCCAAACGGATAGTGCTAACGGCACTATTTAATGTGACGTAAAGTTTATTATTTGTATTCTTTTTTTAATTACACAAATGTATTTTTTAAATATGTCTTACACCGTTAATATGCACATTTCCATTTTGTATACATTATGACATTTGTGAGTGAAAGTGCTTTAAATGAGTTTAAATGAAGTTTTTCGAAAAGTCAATAGATTTTTACAAAAAAGAGCTTCATATTTCGCTTTTTCGGTAATGCTTAATCGCCATTTTCTTAAAAAAAGGGCTTCAACTTTTTCAATGAAAATTTCTAATTAGAACAAAGTATTATTCTTCTTTAATATTCTTGAAGTAGTATTTCGGGTCTACTATTAAGAAACCGAAAAGTTGAGAAAATGTAAAAAAAAAATACTTTGTGCGATGATAGATGTCAGCTGGCGAGAGAATGGAGGAAGACCGTAAAGCCTGTCCACTCCAAAGAAATGAGAAAAATTTGTTACGAGAAAATCTGTGCATTTGAGTAATATCTATCTATCTATCTATCTATCTATCTATCTATATATATATATATATATATATATATATATATATATATATATATATATCGTCGGCATCGCAGAGCCAGACCCCAGCGGGCTTCTTGCCCGAGCGACAAGGTGATCACTCACGGGGCGAAATTTGACGCGGCTTTTACAGGCTACAGCCGAATGCTGTACGAGCCTTGCTGACGTCTCCCAATAAGCACCAGACTGCCGAATGCGGTCAATCGCCGTCTTACTCACGACAGGGGCGAAAATTCCAACGAAACTCCATTGCGGAATGCGGCCAATTGCCGTCTTACTCACGGCAGGAGCAACTATCCAAAAACTGCCGAATGCGGCCAAGCGCCGTCTTACTCACGGCAGGAACAAAAAACTGCAACATTAACAACATCAATTAGTAATGCACAGTACAAAAATGGCACTCCGCAACAATTTCGGAGGCCATTACCATCTAAACGCTGCATATAGCCGGAACGTAAGCTACGAACAAAATACAAACAGAGTAAACCTGCTACAAAAAAGGCTAATTCAAACAATCGTCAAGCTACAACAAATATGCAAAATAAAAGATCCAATTCCATAACATAAAAGACCATTGTTGCCCAGATCAGGCTATCATGCACTCATACACATATTTAAAACGACAACATAATATGATTCTGGAAGAATCATGCTTTTCAAAAACAATAGTAATGGCTCTTAATTACGAAAAAGAATGCGCCAGGCACGCTATACAACAAGCGAATATTACAAAACATAGGCAAAATATCAAAGGGCAAATGAATATTGTAACGGCTAATAAGGAGCCGGATAGAAGTACTACATGCCAAAAGGCAAGTAACTATTGTAACGACTCGGAGGGAGCCGGGCATAGAATGCGGGAAACTAGCATAACGGCTCGGAGGGAGCCGGGCAGATAAGGCGAAAAAACATTGTAACGACACGGAAGGAGCCTGGCTCAAGAGGTCGCTTGTGCGCGGGGAGCGCACGTCTTTTATACCAACCCCAGAAGGGGTGACACTGTGGCATTGGAGGGGAGTAGCGGGGAAATATCGATACAGCCACAGAGTAGTATAGACCTCTTTGCCTAAGAGCTTGTACACTTAACGCCTGAAAGAGTAGGCAGCACGCGTAGCGTGCCGGCTATTATGGCGGCCTCTGGTAGAAATGCAAAGAATCATACTAATGATAAAGATAATATTTTGTTTTGCCATAAAAATCTTAATTCTAGGGCTACAAAGCCAAACGAGGTGTCCATACAACCTTAAATGTACTCTAAATTGCGGATTTTGTTGTTAGAACCCGCTACAATCATTGGTTTTCTTACAATAAGTGAAAACCTGTTTTGAAACTAGTGAAAAGTCTTACAAAAAATGACAATTTTTTTCTCAGCACTCAATAAACCAAGAAATCAGATCTTACTAACAAATTTTTAGGTTTTTGGAACCTTCTTATGGCCATTAGATCACAGTTTGATCTTTGCAAGTTATCATTTTTGAGAAAATTACAGATGAAAAATTACCCATATACTAGCATACTTAATCTAGTTACAGGACAAGAGCTTAGAAACTATGGATGCACAATCTTCTAGGTATACCTTCTCGGATGACTGTTGACATCTAACAGCTGATGTAACGCCAATATTCAATATTTGTGATCACTTAAATTTCCAAATTTAACAACACCCATCCAGGGTCTGATGAGTCTGCTAACCTGAGTTTGCAAGAATAGCAAAGGCTAGTATTTTTAGAGCAACTCACATTGGTTGGAAAACAAATCAAAAGAGATTATATGCTTATGTCAAGATATTTGAGCGCGAGGAATAACTGTTGTCTTCTATTGGCAACCAGATTTTCACATTACAAGAAATGTAATTGTCCAACACTGATACTTCAATTGAATACCATCAGTAAATAAAGATTTCGAAGAAAATTATTGTTTCTGACCAGCAGAACCTGGCAGCTGTCTTGCCCTCTCTCTCTCTTTCCTCTTTCCTCTTTCTCTCTCCCTCTCTCTTTTGACTCTAACTTTTCCCTCTCTTTTCCATCTCTCTTTCCCCTCTCATTTCCCACTTCTCTCTTTTTCCCCGTCCTATTCCTCTCTTTTAATCTCACTTTTCCTATATATTTTTCTCTATTTTTGCCTCTGTCTTTCTTTGCTATATTTTCCCCTTTCTCCTTCTTTCTATGTGACTCCTTCTTCCCTCCCCCTTTTCTCCCTCTCTCCCTTTTCCTCCTGACTTTCCCGTCTCCCTCTTACTTTGTGTATCCCCCTCCCTCTTCTTTCCTCTCACTTTTACCGTCTCTACCGCATTCTCTTTGTTCTTTCTTTCCATCTCTCTCTTCCCCCTCTCTTTTTTCTGCCCCTTTCACTTTTTCACCTTTATCACTTTTCCCCTTTCCTTTTTCCACCTCTCTTTTCTTCTTTTTATTATCTCTTTTCTCCTCCCCCGTTTTCCTCTTTTAACAATTTGTTAATATACTGAAGATCTCTCACAGTCATCTCATCCACTAATTCACTTTTCATATTTGGAGATTTAAAAAATTTCTGTTCAATTTTTTAAAAATATTCTTTTCTACAATCGTTGTCCTGACAATAACGAACACGGAAAAAAGAAATTGAAGACAATTGTGTTGGCAATACATGTAACAGTTAACAATTGTTTTCTTCATTATTGAGTCGTCCGTTTATATTGCTAGTTGAACACGTGGTCGAAGGATACGCACGGTTTCTGGCATGGAGTGGCTGTAGCACGTGGTCCTCACACAGCACGGTTTTCATTCGCTTACGTTCGGGCCGTGGCCCTGGTCAGACGTGCGTGCAGTGGACCCGTGTGCTGCAGCAACTCCATGCTTGCTTGAAGCTAACCGTCTCGTTTATTAGTAAGGTGTGTATAGTTTATATTACTTTGGTTTTATATTACTTTTCTTTTTCACATATGTTAATTTAGATATATATGGTGTTATTATAAATAATATTGTTCAGATAAGTTGTCTGCATTCCTTGTGTTGTTTGTGTTTACTGTAGCCCTGAGGAAGGAAGTATATATTCCGAAACGTAGGGAAACTAATTTGTTTTATTAATTGACCAATCCCGTGATCCACAGCCCACAATTTATTAATAGTCGTGAATTTTACAGTGGTGTGTGTTTCTTTTTGAAAATTGTCTTGTGATAACTGAAGGCTGACAGGTCTGTGAAACATGGCATTGAAAGCCGCGTGTTTGTGGGCAGATGGATGTTGGGATGTGTTGTAGATGACAGTGTCTGTATGTGTGGGCTTTCAAAAAACATTGAAGGTGTGTTTGTTGTCTAACCTAGAGATTGTTAGGTTTAAGAAATTAATTGATTGATTTTCATTTTCTAGTTCTGTAGTGAATTTTATGGATAGGTGTCTGGAGTTAAGAAACTCTACGAAGATGTCGAGTTGTCTTGTTGTACATAGAGCTACTGTCATCGACGTAGCGGTATCAGTACGTTAAATTTTGAAGAAGAGGATGTTGTGTCAAACACGACAATGCGGAGTGAGATCAGATTGTACAGTTCTGTTCGTATTGGTACGGGACATGTAGCTTTGTCAAGGATATTTTGTAAAATTAATTTACAGTCTTGAGTCGGGGTACTTGGGAATAAAAGCTATAGCCGAATAAGGGGATGAAAAGTTCCCCCAATCCAAATCGATAATCGCGAATCTCATACGAAAGAGAATACAAAATGCCGTAGATTCACCAAAAATCAGCCTCCTACCAATTGGGGTAGTATGGTAACAACCGATGCTAATTCTTAAACATTTGTTATGAATAACATCGTTTTTTCGAAGTTCTTTCTTGCTGGCTGATTGGTAAATCTGAGAGTCTTAATCAAATTTTACTCTGACTAACGACTTGTTAAATAAATGTTACGTAGTAGCTAGTCCTGGTCTAAAACCAAACTGATTGTCACTTATCACCCTATTTTTGTTCAGGAACCATCTGAGTCTTTTATACATTATCTTCTCTAATATTTTGCGGATATTGCATGTAGGTGAAATAGGTCCATAACTGTCAGCTGTATGTGCTTCTTTCCCAGGTTTCAAGATGAGAACAACAATAGATACTTTCAGATCTTGGGAAAAACCTTGCTTTCCCATTTGAAGTTCTATAACTTAAGTAATATTTCTTTGCCAAGAGTGGGAAGGTTTTTGATACGAATATTTGGGATATTATCTGGACCGGGAGATGATTTGGTAGTATGGTTGAGAATATCTCGGAGTACATTTATAAATATAAGATCATTGATGTGGTTTGGTGTATATTTATCTTCATATTTATCCAGTAAATCGTTATTTTCGCCGGCATTTTTATATAATTGAAAAGCTTGAGAGAAATTCAGGTTACTGATATTTCTAATTAATTTTTTGAGTGAAGTGATGAATGACACAAATTTCTTCCCAGAGTTTGCCTTACTTTTTTTGATAATTCTTCTGGATAGTGCTCTTGTTCTTTTATATTCGATTTTGTTTGTATCATTTTTTGTTTCTTGTCTGTTAAATGCATCGTTGGATTTCTTAATGGCTTCTTTATAATCGTCATTCCACCATGGCAATGACTTATGTTTGTGGGATGGTGTGTACATTCCAATTGATTGATTCGCTGCATGTTTAATTATATCTGAGAAGTTGGCATCCACATTCTCATCCATGGGGTGATTGAAGTCAAAATAATGAGGGGACTTATTGATTGAATCACTATATTTTTTTCCAGTTAGCTTCGCTAAATTTCCATTTTTGGATGCCGTAAGTATGCACACCATATGAAGAATCAACTTTGGTGAAAACTGGAAAGTGGTCACTATCGTGAGGAGTCTCTTCCCCCCCACCAGCTGCATTTGTGAGCCGGATTAGTTGAGCTGAGAGTGAGGTTGATAATACTAAAGTTACCACTACTTATATTTATGTGGGTAGGTTGACCATTATTTAACAAGATCATGTTAGTATCCTCAATAACTGTTTCTAGCTTCATTCCTTTTGGTTCATTAAAACAGGATCCCCATAATTTGTTATGAGAGTTAAAGTCACCCAACAATAAGAACGGTTTAGGAAGTTGTTTTGTAATATTACATATCTCTATGGATTCATATGCATAACTGTTAGAAAAATAAATATTGCAGATGCAAATGTTAATTGGGAATGAGATTAGAGTAGCAACTACCGCCAAATCAGAGCTGACGTGTAATTCGGTGGCAGAGAAGTTGTCTTTGACAAATGTAGCCACTACACCAGATACATGATGACTGTCTGTTCAATTTTTATTGAAACATTTGAAACCTTTAATTCTTCCTTTATTATTGAGTTTGAAATTAGTTTCCTGTGTGCATATCACCTCTGGGAGATATTGCTGGCATAGTAATTGTATTCTTTCATATGTAGTATGAAATCCATTTACATTCCATTGAAGCACCAACATGCTTGTAATGAGTTGTTTAAAAATTAATCAGATAAAGTGTGTTCGGTCTTCCTGTAAATGAGCATCTTCCTTGACATTCCATTGAAGAATGTTCATTAGTTGGAAATGATGTCTGCACTGGAGTCTGATTCAGTACTTGATTCTTCAGGAGGTGATATCATAGATTTTATTCTTTTAGAAAGTCTGTTAAATCTGCTTTTTATTGTTTTATTTGGAAGGTGTTTGTACAGATTATTCACCATTTTAATGAGAGCTGGTAGATCAGATGAGTAATCTTTGGCTATGAGGATGGAGTCAGCATCATTAAAGGAATTTTCTAGGAAGGATATAAATTGATGGTAGATAAGAGGAAATTTGCTTTGATTATTCAATAATTGATTCAAGAGGAGATATTAGTTTCTCTATAGATCTATTGTTAGTTATTTCAGCTTTATCTGATTCATTTAGTTGTTCTTTTTTTCTTTTTCTTCTTAGATTGTTTCAGGGTTTCTTCTGTATTTGCTTTGCTTGTGGTACTTAAAGATTCAGGAAACGGGAAGAGACAGATTGGGGGCTATTTTGTTTAATTTAGATACACTAATATTGTAATTAGCAGATTCCTATTGATTAATAGGTGCTGATTGGTTATAAGTTGAGGGGGGTTGGGGGTTTTTTCATGGAGATTAGGGGCAGTTATGTTATTATTAGTGAGAACAGAAGTTGGTGAATTCTGTTGACTGGCAGTAGATACAGATTGATTTCCAGTTGCAGAGAAATTAGTTTGGAGGACTTTTTTGTGGAGGTTAGGGAAATTCTTCCTGCTATTAATTGGGGTCCATGATCCTGTACACTAGTAGTAGATGCAGCTTGATTTTTTATTTGCTGGACAGTCACTGTTATCATTTTGAGGAGAGGAACATTGATTAGCAATGTGGCCTTCTTGCTTGCATAGGAAACATACAACATTATCAGTGGAGAAGTAGATAGTACGATCTGTAGTGCCTTCATTAGCGAGTTTCTGCGTGACAGGAAACAGAAAAGTCCGAATTGGGCAAGAGTTATCTTCCTGCGCAAGCGTTACGTCAGGAATACCGCAAGGGAGTGTCATTGGACCTCTTCTATTTCTAGCGTTCATTAATGATTTGCCAGCGCAATTAATTTCAAATGTTCGGCTATTTGCAGACGATTGCATAATATATCGCATTATAAATTCGAAAGACGATGAAAATATGCTGCAACGGGATCTTGATGCATTATCTTACTGGGCGGAAAATAATGGTATGACCATAAATAGTTCTAAAAGCAAATCTATCACTTTTGGCAGAGGTCACAATTACAGCGTAACAAATTACCGTTTAAGTAACGACATTATTCCGAGAGTTTCTTCGTGTAAGTACCTAGGTATCCATTTCGATAGTAAATTAAGCTGGAAAAATCACGTAGATTTTGTTGTAGGGAAAGCGTGGAGATCTCTTCATTTTGTAATGCGTATCTTAAAAAAGAGTACAGTAAACGCGAAGGAAATTGCTTACTTGTCGCTTGTTCGTCCGATAATGGAATATGGAGCAATTTGTTGGGATCCGCACAAAATTATGCAGTGTAAGAATTTGGAAAGGATTCAGCGTAGAGCAGCTAAATTTACTTTCAGGGACAAGAAAAGGATAGGGTGGGATTCACTCGAAAACAGGCGAACATTGGCAAGACTTTGCGCCTTGTATAAAGCTTATAGCGGTCATCCAGCTTGGAAAGAAATTAAACGGCGGCTAAATTTTCCTACGTACATCGGTAGAGGTGATCACAGGCACAAAATAAATTTAAGACCGCAGAGAACGGATGTCGGGAAATTTTCTTTTACAAATAGAACGATAAGAGATTGGAATAGATTGCCTGCAAAACCTTTGAACCCTTTCCTCGAAGCGTTCAACAATTTAGGAAAGTAATTTAGGGCATTTCTAAGTTTGAGGTAGTTAACTAGGAATATTAAGTTATACAGTGAAGTGAAGTGAAGTGGAGTGAAGTGAAGTGTTGTGCAGTGTAGAGCAGAGAAATAATGAAGGTGTTTTTTTAGTGTAATAGTGAAGTGAAATGAAGTGAAGTGTAGGCAAGTGCAGTGCGGTCTTCATTGTTTAAGCACTCAGTGCTGTATTAGATTGACGTTTCTTTTATCTTTTAGGTAATTTAATGTTTGTTTTTAAGATTCACCAGTTTTTATATTATTATTATTATTATTATTATTAATAATATTATTACTATTATTATTACTGTTATTATTATTACTATTATTATTACTGTTATTATTATTATTATTACTGTTATTATTATTACTATTATTATTATTTATTATTTTAGCATTATTATCAACATTATTATGTTATTTGCATGAAAATTAATATCTTACTTATGTAATTAACTGCCACCGGGTTACACCCAATTGCAGTTTAAATAAATTTATCTTTATCTTTATCTTTCATGACGTACGAGTGTTGAATCCGGTAACTTGTTAATATCATCAGGATCAATATAAATCTGGCTCCCAAAGCTCAGAATATGAGAAAAGGCAGGTTCATAGATCCCAGCTCTGATAAACGATACCGCAGTGAAGGATTTGATACTATTTTTATTTCATATGCTCAGAATTAGTTCGTTAGCTATAACAGGACACACATTAAAAATAATAACTCGTACTTGTTTATTGATGAGTGGTCGTATATTGCTTTTGATTATTAATAGTTATAAATGTGTGTGTGTTCACAATATGTTCAACAATCTTTTGAGTTGAGAGGAAGAAACAGATCCTTTTAGTAGAAATTCGTGAAACATAACGAATATCTGAGGAGTCAACTATTGTTGCAATTTAGTTACATAATCTTTGAGACTACTACCTTCTTGGGCTTCAATCACAATCGCTTGGCTTTTGTTAGGGTAAATTTCCGATTGTACCGCAAGAGAGAAGGTTTTGCTTACTTGTTTATCTGTAGGTTCTGAGGTTACGTTGCCATTGGTGGCAGTTTCCATCGTGGTACGATGCCAACCGCCGGGGCGAGGAACTTTTAAGTATCAACTGACTTTTCTGGTTCAATGGATGAACAATATAGCACTAAGAATTATGAACACTTACTCCTGTAACAGTTACTCACAATCTCGCAGCGTGCACCGCGAACACGTCTACCGTGCAATGAAGCACCAGAGCGAATGTGTTCTCTTTTATTGTACTTTTCAGTTCTCAGAACTTCTTCAGGCTGACTGCTGAATATTTTTTGTAAACATTTCCAGCTCGTCATCTAGTTCTTCATTAGTCTTTAATGCAACATGGAGATTTATTTTTTTTTTAAACCCACTATTAGTGGTTTCTTTTGTTTGTGATTCAATTAATCACGTACTGTGATAGCATTTGGAGAATGATCTAAATTTAAGTAATGACATTCTTCAATTTGCAGGTATTTAAATGATACATTTTTATTTTTTCGTATACGTACGTATATGCGGAGTAATATACATAGTATAGAGACAGTTATGTAATGCTGCTCGAAAAACAGGATTTCCGGCACAAAAACTTCATTGCCGCGCCCTGACAACAAAACAGTAGATAAATCCAGTTGCTAAATTAAGAAAAAAATCCTGTAACACGTGGTGTAGCCAGAATCTCTGTTTTGTTGGTCCGTGATGCCGAAAAAACAAATGAAAACACGTCTGTCTGTCCGTCGGTCAGTTTGTCCGTCCGTCTTTATACCCGTCCGTCTGTGAACACTATTAGCGCCTAAACCTTGTGTAGAATTTTTCCAAATTTAAAAAACTTCTGTCCATCTACTCCAGTTGATGCTTGAGATTTTGAAAAATATTTTAAAATTTGGTGATACTTTACACGAAGATCCTCGGACATTTTACAATATTCTCAAAAATTTTTTAAAATTTCTTGTAAGAATAGAGTAAAATACACTTATTAATCAAGCATTGTTCACGGTTAACTCTGAGTTTTCAAAAGTTTGAATTATTTCCGGCGTCTTCCTGCAACTACAAAATTAAAGACAGAGATTTTTCCTTCAAATGAAATTTGTTCTTTCAATATGGTCATGTACATATTTTATAAAATTAAGGTATTTTTCGTGCAATCTTATGAGCAATATTTTTAATTAAAAAATGGCTCTAATTTTCTACTTTAAACTTTTGGTAGAGATAATGCTGAATGCACTCCATAATATGACATAAACCCCATACTGCTCTATTCTTTTGTTTTTTCAAAAATTACAAAAATTATTTTTTTACTTGTCTCTCACATCGTTAATACTTACATCACTGACAATTTGGTATTATGAGTACATGTGCTTTAAGTAATGTCATATACAATTTCTGGAATATTCAGCAGTTTTGTATGAAAATGAGCTCAAATTTTCACATTTTGGAAAGGTTTTCTCTAAAATAGCTTCTATTTTTTTTTTTTTTTTCCAAAAAATTTACAAATGTTATTTTATTAAAATCTCACTGTGTTAATATGCACATTTCAGTCGATTTGTATGCATTTTTGCATTTTTAATTAAAAGTGCTTCAAATTACTTTATATGAATGTTTACAAAAATTCAATGATTCGAGTGAAAAAGAGCTTCAATTTTCGCATTCACAGTAACGCTTAACTGACCTTTTCTTAAAAAAGGCTTTAAATTTTTGAATTGAAATTGCCATTTAGAACGAATTTTTACTCTTCTTTAATATTCTTAAAGTAATATTTTGGTTCTACTATTAGGAATCCAAAAAGTTGAGAAAAGTTCAAATAAATATATATCGGGAGACGATAGATGGCAGCTGGCAAGAGAATGGGGCAGCACTGTAAAGCCAGTCCACACCAAGAGAATTAGAACACTTTATTTCGAGAAAGTCTTGCCATTCCGTAGGACCATTAGTTTCATTATTACTTATTGTAGATGATTTTATATTTCAGATTTCGGTATGTGTTTAAGTAACTGATATCTGAACGAAGTACTGTTGTTATTTTCACAGGATAGTCAATTTCTCATTTGAGATCGAATAATTAATTAGTCATGAGTTTTAGTCTCCCAGATCACCTAATATTCTAGCAGACGTATTCTCTTCTCTGTAGCTCATCGTAGTTTCTCCGAGCAATACAAGGGAAATACTGAAGAGTCGCCATAACTAACGCGCCACGAACCACACGCTATCTTTCCTGCCTCATCCTTGACTCCTTTTCCCTCCTTAAAGTATTTTTACACGCCCTCAGGCCTCCCTCTAGGGCGGGCGGCCTCAGGCCTCCCTCTAGGGCGGCGCCGCGGGCGCCCTCAGGCCTCCCCAGGGCGGCGCCGCGGGCGCCCTCAGGCCTCCCTCTAGGGCGGCGCCGCGGGCGCCCTCAGGCCTCCCTCTAGGGCGGCGCCGCGGGTGCCCTCAGGCCTCCCTCTAGGGCGGGCGCCCTCAGGCCTCCCTCTGGGGCGGCGCCGCGGGCGCCCTCAGGCCTCCCTCTAGGGCGGCGCCGGGGGCGCCCTCAGGCCTCCCTCTAGGGCGGCGCCGCGGGCCCTCAGGCCTCCCTCTAGGGCGGGCGCCCTCAGGCCTCCCTCTAGGGCGGCCCGCAAGCCTCCATCTGGGGCGGCCCGGGGGGCCCTCGGCCCCCTCGGGGCGGCGCCCGGGGCCCCTGGCCCCCCGCAGGGCGGCGCCGCAGGCCCCCTCAGGCCCCCCCTCGGGGGGCGCGGGGGGCCCCCCTCGGGCCTCCTCGGGCGGCCCGCGGGTCCCCCTAGGCCTCCCTCTGGGCAGGCCTCAGGCCTCCTTGGGCGGCCCCCGGGGCCTGGCCCCCCGGGGGGCCCTCAGGCCTCCCCAAAGGCCCCCCCGCAGGCCCCTCAGGCCCCCCTCGGGGCCGGGCGGCCTGGCCCTCCCCAAGGGGCCCCGGGCCTCAGGCCCCCCTCTGGGCGGCCCGCGGTGCCCTCAGGCCTCCTCTGGGGGGCCTGGCCCTCCCAAGGGGCGCCCAGGCGCCTGGCCTCTGGGGGGGCCCCGGGGCCCCCTCAGGCCTCCCCTCTGGGGGGCCTCAGGCCCCCCGCGGGGGCGCCCGGGGGCCTCGGCCTCCTCTGGGGCGGCCTCGGCCTCCCCTCTGGGCGGGCGGCCTCGGCCTCCCCTGGGGCGGCCCGGGCCCCCCTCAGGCCTCACGGGGGCCCCGCGGCCCCCTCGGCCCCCCCTCGGGCGGCCCGGGCGCCTCAGGCCCCCCTCTGGGGGGCCGCGGGCGCCTCGTCCTCCCTCGGGGCCCGCGGTGCCTGGCCCCCCCTCTGGGCGGGCCCCGGGGCCCCCCTCTGGGGGGGGCCCGCGGTGGCCTCAGGCCTCCTCTGGGGGCCCGGGCCCCCCTCGGCCTCCTCGGGGGCAGGCCCCCTCGGCCTCCCTGGGGGGCGGCCCCGGGGCGCCTCGCCCCCCTGGGGGCGGCCCGGGGGGCTCAGGCCTCCCTCTGGGGGGGCCTCAGCCCCTGGGGGCGCCGGGCGACCTCAGGCCTCCTCTGGGGGGGCGCCTCAGGCCTCCTCGGGTGGGCCTCGCCTCCTCTGGGGGCCCCGGGGCCCTCAGGCCCCCCTCGGGGCGGCGCCGCCGGGCCTAGGCCTCCCCCGGGCGCCTCAACCCTCCTCGGGGCGGCGCCGCGGCGCCTCAGGCCCCCCTCTGGGGCGGGGCCCTCAGGCCTCCTCTGGGGGGCCCCCCTAAACCCTCCCTCTGGGGCCCCGGGCACCTCAGGCCCCCCTCGGGGGCCCCCGGGGGGCCTCGGCCTCCTCTGGGGGCCCCTCGGCCTTTTTGGGGCCCCCGCGGCCCTCAGGCCTCCCTCTGGGGCGGGCGCCCTCAAGCCTCCCGCTAGGGCGGCGCCGCGGGCCGCCTCAGGCCTCCCCTCGAGGGCGGCGCCGCGGGCGGCCTCAGGCCTCCCTCTAGGGCGGGCGCCCTCAAGCCTCCCTCTAGGGCGGCCACGCGCCCCCCAGGCCCCCCTCTAGGGCGCCCGGTGCCCTCAGGCCTTTAACTTCAACTTCTTGGATTTCCAAAGTTAACAGAGATGTAAATAAATTTGGAAACATTTTAAAAGGGTTTGTATAGAGAGTATTGATATAAAAAAAGGTTGGAGATTGAAGACGAAAACGATGTTGATAAAGTTAAATTAGGATTGTATAAATTGTAGAACCTCTGAAAGGTGAAATAAATTGTTATTTTAAAGAAGAATCTATCTCATATGATATCTGAAGTAAGAACGTCAAGAATATAATAAACAACATTATAAGATAAAAAAAGATTTGTATGGATATATAAAGTTGTAACCCCAGTTATAAAGGCAAGGAAAGTGGACTTACAAAATTGGTAGGGGGTGGTACGACGTGGAAATTGTTAGAAGAAGCGGTGGTACGACGTAGAAATTGTTAGAAGAAATGGTTGCAACAACGTGGTGAACAACGTGGTGTGCCTGGATTTGTAGTTCTGGGAAAGGTGTTCAAAGATCAGTGTTGGTTGCTGGGTTGGAAAAATCAAGACGTATTAATTGCAGTGGTGGTTCTGTGGAGTGAAAATTATACGAAGGAGAAACTGTGGAATGTTTTAACATATCTGAAGATTTTGAAGAGCCTAAAAACTGTCAGATTGAAGTGGGGTGACATCTGATTGTGTGAAACGGGTATTCAGATGATTAATTTTAAGTTTTTTCTTGTCGATGGTCAAACAGTTTGGGGCTTTTTAAACAATGTAAGAAAGTCAATTAATCAGTTTAGCTAGGAATTGAACTCGAGTTTGGAGAAAAAAACTGTTAAGAATATTATAAAAATAAACAGAGGATTATGAAACTAAGTAAAGAGATTTAGAAAGGAAAGGTTGGGGGAAAGGATAGATTAAAAAGGAGGAACGAGAAAGGGGATGATTCAAGGAGGAAGAGAAAGGAGGATAGATTACAAGGGAGAAACAGAAATTGAACTGGCAAATTGAGTTGGAAAAATGTAAGGTGATGTCAGAAATACTTTGAGCAAGTAATAAAATATGAAGGTCAATTAACTCAGGGATTACAAGTAAAATTCCTTGAAACTCACACAGTGCATGGGCATTTTCAATCAATGAAAATGATATTTTTTTATACCTTCAAAATTTGAAAATTTTGCTTCTTTAGACATTTCTAAAGACCAATGGGGACCTTTGTTAATGACATTTGCCGGGAAATGATGGAATATATAAGAGAAATGGTAGGAAGTAAAGATTATGATGAAATGAAAATTTATTGAGTAAGTACAAGTAACCAGAAAAATTACGACAAATTCCTTTCGATCAGAAAACACAGAAAAAACGTGGAAAGATATTGTATGAGCTAAAATAAGTCTTAATGGTTGGTTAGAAGGCGTAAATTATACTCATTTGAAAAAAAAGGAATTACTAAAAAGGAACAAATAAAACGATGCGTTCCTTTTTGTAGTTAAAACATCTAGTTAACAAATGGACTAAATATACAAAACCTCGTGACATAGTTGAAGAATTAGAAAATTATGACATCACTAGAAAATTTTAAATTGAAGACTTGTGATCAATATTTACTAGAACAAAAATAAGATTTATAAATCAGCTGATACTACCAAATTCTATGAAAACCCAAAATTCAAAAGAAAGTAAAAAAAAGTTGATACAAACAGAAATTAGGAAGGATTCAAGAAAGGAAAGAAGTACATTGTTATTTTTGTAACGGTATGGGATTATAAAACCATTTTGCCCAAAATATAAAAAATGGTTGAAAGAATATAGGATCTGAGCACTTAATTTTAAAACTTCCAGTAAGATTTATTAGCACCTTATACGTTTCAAGCTTTATAAATGGAAAAAATTGAAATTTGGGTGATTCCAGTCTTCTATAGATTTAATAGGAAAAAAAATGTTAGACAAGAACATTATATTGGAGAAAGAGTCTGGGTATTACTCCCTTAACAGAAAATCCTATTTTTTGCCTGTAGGGATAGAAATCTGTCAATTTGGAAAGGTTTATGGAAAGCGGTAGTAGTTTCAGATAAGTTAGACAGAGATGAGTATATATTAGGAAAAAAAACTGCAAAATTGATAAAAGAATTGGATAGAAAACTTAGAGATAAATTAACATATTAAACGTTAATGAAGAGAGGAATGTCAAAATAATGATGAAATAGAAAGAAGAAAGTCGAAGAGGGAAAGGAGAATCATGGGAAAAAGAAAATCAAAAATATGATATAGATGAAGGGAAAAAACATTTCACCCAAAATTTCACGAAGATAGAGCTGTGAAAGAAAGTTCTGAAACCCTCTGTTTGAAACTTAATGATTTGGAATGTTTTTTCTTTGAAGGATGAAGTCAAATCTGAGAAGAACAGATTATTGAATTGGGAAGAGTATGGGTTTTTGGGGGAAGAAATAGAGAACAAGAAAACTTACTTGTTGAGAAAGATAGTATTTAGTAAAGAAATGATATGGTGAGGAAATTTAAAAAAATTCTTGAATTAAGGGACGAAATTGCTGTCAAAAACCAGAATCTTGTGAGAAAATAGGAGAAATCAACAAATTATCTGACAATCAATACGTTTCAAAAAATAAATTTGATAAAGAAAGCAAGATATTGTATTTGCAAAATGATTGGAAAATCTTGAAATCAATTCAATTAGAAGAGTCTTCAGGAAAGAAAATTTAGGAGAAAGATGCGAAACTTTAGATCTGAGATAAAGTGACCTTTTAAAAAAGAAATAATTTTGAAAAATGAAGAACTTTCGTCAAAGTGGCAGTAGTTTGGGCTCACTGGTACTGTTCAAAGGATACGTGATGATAATTTAATTGCAGAAAACATTAATTCCTTGCAGGGGAAAATTTAAAATTTTTCAATAAAGTTTATAATACTGAATTGGGAAACTTTTCAGAAGCTATAGATAAAGATAGTCTTCTGTGTCATAAATTGGAAAGAGTTAACTCTCAAATATATAAAAGAAAACAAATACAAATTTAAAATTTTAAGATGGAGTTTGATATTTCAAGCATTAACGTTCAGATTCAGCATAGACATGGAAGGCACAGAATCCGATTGTTTTAATAAAGGGTTCCCAAATTCATTTCCGGACTAATCTAGTTGTCATAAAATAAAGATTATTGTATATTAATTTTTAGACTTTGATTATAGTTTATAAATTTTGGCCCCAAAGGGTAAAAATTCTTGAAAGAGGAGGGTTTGTAACGTTTCAACTTCGTTGGGTTTTCCCAAAGTTAACATGAGATTAAATAAATTGGAAACATTGTTAAAGGTTACGATAGTAACAGAGAGTATTGATATGATATAAAAAGGTTGAAGTTGAAGGAAAACGATGTTGATAAAAGTTGAAATTGGGAATTGTATGATGTATGTAATCTGAAAGGTGAAATAAATTGTTTTTTTAAAGAAAGAATCTATCTCATATGATATCTGAAAGTGAAGAACGTCAAAGAATATAATAAACAACATTATAAAGATACAACAAAAAAAAGATGTTGTATGGATATATAAAGTTGTAACGGCCAGTTATAAAGGCAAGGTAACGTGGACGTTACAGCCTCCCTCTAGGGCGGGCGCCCTCAGGCCTCCCTCTAGGGCGGCGCCGCGGGCGGCCTCAGGCCTCCTCAGGGGGCCCCCTAAAGGCCTCCCTCTGGGGGCGCCGTGGGCCCCCTGGGGCCCCTCTGGGGGGGCCTCAGCCTCCCCTCTGGGCGGGCGCCTCGGGCCTCCCTCTGGGGCGGCGCCGCGGGCGCCCTCGGGCCTCCCTCTAGGGCGGCGCCGCGGGGGGCCCTCGGGCCTCCCTCTAGGGCGGGCGCCTCGGCCTCCTCAGGGCGGCCCGGGACCCTCAGGTCTCCCTCTGGGCGCCCGCGGGCCCTCAGGCCTTTTTGAGGCGGCCGCGGGCCCCCTCAGGCCTCTTCTGAGGCGGGCCCGCGGGCCTCAGGCCTCCCTCTGGGCGCGCCGCGGGCGCCTCAGGCCCCCCTCTGGAGGCGCCCCCGGGCGCCCTCAGGCCTCCCTGGGCGGCGCCGTGGGCGCCCTCAGGCCTCCCTCTAGGGCGGCGCCGCGGGCGCCCTCAGGCCTCCCTCTAGGGCGGCGCCGTGGGCGCCCTCAGGCCTCCCTCTAGGGCGGCGCCGCGATCCCCCTCGGCCTCCCTCTGGGGGCGCCGGGGCCCCCTCGGCCCTCCTTCTGGGCCCCCGGCGGCGCCCTGGGCCTCCTCTAGGGCGGCGCCGGGGGCGCCCTCAGGCCTCCCTCTAGGGCGGCGCCGGGGGCGCCCTCAGGCCTCCTTCTAGGGCGGCGCCAGGGCCCTTAACGTCCACGTTATCTCCCTATTAACTGGCCTTCTTTATTTTCCATAAACATCCTTTATTATG
Source organism: Teleogryllus oceanicus (assembly GCA_964035755.1). Taxonomy (NCBI): domain Eukaryota; kingdom Metazoa; phylum Arthropoda; class Insecta; order Orthoptera; family Gryllidae; genus Teleogryllus; species Teleogryllus oceanicus. Next base: position 9,279,500 of record CAXIVR010000007.1, read on the forward strand.
TTGTATCTTTTTATTTCTTTGACAATCTTCACTTTCAGATATCATATAGATGATTCTTTCTTTTAAATAACAATTTATTTAAACTTTCAGAGATTACATACAATTCATACAATTCCTAGTTCAACTTTTATCAACATCGTTTCGTTTAAATCCTCAACCTTTTATATATCTATCAATCTTTCTTTACTTCAAACCTTTAAAATTTTTCAATTTTGTTTCATCTCATTTGCTTTGACCCCAACGAAGTTGAAACGTTAAACACCTCCCTCTTTCAAAATTTTTGGTCTTGTAAAATTTATAAATCTTATAATCAAAGTCTAAAATTTAATATACAAAAATCTTTTTATTTATGACACTAGATTGTCGAAATGAATTTGCGGAACCTTTATTAAACAATCGCATTCCATTGCCTTTCCATATCTATGCTGAATCAAACGTTATGTGCTGAAATATCAAACTCATTAAATTTTAATTTACATTTGTTTTTTTTTATATATTTGGGGTTTCTCTTTCCCCAATTTATAAACCAGAAGACTATCTTTATCTGCACACTGAAAGATTCCAATTCAGTATTATAATTTTTGACAGAATTTAATTTCCCCTGAAGGTTATGTTTTCTGCAATTCAGAATTATCATCACGTATCCTTGAACAGTACCAGTAGCCGGAAACTTTGTGAAAGTTCTTCATCTTTCAAAATTATTTCTTTTTTTAAAAAGGTCACTTTACTCTCAGTATCTAGAAGTTTCGCATCTTCTCTCAATTTTTTTTCCTGAAAGACTCATTCTAATTGAATTGATTTCTGAAGATTTTCCAATTCATTTTGCAAATACAATATCTCATTCATTATCAAGTTATTTTTTGAAACGTTTTGATTGTTTCAGATAATTTTTATTTTTTATTTTCATCAAGATTCTGTTCTTAAAACAGCAATTTCTCCTTTAAATTCAAATTTTTGTATCTCACTTATCATTTCCCTTAGCTACTTTCTCACAAGTAATTTTTTCTTGTTCTCTTTCTTCCTCCAAAAGATATCTTTCCTTAATTCAATAATCTGTTTTTCTCAGGTTACTTCATCCTAGATAAACATTCAAATCAATTGAAGTTTTGCAAAAGATGGTTCAGAATCCTTTTCTTTCACAGCTCTATCTTCGTGAAATTTGGTGAGATTTTATTCTTCATCTATATCATATTTTGATTTCTGTTCAAGATTCTCATTTCTTCAGACTCTTCATTCTTTCTATTTCATCATTTTTTTTGACTTTCTCCCCTTCATTAACATTTTAGTTAATTTCATCTCTAAGATCTCTATCCAATTCTTTTATCAATTTTAGTTTTATTTCTAATATACTCATCTCTATCTAACTTTCTGAAACTACTCCCCTTTTTCCTAAACCTTTCCAAATTCCACGATTTCTACTTCTAGGCAAACATATGGGATTTTCTGTTAGTACATCAGACACTTTCTCCAATCAATGTTCTTTTCTAACATTTTTCTTCTATAAATCATAGAAAAACAGAATCATAAAATTTTCAATTTTTCCCATTATAAAAACTCGAACAGGGTGCAATAATCTTTACGGGAAAGTTTTAAAAAATTATGCTCAGATCTATATTCTTTCATTTTTATATTTTGACAAAGTTTATTGTCCTATACCTTACAAAAAAAACGTATTTTTCCTTTCTTTGAATCCTTCCTCAATTTCTGTTTTATCAACTTTTATTACTTTCTTTTAAATTTTTGGGAATTTCTCATAGAATTTGGTAGTATCACTGTTTATAAATCTATTTTTGTTCTATAAATATTGATCACGTCTTCAATTTAAAATTTTCTCTAGTGATGTCAAAATTTTTCAATTCTTCAACATGTCAGAGTTTTTATATTTAGCCCATTTGCTAAGATGCTCTTTAACTAAAAACGGAACGCATCATTTATTTGTTCCGTTATTAAATTCTTTTTTTCCCTCAATAGTATACATTTCCTTCTAACCAACCATTAAGACTTATTTTTAGCTCATAAGCAAATCTTTCCACGTTTTATCTGTGTTTTCGTCGAAAGGAATCTCGTTTTAATTTTTCTGCAGTTACTTTGTACTCTCAATAATATTTACTTTCATGTAATCTTTTACTTCCTCATTTCTGTTATATATCCCATCTTTCCCTAAAATGTCATTAACAAAGGTCCCTAGTCTTTAAATGTCATCAGCAAACAAAATTTTCAATTTTTGAAGGTATAAAGAAATATCATTTCATTTGATTGAAATGTTCATGCACTGTGTGATTTCAATGAATTTACTTTTAATCCTGAGTTAATTGACCTTCATTATTTATATTATTTGTTTCAGAAATATTTCTCGCATCACCACATTTCCAACTCAATTTTGCCAGTTCAATTTCTGTTTCCCTTTCTTCGTATTCTCCCTTTGTATCCTATCCTCCTTTCTCTTCCTCCCTTTCAATTTGTGTTTCTCCTTGTAATCTATCCTCCTTTCTCGTTCCTCCCCTTTTAATCTATCCTCTTCCTCCCAACCCTTTCCGTTTTTAAAATCTCTTTTACTATAGTTTCATCATAATCCTCTGTTTCGATATTTTTTTATAATATTCTTAGTTTCTTTCTGAAACCTCGCAGTTCAATTCTAACTAAATTGATTATTTACTTTTCTTACATTTGTTTAAAAAACCATTATCTTTTTTGACCAGTTCGCGAAACACACTAAATTAATCTATCTGAATACCGTTTTACACCATCAGCTGTCACTCACTTTCAATCTGACATTTTGTTCTTCAAAATCTTCAGATATGGTTAAAACATTCACAGTTCTCCTTCTATAATTTTCACTCCAGAAACCCCCTGCAATTTTACGTCTTGATTACCAACCACAGCAACCAACAGTTCTTTGAACCTCTTTCCCGAACTACAAATCCCGGCACCTCTTGTTCCACCGAGTTGAACCATTTCTTCTAACAATTTCACGTCTACCACCTTCTTCTAACAATTTCACGTCGTACCACCCTTTTCTCAATTTCCACGTCGTCCACCTGCCCCCATTTTGTAACGTCCCCGTTATCTGCTTTTTAACTGGCCTTACAACTTTTATTCACAACATCCCTTTTTATGTTGTATCTTTATTATGTTCTTTGACAATCTTCACTTTTAGATATCATATAAAATGATTCTTTCTTTTAAAATAACAATTTATTAAACTTTCAGAGATTATACAATTCATACAATTCCCAGTTCCAACTTTTATCAAATCGTTTTCGTCTTTCAATCTCTCAACCTTTTATATCATCATATCAATACTTTCTTACTACAACCCTTTTAAAAATGTTTCAATGTTTGTTTACATCTTGTTCTTTGCAATCCAGCAAGAGTTGAGTTACAGCCTGGCCTCCCTAGGGCGCGCCCAGGGGCCTCAGGCCTCCCTCTGGGCGGCGCTGCGGGCGCCCCCAGTCCTCTGGGGCGCCCGGGCGGTTTGGGGGCTGCCCCGCAACAGTCGCGAAGAGTCCTCGACCCTCAAAAAGTCTCGGGGTTGCGCAATAAATTTCTGCTCTAATGGCGTGTTTGGGCTTCCCCGTTGTCTGGTGCCACCGCCTCGCGGCCTCTCAACCTCCCCCCTCTCTGTCCCCCGCTTGGTGCGACCGAGACTCCCACTCCGATGCGCCCACAGGACGGTGCACGGGGAGGAAATCCAATCTGGGGCGCGGAACATCGTAGGCCGATGTCAGGCAGTGCCTGCACCGGGAACCGCATTTCGTCCTCTCCTTGCCTGGTCAATCTGTCGACATCCCCTCATCTGAAACGCATTGACAGCAACCACGCGGACGACACAGCCATCTTGGCTCGACGAAGATTCAGCAGAACATCTTGTCTCAGAAGAACATCTGCAACCCATCCACAAGTGGTAGAAACGCTGGCGCCTCCCAAAATCCCAAAGCCTACAAGTCTGTCCAAATCACCTCAGTCTGAGTCCGTTCCCCCTATAAAATAGGATCAATGTATTCCTCAAAATTACTCGCAGAATATCTCAGACTTATCTGGACAGAAGACTCCCTGGAAAAACATATAAAGAAAAAGGAAAAAAATTTGACCTAAAACTTAGAAGAGTTAAACTGGCTACTAGAAGAAAATCATCGTTAAGCATCCAAACAAAGTAATTGTGTATGAAAAATTAAAACCAGTATGGATATATGGAATTCAACTTTGGGAACAACTCAAAAATTTTAATATTGAAATATTACACTCTTCAGTCAATAGCCTTAAGAAAATTTGTAAATGCCTCCTGGTACGTAACGATGCAACATTACACAAAGACACAGATTCCAACTATAAGAGAAGAAATCAACAATACCAGTGCAAAATATCAAAAGACTACACCAACCATCCGAATGTCCTAGCATCAACACTAGACAATGGGGCTCCATCAGACGACTCAACCCCTCATACTTTAGACCTTCAAAATCGACTTTAATTCCATTTCAGAATATAATTAATAGTTAATCTTATTTAAAAATGTATCATTGGTGGAGTAGGTCATCGGTTTTTCTCCTCCCATGTTTGTTTACTAAATCATAATTTTGCCAAATGTTTGTTCACAACAAATTGCAAAATAAAATATAATTAAAAGCAAAACTTGCTGTTCCTTGATGCTCCGTGCTGTTGACTGCCTTCAAGACCTGGCATCTCTTTTCACCTATTTTAATTAGAGCACAATAAAGTGACACATCTCAAAATTCTGCATTTTGTGTTTATGTAAATTATGTTTCCACAGACTATTAGAAAAATTTGCTAAGAGAAAGTCTGTGCCATTCTGTAGCACCTCTAGTTAATTTTGTTTAAACAATATTTTCTTAAAAATGGCAACAGTAATTTGGATTAAATTTTGACCACAGGTAGCGTATAGGATGCTTAAGAGAATGGTGCAGGTCTCCTTTCTAGTATAGTTACTACTCTCTCATACGGAGAAATAGAAGTAGTATAGAGAAAGTCGTGTAATGCTGCGGAAAATAGATTTCCAGATTTCAACGGAAATGCAAGTCTTCGGGTCCCCAGATACCGAAAGTGTTGTTTTTTAATGTAGGTCCGCCTGTCTGTCCGCAGGATATTTTCTAAATTGAAGGAAATCTTGTCCATACGGCTCTAGTTGAAGCTTTGAGATTTTGAAAGACATTCTCCAGAATTTGGGGGTACATTACATGAAGCCCCGGACATTTTCAAAATTTTCTCAAAAATGGCTTCAAATTTTTTCTTTACATTTCTTGTAAGAATAGATTGAAATACACTTGTAAACGTGGCACATAAGCGATTTTCAGGATTAGCTCTTTTTCGAAAATTGCAAAAGTTTGGATTTTTCGGCATCTTCCTACAACTACAAAATTGAATATAGAGATTGTTCTTTCAAGTAAAATTTTTTCTACTTAATTACTTGTTTCATTAAAATGAGGCACATTGTTTGAAAATTTTAGTAGTTTATCATGCAATATTGCTTGCAATATTGCTTCTTAAAAAAAATGCGGTCAAAATACTAGTCAATCCAGTCTCTCATGATCGCAGAGCCGAGCGGACGTGTTTTACTAAGCGCTCTACCTGCTGCAGGATGGTGTCGACGGAGCAGTGGCGCGCGGCTATCGGCCGCTGGGTGAGGGGCTACCTGCCGCGCGGTGGCGGTGCCCGGGGGACAGCGCAGGGGCTGGGGCTCCTTGCGAGCGTGTTGGGCGCGGCGGTGATGGCGGTGCTATTGGCGATCGGTGGGGTGGTGGATCGGCCCTACTAACGTCGATATCATCGAGACTATCAGTAGGAACCATAAGGAACATTGATAGAATCGATGTGTTGCAAACTAGGAGGTTGCGTCGGCAGAGCTGGTGCAGTCGCTGCAGACAGCCAGCAAGCGGCTGGTTCGCAGGTGGATTACCTTGAGAACCAGTCGCGACGTAACGGCTATCATTGTTGCTGGCATCCCGGAAGCGGAACGGAGTCTTGAGCGGACTCGGAGGTGTATCTGGATCTTGCGGAGCGGCAGGGTCAGGTTGGAGCTCCGGGATATCGGCGCGCGCGCCGGACCGGGCGGCGGCGCGAGGACAGCCACATATGATTGTGGCCGTGGCCTCTTTCAGGAAGCGGGAGGAGCTGCTGCGTGCGGCCGGAGTATCTCCCGGAATGGCAGGGTGCGTCCGTGAGGACTTCAGCTGGGCAGTGCGGCAAACGCGTAAGGCGTTAATTCCGCATTTTACGGAGGCGAAGCAGGCGGAAGCGGGCGTCGATTCGTTTCGACAAACGTCGTGGCAGGGCGCAGCTGCGTGTTGGCTGAGCTGGCGGCGGCCGATCGCGGGCGTGGGAGGGGCAGGGCGACGGGGTCCGTGAACTCGGCGAGGGGCAGAACCCCAGTAGGGCGGAAACGCTTCCGGGCAAGCAGGCGCCTCTTCGCGGCCGCCCCGCCCGCGCCTTCGGCCGTGGCCGCGGCCGCGCCTGCAGCTGCGCCTCGTGCTGGGGCGCGGACGACCTCTGACCCCGCGGCATCGCGGCGGAGGCGGTCTCGTTCGCGTTCGCGTCGGCGGTCGCGTTCACGTTCCCGCCGGAGCCCACGGCACTCGGCGAGTCCCGGACGCTTTGCGGCTGACAGCCTGGAGCGAGGACCTCTTACGAGGGCGATGGCTGCGGCAAACGTGCAGCAACAGGAAGCTCGCGGTGATCCAGGACCCAGCAGGTCGCAAATAGGCGAATAGGCTTTAAGAATGGGATATTTGGAACATCAAGGTCTGAAGCTCTAAGCTCGGAAATCAAGACTTCATGGGTACGCAAACATTTGATATTGTCGGTCTCGTTGAAACTTGGTGGAAGGGTGAGACTTTAAATGTGTCTAGTTTACAGTCATATGCAAAACTAAAAAACGTAGAGGAAAGGGTAGAGTACCGGGAGTGTTGCGTGCATATTTCAGGATGAAGTTAGTGCAATTTATTTATGAAATTACAATAAACTCCGACAATTTTCACTGTATTAGACTAGTAATGCAAAAATACAGACCTCACCAATTGTATTTATATATGCCGTCACCCGCAGGGCTCGCGTGTATTCTCCAGAAGCTTTTGGTGAAATCAATAATTTCTTAGACTCGTTGGAAGCAAAGGTATCCGAATACTGATTTACTAGTCTTGGGTGACATGAATGCTAAATTGTGTCATGAGCAGGAAGTATTTTCCGGAGTTCGATCGGCAAGAAGCGAGAGCTAATTCTGAAAAAGCAAAACTCAGTCATCAATAATGAGATTAAGAATTGTTAGAGGGCCTGCAGAGATTTAATCTCGAAATGCCAAATGGCAACTATGGACAGGATACTGAAGAGGAACTAACTTTTATTAGTGGGAATGGAGGTAGTGTAATGGAATTATGCTCCTGTTGTCTCACTTGAAAAGAATAAACAATTTATTAGATTTTGGAATCAGTACGTTGGGAATCCGACCATTTGCCTGTGTGCGTTCATTTTAACGGTAAATGCTACTGAACTCTTACAGGCAGTGCTGAGCGAAGGACAACAAACTTCACAATAACAAGACGACAGTTTATATGGAAAGAGGAAAAGCGACAGGAATTTGCAGAGCTATTCTTAACTCAGTAGGGTGGGCGCGAGAGGAGCGGTCACCGGAAACCAAGCAAAGAATTTAGAAGGGGCTCTTTCGCGCAGGGAGGGCATGCGAATGTGAGAGGAGGAAGAATTATGACCCAGGATGGTTTTAGCGGGTGTCGGGTGGCAGGCGTTAGGCAATAGTATTAGAATGTTCGAAACAATGGTGGAACTGCGGAAGCGAGAAATAGTTACTTGTTACTACGTAGGCAATACAGACCACAATTAAGAAATCAGAAATCTTGGCAGGAGAGTGAGACAGCAAGAATAGAGGCAATTTTAAGAAACAATCATAATAAATCAATTTGGGACGTTATAAGATCACTGCGTAATAAAAGAAATGTAAGTAATGCGATTTCACCAGACGCGTGGGAGCAGTACTTTTCACGGGCGCTCGAAATAGCGAATATTGAAACAGGGATATATATTATCACGGACCGGGATGTCCCTGAATTAGACGAACCGATAACCTGGAATGAAGTGAATAGAGCTATGCTAATATGAATAATAAGAAGGCAGGCGGCGCGGACGGCATTCGACACAATTTATTTCGGAATTGTGGCACATGGGCCCAGAGAGTATTCTAAATTTATTTAATGCAATAGTTGATTCTGGATCGTATCCAGAAACGTAGATACAGCGATCCTCCAACCAGTCTTTAGAATAAGGTAATGCAATTGCCCGCAAAGGTGTCGGAATTAGTCTTTTACAGCTCTGAGCAAGCTATTTTGTAAAATACTCAACGGGCGACTGGTAGATGGGCGGAAAAGCACAGTAAAATATCAGAAGATTACCAAGCGGGCTTTAGGAGAGGCTTCGCGACTACCGACAATATCTTTGTGTTGAATGCCCTAGTAAAAGCAGGCGCTTGCGCGTAAGCAGGAGCCACTTATGTTGCAGTTTTGTAGATTTCGAAATGGCTTTTGACTCTATCAATAGGAAAGTTTTATGCTTAAAAGCAATGAGCTGGAGCGGCGTCTCACGTAAAGGATTTTAAAGTGTTGCAGAGCATATGCGAGGCAGTAAATTTCTGTGTCAGGTGCGGTGATGGAAGTACAACGCGAAAAATAAAATCGACAGTAGGAGTAAGACAGGCTGTCCCTCTCCGCTTTATTGTTATCTTGTTTATAAACGATTTATTGACAATGGTTACAGGATGCGGATACATCTGCGCCGAAGTGAGAACGAACATTCCGGACTACTATATGCTGATGATTTAGTTTATGTTCGGAGACTATTGTTGGCTTACAAAAGTTTAAATATCCTAGGAAACGTATAGTGAGCATGGGGATTAAAAGTAAATATTCAAAAAACCAAAGTAGTTGTCTAAGAATGGATTTATCTACGGGGTAACGAGAGATGGTTTACGCTCAGGAGGAGATTGACCGGGTAAAGCATTTACATATCTTGGGCAAATTTACCATGAATGGGGGGATGGAGTAATCACATAGTGGCGGCGCACAGTAGGAAAATTGCGCTCAAAGAAATCGTTTACGCAGTGCGCAGGGTTCAGAATTGCCTTTTAAGGTGTACTGAGACGATGTTTAAAATCGCGCTAGTTCTCCCAGCAATGAATTATAGGGCCAGAAATTTGGGGGAGTGGATGGGATAGATCGACTAGAAAGCGTCAGAAACAGATTATTTCAAATTAATTCTCGAGTCTCTAGATTCGCAGCAAATGCCGGAGTCCTAAGAGGTCGGTAGTGTAGTAGGAATTTGGAAAGATTTTAAAATGAAACCCATTAAACTTTGGATTAAATTGCAGGTGAACAGGCTGACTCACTTATAAATAGATGTTTTCGGGTGCAGTTACAGGGAAGCAACCAACGCTACTGGTCGTATAAAATTAAACTGCTACTGGAACGTTCAGGTCTGGGAGACGTTTCTCCGGAAATGGTGGGAGATAGGGGAACACGTGACGAGAACGGTTAATTTCGGATAGACTTGCCCGGATATTAAAGGCAAGAGATCCTGGCAGCAACGGCCGAAAAACGTTCGCTAGTTGCGCAAATTCACCGCGAGTCCGTTATGGGGTTGCGACGTTACGTAAACACACTGCAGAAGGAAGGACGCAAGAGAGGATGCGCTTGGTTCAGGGTCGGGGTGGATGCAACGTAGATTGAAGGACTCGCTTGGTAATGGCATCTGTGTTTTGCGGCGATAGGGAAGATTGAGTTCACATCGTTTTAATTTGATGTGCGACCGAAACATAGAGACGAAAATGGATGGGAATGGGAAATTACTACTTCCAGCTTAGGAACATAACGCTCGTCCAAAACATTTTAGGTGATAAAAGGAACGAATTCAGGAAAGAATTAAGAACATTTCTAGGAAAGGTTCAGACCACTAGAAACGAAATTAAGAGTGGGAAAACAGCAGTGGTTAGTACAGGCAGAGCCTAGACTGGAGAGAAATATGCAATAAATCAATAAACTAACAATAATTAAGTTAGTCAGTAGTTATGTTAGGTTATTAAACAGTACAAAAAAAATAAATAAATAAAAAAGTTATAGAATTGTAGTCAATTGTTAAGTATAAGTAGATAAATAAGTCAATAAAAATATATATATTAACTAAATAATTAAAATAAGTTAAATAAATTAAAATTAAATTAATTTAAAACAAGTTAAATAAATTAAAATAAGTTATATCAATTAAAATTCACTGAATAAAAATAGTTATTTACATAAATTAGAAATAAATTAAATTAAAATGATAAAGAAACGGCTACAAAATAAAGCACATTGGGGGCGAAGGGAAGTGGGAATCCGGAAGGTTAGGGCAGAGCGGTGGTGCGGACGATTTTCTGTAATTGCTGTTTGTTTTCAGGTGCAGTGGAGGCCAAACACTGGAAGGAGAGGGTACCTGACGCCCGCGCCAAATAAATAGTCTAAAAACCGGATAGAGTAGCATGTATGCTCGGCTTCTGACGGCAGGTTTTCCCCCTTCGAGGTTTTTCCCTCAATGACCTTATGGTCTCGTTCCGCAGCTTTGAACGATGGAGAGACCATTTGGGGTGAATACCAGAAGGCGAAGTTAGAACTCGGTAAGTCTCAGAGTATTATGTAATGGCTTAAAGGCCTTCGGCTAATACGATGGATCAAGTTTCTAATTTGGCTGTGTATTACCTATTAAATAAATAAAATAAAATAAAAATGCTAAAACAAGATTTTCTCAAAAACGGCTCCAAATTTTTGTTTTAAATGTTAAGTAGTGGTAGTGCAAGTGCAGACTATGAGATAACAAACGCACCATTTTACTGTATACTTTTGTTTTTGCAAAAAATAGAAAAATGTAATTTTTCTAATATTTTAAATATTCTTTCACGTGATTAATATTCACATTAGAGGCGATTCCTTTACAATATTGTATTTATGAGTACATGTTCTTTAAATATGGTCAACCAAAGTTTCTTGAAAACTCAATAGTTTTCTGTAAAAACGAAATTTTCTTCAAATTCGTTCCAGTCCGTTTCAGATTTTAAATTTTCGTACGGATCTGGAACGAATTTAATAATTTTAAGCTATTGGTCAAAACTTTGGTTACGACCACTGACTAAGAGTATGTACTCATAAATCTATTATTGTGAGAATCGCCCATAATGTGTCACACGTGAAAAAATATTTAAAACTATTAGAAAAATTACATTTTCATTTTTGCAAAAAACAAAATGCTAACAAATGTTTATTATCTCATGAATCTGCATACCACTACTTAACTTGACAAACAAAAAGAACTGAGCCATTTTGAAAAATCTTTGACTGTATTTTATTTTATTTTATTTGACCCCAATAGGCAATTATTACAGCCAGTGAAAACGATCCAATGACTGGAGCCGAAGGCGCACAAACATTGCAATACCTGCATTCTACCGAGTTCTGGCAGCTTTCGCCTTCTGTGTTCACCCAGATATTGTCTTATCAAAACGCGATGGTTCATAGTACGGCTGAAACCCCTGAGAAAACTACTATGGTCGAAGAAGCGACTATCTTTATCGGTACGAACTGTTTGGCGCGGGCGTCCAGCCTCGTGTTTGTTTCACAATGACAACCACCAGAAAATCTCGCCTGCCTCTGCGCTAATATTCTTTATTTTAGCCGTTTCACACTTTTAATTGAAATTAATTTATTTTAATTAATTTATTTTTAATTAATTGATTAATTTTTAATTAATTAATTTTTGGTTAATTAATTATTTTTAATTAATTAATTTATTTAATTATTACAAGTTAATATGTATGTATATGTATATATATTTTATTGACTTGTTATCTGTAACAATTGACTACAGGCTCAACTTTTTATTTGTTGACTGTATAACACTACTTTGACTAACTTAATTATTGTTAGTTTATTGATTTATTATATTTCTCTCCGGTCTGAAGCTCTGCTCGTACAACTTCACTGCTACTTTTATATAATTTGTTTCTCTAGTGGTCGAACGAAAGAATGAACCTTTAAACTTTGCTCCTAGGCGGCATGCATTCTATCGTTGATAATGTTTCCCATTCCCATCCATTTTCTCCGAAGTTCGGTCGCACTGGATATGAGATCGGTCTTCCTAACTCTTGCAAAGCGCACGAATGCCGATATATTCGTCGCTGGCATCAACGTATCCCCTCTTGCGTCGCTTCTGCGGTATTTTGACGTTCGCAACCCCTGTTCAGACTCGCTTTGGCACGACTAACGGATATTTTCGGCCGTTACCGCGCTGCTTTGCTCTGAAATTGCTCGAGTAACCGTTCTATGTACGACAATTCCCTATCTCCACCATTCGGGCGTCTCCCGAACCTGAACGTTCCGGTAACGATTTAATTTTATACGACAGCGACTCGCGGCGTACTAAGTGAAAGTCGTATTCACCTAATTGTCCAAGAAGTTTAATGGGTTTCGACAAAATCTTTCCAAGCTCCACGCCTGCCGTTCAAGCATTGCGAACTCCGAAGAACAGCTGAAAATAATCTGTTTCGGCGCTTTCTGATCGTCCCTTCCTAGTCTTATAGTATCATTGCTGGAGAAAACAACGTTGTCGTCTCGCACGCCTTTGCAATTCCAGAACGCACTCAAGCTGGCCTGGCACGAGCGCAATTCTTCGCGCCTGTTACTCCATCCCCATTCATGAAAATTTGCCCACAGGCGTATGATGTTTTTGCCCGATCAGCTGGCAACAAAACTGTCTGTCGCCCAGATAAATCCGATGAACAGCTACTTTGTTTTGGGCGGCCTGGCCTCCCCATGTTTCACTATATTCTGGAATATTTAAGCTTTTGTAGCCGTCAGCCATTTCTCGAACGCTCAAAACGTCGGCATATAACGGTCGAAGATGTCGAGCCGCATTTCCGGCACTAGCCTGTATCATCTCGCAGTGTGTCGTTTATAAACAAGATAAGTGGCAGCGGTGAGGAGAGGAGCAACTATCTTACTCTACTGTCGATTTTGACACTAGCGTTGTCTCCATCTGCACTGGCCTGAAAATTACGTCTTCATATGCTGCAACACTAAACTTTACGTGAACGCCTAATGATAGAGTCAAGAAAGCCATTCGAAATGAAACTGCAATGAAATGGCCCCATTACGCGCAAGCGCCTGCTTTACTAGGGTATCCTTGCAAAGATGTTGTCGTCGCAAACCTCTCGGCCTGCTGAACTACGATATTTTACTGTGCTGTTGATCGCCGTTGATATTTTACAAAATAACTTGCTCGACGACTATTCCGCGATCAATTTTTAATGAGGCAGTCGTATTACCTTATTCACGAAGACTGGTTGGAGAAAATGCTTCTCACGTTTCTGAATGCGATCGAAATCAATATTAGCGTAAACATTTAAGACTTTCTCTGGTCATATTACAATTCGAAATAAGTATGTCGCCTGCCTTCTTATTCATGGCTAGCATAACCTATTCGCTTCATTCCGAGTTATCAGCGAGGACGCATCGTATATATGGCCTGTTTCAATATTCGCTATTTCAGCGCCATGCACAACCGTAATCGCATTACTTACATTTCTTTTTATTACCCAGTGATCTTGCTCGTCTAGTGATTTATTATGATTGTTTCTTAAAGTGCCTCTATTCTTGCTGTCTCGCTCTCCTGCCAAGATTTCTTCGATTCTTGAGTGTGTCATGTGCCTACGTAATGACAATCAGCTGACATAAGCTGCAGTTCCCACTGTTTCTGAACATTCTTGCTATTGCTTCGCACTTCACCATTTGCTCTCGCGCTAAACCATCGCGGGCGTACCGTTCGCATGCCTCCCTGCGCGAAAAAATGTCTTTAAATTCTTTAACGCTCGTGACCGCTCACTCGCCTTCCTGCCAGTTAAATAACCTCTGCAAATTCCTGTCGCTCTCTTTCCGCTATAAACCGTCGTCATTGTGTTTGTTGCTCCCGCCGTGCCACTGCCTGTGGCAGTTCGTGGCATTTACTAACAAATGACGCACAACAAATGTCAGTTCTACGTAATTCGATTTGAAAATCCTAATAAATTGTCTTTCATGGGACAACAGGCATGTCTATTACACTACCTCCATTCCCGCTAATAAAAGTTAGTTCCCTTCAGTATCTGTCCATAATTTCATTTAAGAACACAGTTAAATGCCGCATAATTCAGCAATTCTGACCCTCATTATTGATGACTGAAGTCTTTGCTTTCTAGAATTGGCTCGCTCTTGCTACGTCGAAGCTTTCGAAAATACTTCGCAACTTTCATGGCCAATTCTAACATTCATGTGCCTAAGACACAGTAATCGTATTCAGCTGCCCTAACTCAGCGAAAGTCTAAATGTGATTTCTAAAACTTCTGTTTTTGTGCAGTCTGCATTACTAGTCTAACTCTGAAAATTGTCGGAAGACTGTTAACATTCATAAATAGACCACTAACTATCACAGTATACACGCAACCAGTACCCTTTCCCCTCTACGTTTTTAGTTTACCTATGACGCAAAACCAGACACATTTGAAATCTCTCACCCTCCTTCCACCAAGATTTCAACGAGACAAACAATATCAAATGTGTTTATGTACCCATGATCTTAGTTCGAGCTTAGAGCCTAGACCTTTGATGTTTCAACATCCCTATTCTTGGCTATTCCTGCTATTTGGCGACCTGCTGGGTCGATACCGCGAGCTTCATAACGCTGCACGCGTTTTGCGCAGCCATCGCCCTCGTAAGGAGTCGCTCCAGGCTGTCAGCCCGCAAAGCGTCGGGACTCGCCGGTGCCGTGGGCTCCCGGCGGGGCGAACGCGACCGCCGACGCGAACGCGAACGAGACCGCCTCCGCCGCGAGGTCAGAATCGTCCGCGCCGCCCCAGCACGAGGCGCAGCCGCAGGCGCCCGGCCGCGGCCACGGCCGAAGGCGCGGGCGGGGAGCGGCCGCGAAGAGACGCCGCTTGCCCGGAAGGGTTTCCGCCTACTGGGGTTCTGCCCCTCGCCGAGGATTCACGGGACCCCGTCGCCCCGCCCCCTCCACGCCGCGGACGGGCCGCCAGCTCCAGCCACGTAGCTGCGCCCTGCCCGACAAGCTTGTCGAAACGAATCGACGCCTGCTTTCCATCGCTTTCGCCTCCTGCAAATGCGGGATAACGCCTTACGCGTTTGCGCACTGCCCAGCTGAAGTCCTCACGGACGCGCACCCTGCCATTCAGGAAGATACTCCGGGCTGCACGCAGCAGCTCTCCACTTCCTGAAAGAGGCCAGCTTGGCCACAATCATACGTGGCATCCCTCGCGCCGCCGCCCCGTCCGATGCGCGCGCTCGATATCCTGGAGCTCCAACCTGACCCCAAGCTGCTCCGCCGAATCAGGATACCTCTCGGAAGTCCGCCCAAGACTCGTTCCGCTCTCTGGGATGCCAGTAACAATGATATTGTTGCGTCGCGACTAGTTCTCAAGGTAATCCGCAGAGCCAGCCGCTCGTTGGCTATCTGCAGCGGCTACTGAAGCCTCTGCCGACGTAACCCTAGCCGCAACACATCGATTATCAATAAGTTTCCTTATGGGTTCCATTGATAGTCTCGATGATATCGACGTTAGTAGAGGGCCGGTCGGCTCACCCCACCGATCGCCAATAGCACCGCCATCACCGCCTTAGCCCACGCTCGCAAGGAGCCCCAGCGCCCCTGCGCTGTCCCCCCGGGCACCGCCACCGCGCGGCAGGTAGCCCCTCGCCCAGCGGCCGATGGCCGCGCGCCGCTGCTTTCCGTCGACACCATCCTGCAGCAGGTAGAGCGCTTAGTAAAACACGTCCGCTCGGCTCTGCGACTGGCGAGAGACTGATTTGACTAGTATTTTGACTAGTATTTTTTTTAAGAAGCAAACATTGCAAGCAATATTGCGCAAAAACTACTAAAATTTTCAAAAATATGTACATGATCTTAATGAAACAACTAATAATGAAGAACAAATTTTATTTGATAGAATAATCTCTATCTTCAATTTTGTAGTTATAATATGATGTCGAAAAAATCCAAACTTTTGCAATTTTCGAAAATTCAGAGTTAACCGTAAAAATCGGATCTTTGCCATCTTTATAAACGGAATTTACTCTATTCTTACAAGAAATTAAAAGAAAAAAATTGGAGTCATATTGGGAAAGGATATTTTTGAAAATTGGTGAGCTTCATATAATGTACCCAAATTCTAAGAGAATGTCTTTTCAAAATCCTCAGCTTCAACTAGAGCCGTATGGACAAGATTTCCTTCAATTTAGAAAATATCCTGCCCGGACAGGCGGACCTACATTAAAAACAACACTTTCAGTATCTAGAATCTATGAAGACTTGCATTTCCGTTGAAATCTGGAAATCTATTTTCCGCAGCATTACACGACTTTCTCTATACTACTTCTATTTCTCCGTATGAGAGAGTAGTAACTATACTAGAAAGTGAGACCTGCACCATTCACTTCAATGTCTTATAAGATCACCGAGGTCAAAATTTAATCAAAATTGTAGGTTACGTTTTTGAGAAAAAATTGTTGAAATAAAATTTACTAGTGGTGCTACAGAATGGCACAGACTTTCTCGTAGTAAAATCTTCTAATAGTCTGTGTTCTAGTAATTTACATAAACACAAAAAATGCAGAATTTTGAGATGTGTCACTTTTATTGTGCTCTAACGATATAAGGAAAAGCAACCTAAAATAGGGTGTTTGCATATGAATTTGTGCAATGGCGCGGTGAATAAAAGAGAAGAGATGCCAGGTCTTGAAGGCAGTCAACAGCACGGGAGCATCAAGGAACAGGCAAGTTTTTTGCTTTTAATTATATTTTATTTTGCAATTTGCTTGTGAACAAACATTTGGCAAAATTACATAGATTTACGTAAACAAATACATGGGAGGAGTAAAATCCGATGACCGTACTCCACCAATGATACATTATTAATAAAGATTAACTATTAATTATAATTTCTGAAATGGAATTAAAGTCGATATGGAAGGTCTAAAGTATGATGGCGTTGAAGTCGTCTGATGGAGTCACTATTGTCTAGTAAGTTGATGGCTAGGACATTCGGATGGTTATGTAGTCTTTTTAGATATTTTGCACTGGTATTGTTGATTTCTTCTCTTATAGTTGGAATCTGTAAGTCTTTGTGTAATGTTGCATTCGTTACGTACCAGGAGGCATTTACAAATTTTCTTAAGGCTATTGACTGGAAGAGTTGTAATATTTCAATATTACAATTTTGAGCTGTTCCCCAAAGTTGAATTCCATATATCCATACTGGTTTTAATATTGCTTCATACACAATTACTTTGTTTGCGATGCTTAACGATGATTTTCTTTCTAGTAGCCAGTTTAACCTTCTAAGTTTTAGGTCTAATTTTTTCCTTTTATTCTTTATATGTTTTTTCCATGTGAGTCTTCTGTCCAGAGTAAGTTCGAGATATTCTGCCGAGTAATTTTGAGGAATACATTGCGATCCTATTTTTATAGGTGGACACGGACTTCAGACTGAAGGTGACTTGGACAGACTTGTAGGCGTTGATCTTGAGGCGCCAGCGTTTCTACCACTTGTGGATGGGTTGCAGATGTTCTTCTACGAGACAAGATGCTTCTGCTGAATCTTCGTGTCGAGCCAAGATGGCTGTGTCGTCCGCGTAGGTTGCTGTCAATGCGTTTACAGATGATGGGATGTCGACAGTATTGACCAGGCAAGTGAGAGTGACGAAATGCGGTTGCCCGGTGCAGCACTGCCTGGACATCGGCCTACGATGTTCCGCGCCCCAGATTGGATTTCCTCCCCGTGCACCGTCCTGTGGGCGCATCGGAGTGGGAGTCTCGGTCGCACCAAGCGGGGGACAGAGAGGGGGGAGGTTAAAGGGGCCCGGGCGGTGGCCCAGACAACGGGAAGCCCCACGCCATTGGCAGAAATTTATTGGCAACGCCCGGCATTTATGGGGGGGTCGAGGTTTTCCGGACTGCTCGCGTGGCGGGGCCCCCCAACCCCCCGGGGCGCCCCCCCAGAGGAACCTGGGGGCGCCCGCCCCCCCAGGGGGAGGCCTGAGGGCGCCCGCGCCCCCCCTGGGGGGCCGGGGGCTGAACTTTTCAATTTCGTTGGTTTGCCAAAGTTAAATGAAAAACAATTTTAAAAAACATTTTTAAAAGGGTTTAAAGAAAATTTTGATATGAGATAAAAAAGAGATTGAAAGCAAAAGATGTTGATAAAAGTTAACTGGGAATTGTATGAATTGTATGAAATTCTGAAATTTTAAATAAATTGTTATTTTGGAATCTATCTTATATGATATCAAAGTAAGAGTCAAAAAACAAAAAAAGATAAACATAATAAAGGATGTTGTATGGAATATTTTGTAAGGGCCATTAATAAGGCAAGAAACGGGGACGTTACAAAATTGGTCAGCGGTGGACGGGAAATTTTAGAAGAAGGGTGGTAACGGGGAAAGTTAAAGGGGTGGACACGAAAATTGTTAGAAGAAATGGTTGCAAAACTTGGTGGAAAAAAACGAGGTGTGCCTGGATTTTGTTCGGGAAAAAGGTTCAAAGAATCCCGGTTGGTTGCGTGTTGGTAATCAAGACGTATTAATTGCAGTGGTGGTTCTTGGGGAACATTATAGAAAGAACTTGGAATGTTTAACCATATCTAAGATTTTGAAGGCCAGAAACTGCAGATTGAAACGGGGACAGCTGATTTTTGTGAAACGGGTATTCAGATGATTAATTTGGTGTTTCTTTTCGAACTGGTCAAACAAAGATAATGGTTTTAAACAAAAAGGAAAAGTCAATTAATAATTTAGCTAGGGGAATTTAACTGCGAGGGTTTGAGAAAGAAACTGTTAAGAATATTATAAAAAAAAATCGGGAAAAGAGGATTATGATGAAACTATAAAAGAGATTTTTAGAAACGGTAAGGTTGGAGGAAGAGGATAGATTAAAAAGGGGGGCAGAAAGGGGGATAGATTACAAAGGAAAACACAAATTGAAAGGGAGGAACGAAAAGGGAGGAAAAAGGATAAAAGGGAAATAGGGAAAAAAAAGGGAAACAGGAAATTAACCCAAAATTTTTTTGGGAAAAAATGAAAAGGTGATGTCGAAAATATTTTGAAACAAACAATATAAATAATGAAGGCCAATTAACCCCGGGGATTAAAAAGTAAAAATTCATTAAAACTCACACAGTCATAAACTTTTTAATCAAATGAAAATGATATTTTTTTATCCCTTCAACAATTTGAAAATTTTTTTGCTGATGACATTTCAAAAGACCAATAAATTTTTGTTAATGACACTTTGGGCCCGGATGCGGAATATATAACGAGGGGAAATGGTGGGGGAAGTAAAAGAATGATGAAATAGTGAAAATATTATTGAGTAAGTAAAAAGTAAGGGGCAGAAAATTACGACAGAGACCTTTCGGATCAAAAAAACACCAGATAAAACGTGGAAAGATATTGCTTATGAGCAAAAAAATAATCTTAATGGTTTTAAAAGGGGTAAATGTATACTCATTTGAAAATAAAGGAATTACTAATAACGGAACAAATAAAACGATGCGTTCCGTTTGTTTTAAAACATCTAGTTAGAAAGGGACTAAATATAAAACCTCTTGACATAGTTGAAGAAATTAAAAAATTATGACATCACTAGAAAAATTTTAAATTGAAGATTTGTGATCAATATTTACTAGAAAAAAAAATAAGATTTATAAATCAGCTGATACTCCCAAATTCTATAGAAATCCAAAATTCAAAAAAAAAGTAAAAAAAAAGTTGATAAAAAAACGGGAAATTGAGGAAGGATTCGAAGAAAGGAAAAAGTACATTGTTATTTTTGTAACTTATAGGAATAAAAAACCATTTTCCCAAAATATAAAATGGTTGAAAAGAATAAAATCTAAAGTTAATTTTTTTAAAAATTTCCAGAAAAGGGATTTATTAGCCCCTAAAAGTTCGAAGCTTAAAAATTGGAAAAAAATTGAAAATTTTGGTGATTCTGGTGCTTCTATAGATTTAATAGGAAAAAAAAATGTTAGAAAAGAAAATTATTTTGGAGAAAGTGTCGGGGTATGCCCCTTTTTAACAAAAAAAATCCCATATGTTTGCCTGTAGAAATGAAATCTTTTAAAATTTGGAAAGGTTTAGGGAAAAAAGGGTAGTGTTTCAGAAAAAGTTGAAAAGAGATAGTATATATTAGGAAATAAAACTGAAAAATTGATAAAAAAATTTGGGATAGGGGATCTTAGAGAGAAATTAACCCTATTAAACGTTAATAAAGGGGAAGGGGAAAATGTCAAAATAATGATGAAAAGAAACAAAACGAAGAGTCTAAGAAAAATGAAACCATAAAACAGAAAAAAGGTATGATATAGATAAAAAATAAACTTTTCCCCAAAATTTTCACGAAGATAAAAATTGAAAAAAAAGGTTTCTGAACCATCTTTTTGGGCGACTTCAATTGTTTTGGGAATGTTTATCTTTAAATGAAGTCAAATCTGAGAAAGAACAGATTATTGAATTGAAGGAAAGAGTATGGGTTTTTGGGAGGAAAAAATAGAGAACAAAAACATTATTGGTTGGGGAAAGATAGTATGTTGGTTTAAAGGGAAAAATGATAACGGTGAGATAAAAAAAGAAATTCTTGAATTAAGGGACGAAATTGCTGTAAAGGGGCCAGAATTTTTGTGAAAAATAGGAGAAATCAACAAATTATCGGGAAACAATTCAATAGTTTAAAAAAGATAACTTTGATAATAATAAAATATTGTATTTGAAAAATGAATTGGAAAATCTTCAGAAACCCCAACCCAATTAGAACGTAAATCTTCAGGAAAGAAATTGAGGAAAAAATTTAAAACTTTGGATACTGAGAGAAAAGTGACCTTTTAAAAGAAGAAATAATTTTGAAAGATGAAGAACTTTCGTAAAAAGTGGCAGTAGTTTGGGGGCTCACTGGTATTTCCAAAGGGATACGTGATAAATAATTTCCCGGGAATTGAAAAACTTTAAAAATTCCTTGCGGGGAAATTAAATTTGTCAATAAAGTTTATAATACTGAATTGGAATCTTTTCAAACCAGTTGCAGAAAAAGATAGCCTTTGTGTCAAAATTGGGAGAAAAAAGGTTAACCTCAAAATATAAAAAAAAAACAAATGAAAATTGAAAAATTTTTAAGATGGATTTTGGGATATTTCAAACATAACGTTCGGGTTCCAGCATAGACATGGAAAGGAAATGGAAATCCCGATTTTTTAAAATAAAAGGTTCCCAAAATTTCCCCCCGGACAAATCTAGTTGTCAAAAAAATAAAAGTTATTATTGTATTTTAAAATTTTTGGTTTTTGATTAAAAGTTTTTAAAATTTTGGGCACCAAGGTGCCCAAAAATTTTGAAAGGGGAGGTTTTTTAATTTTTCCCTTCGTTTGGTTTCCAAAGAACATGAGATGTAAACAAATTTTGGGAAAAACATTTTTGGTTACGATAGTAACAGAAAATATTAATATGATGATATAAAAAGGAAATTAAAAGGGCAAAAACGATGTTGATAAAAAAATTGGGAAATAGGAATTGTAAGGGAAATTTTATGTAATCTCTGGGAAAATTTAAATAAAATTTTATTTTAAAAAAAAAAGAATCTATCTTATATGATATCTGAAAGTGAAGATTGTCAAAGAACATAATAAAAATGCAAATAAATAAAGGGTTTTTGGGCATATAAAATTGTAACGGCCAGTTAATAAGGCAAGATAATGGACGTTACAGGGCCCCGCGGCGCCGCCCCGGGGAAAGGGGGCCTGAGGGGGCCCCGGCGCCGCCCCGGGGAGGCCTGAGGGGGCCCACGGCGCCGCCCCCCAGGGGCCCGAGGCGCCCGCGGCCCGCCCCGGAAGGGAAAGGGGGGGGCGCCCCCCGGGGCCCCCCTGAGGAGGCCTGAGGGCATCGCCCCGAGAGGAGGCCGGGCGGGCCCCGGGGGCCGCCCCAAAAAGGCCCGAGGGGGGCCGGGGCCGCCCCCAAAGGGGCCGGGGGGGGGGCCCCCCCCCGCCCCAGAGGAGGCCTGAGGGGGGCGGCGCCGCCCCGAGGGGGGCCTGAGGGGGCCCGCGGCCCGCCCCAGAAGAAAGGGCCCCGGGAGGGGGCCGCCCCAGAAAGGGGGCCCGGGGGCGCCCCGGGGGCGCCCTGGGGAGGCCTGAGGGGGCCCCCGGGCCGGGGAGGCCCGGGGGACGGCGCCGCCCCTGGGAGGCCCCCCGGGGGGCCCGCGGCCCGGGCCCCGGGGAGGCCTGAGGGCGCCCGCGGCCCGCCCCGGGGGGGCCTGAGGGGCCCCGGGGCCGCCCCCCAGGGAGGCCCGGGCGCCCGGGGGCCGCCCAGAGGGAGGCCCGAGGGCCCGCGGGGCCCCCCCCCGGGGAGGGCCCGAGGGGGCCCGGGGGCCCGCCCCCCGGAAGGGGGGCCTGAGGGGGCCCGCCCGGGGCCCCCCCCAGAGGAGGCCCGAGGGGCCCGCGGGGCCCCCCGAGGGGACCCGAGGTCCCCGGGCCCCCCGAAAGGGGGGGGCCGAGGGGGCCCCCCGGGGAGGGGGCCCGAGGCCGGGCCCCCGGCGCCGCCCCAGAGGGAGGCCCGAGGGCGCCCCCCCCAGAGGGGGGGCCCGGGGGGCGCCCGCCCCCCAGGGGGGCAGGGGCCCCCCCGGGGAGGGGCCAGGGCCCACCCCCCCCCAGAAAGGGGGCTTGGGGGGCGCCCGCCCCGAGGGGGGCCTGAGGCCCCCCCGGCCCCCCTAGAGGGGGCCCGAGGGGGCCCGCCCCGAGGGAGGCTGTAACTCCACGTTACCTTTCCTTTTTTTAAATGGGGGTTCCCTTTTTATATCCATACAACATCTTTTTTTTGTTGTATCTTTATAATTTGTTTATTTAAATTTTTTTTGACGTTCTTCATTTTTATATCATATGGGGATAGATTCCTTTTTTTTAAAAAAAATTTATTTCACCTTTCAGAAATTTTTAAAATTTATACAATTCCCAATTTCAACTTTTTTTCCCTGTTTTTTCTTTCAAAAACTCTCCTTTTTTTTTTAAAAAAAATCAATATTCCCGTTACTATCCTTTAAACCTTTTAAAAATGTTTAAATTTTTTTAAACTCATGTTAATTTTTTAAACCAAAACCCGGGAAGTTAAAAAAAACACCTCCCTTTTTTTCAAATTTTGGGCCCCTTTTGCCAAAATTTATAAATCTTATAATCAAAATTAAAAAATTTAAAATACAAAATAAATTTTATTTTTGGCCCAAATTTGTTAGTCCAAAAAGAATTTGCGGAACCTTTTTTAAACTTGGCATTTCCATTTCCTTTTATTCTACTGAATCTTAAAATATGGGGAAAAAATCAAACTCCTTCCCAAAAAATTTTTCAATTTGCATTTGTTTTTTTTTTTTATATATTTGAGGAATTTTCCCCCTCTATAAGAAAACCCGAAAAACTATCCTTTTCGAAACTTAAAAGCCAGTTTTTATAAACTTTTTGGGCAAATTTAATTTTCAAAATTTGTTTTTCTGCAATTCGAATTTTCATCCTTCCTTTTAACGTCCAGTGGCCGGCCCGCCCTTTTAGGAAAACTTATCTTTTAAATTTTTTTCTTCTTTTAAAAGGTCCTTTACTCTCAGTATCTAAAGTTTCGATCTTCTCCTCAATTTCTTTCCTGAAAGACTCACGTTCTAATTGAATTGATTTCTGAAGATTTTCCAATTCATTTTGCAAATACAATATCTTGCATTCATTATCAAAGTTATCTTTGAAACGTATTGTTGTTTCAGATAATTTGTTGATTTCTCCTATTTTCATCAAGATTCTGGTTCTTGACAGCAATTTCGTCCCTAATTCAAGAATTTTTATTATCCTCCCCGATTATCATTTCCTTTAGCTAACATTATCTTTCAACAAGTAATGTTTTTTTGTTCTCTATTTCTTCCTCCAAAACCCGATACTCTTTCCTTAAATTTAAATCTGTTCTTTCCAGATTTGACTTCACCCTTTAAAAGATAAACATTCCAAATCAATTGAAGTCTTGCAAACAGATGGTTCAGAATCCTTTTCACAGCTCTATCTTGGGAATTTGGGGGAAATGTTTATTTTTTGTCATCTTATCATACTTTTGATTTTCTGTTTCCATGGATTCTCCATTCTCTTAGACTTGTTCGTTTCTATTTCATCATTATTTTGACATTCCTCTCTTCATTAACTTTTAATATGTTAATTTATCCTAAGATTTCTACCCAATTCCCTTTTATCAATTTTGCGTTTTATTTCCAATATATACTCTTCTGTCTAACTTATCTGAAACTACTACCCTTTTCCATAACCCTTTTCCAAATTGGCCACAGATTTCTACTTCTGCTACAGGCAAACATATAGATTTTCTGTTGGGAGTACATCCCAGACTTTTTCTCCAATATAATTTTCTGTCTCAACTTTTTTTTCCTATTAAATCTTAAAACACGGAATCCCCAAAAATTTTCAATTTTTCCTTTTTAATAAGCTGAACGTATAAGGTGCTAATAAATTTACTGGAAGTTTTTAAACAATTAGTCTCAGATCCTATATTCTTTTCAACCCTTTTTATATTTTGGGAAAAGTTTAATGTCCTATCCGTTACAAAAATAACAATGTACTTCTTTCCTTTCTTGAATCTTCCTCAATTTCCTGTTTTGTATCAACTTTTTATTACTTTTTTTGAATTTTGGATTTCTCATAGAATTTGGTAGTATGTGATTTATAAATCTTATTTTTTGTTCTAGTAAATATTGATCACAAGTCTTCAATTTAAATTTTCTCTAAATGATGTCATAATTTTCTAATTCTTCAACTATGTCACGAGGTTTTATATTTAGTCCATTTGTTAACTAGATGTCTTTAATACAAACGAAAAGCATCGTTTTATTTGTTCCGTTATTTGTAATTCCTTTTTTTCCTCAAATGAGTATACATTTACGCCTTCTAACCAACCATTAAGACTTATTTTTTAGCTCATAGCAATATCTTTCCACGTTTTATCTGGTGTTTTTCTGATCGAAAGGAATCTCTGTCGTAATTTTTCTCGGTTACTTGTACTTACTCAATAAATTTCACTATTTATCTAATCTTTACTTCTACATTTCTCGTTATATATTCCGCATCATTTCCTGGCAAATGTGTCATTAACAAAGGTCCCATTGGTCTTTAGAAATGTCATCAGCAGAAGCAAATTTTTAAATTGTTGAAGGTATAAAGAAATATCATTTTCATTTGATTGAAATGTTTCATGACTGTGTGAGTTTCAAAATTTTTACTTTGTAATCCCTGGAGTTAATTGACCATTATTTATATTACTTGTTTAGAAATTTTCGAATCACCTTATTTCCAACTCATTTTGCAGTTCATTCTGTTTCTCCTTTGTAACATCCTTTCTCGTTCCTCCCCGTAATCTATCCTCCTTTCGTTCCTCCCCTTTTTAATCTATCCTCTTCCTCCAACCTTACGTTTCTAAATCTCTTTTTCTATAGTTTCATCATAATCCTGTTTCCATATTTTTTATAATATTCTAACAGTTTCTTTCTCCGAAACCCCCATTCAATTCTAGCTAAACTGATTAATTGACTTTTCTTAAATTTGTTTAAAAGCCATTATCTTTGTTTGACCAGTTCGACAAGGAAACACACTTAAATTAATCTATCTGAATACCCGTTTCACACACATCAGCTGTCACTCACGTTTCAATCTGACAGTTTCTAGGCTTCTTCAAAATCTTCAGATATGGTTAAAACATTCCACAGTTCTCCTTCGTATAATGTTTCACTCCACGCAGAACCACCACTCGTTGTTCCACCAAGTTGTTGCAACCATTTCTTCTAACAATTTCTACGTCGTACCACCGCTTCTTCTAACAATTTCCACGTCGTACCACCGCTTCTTCTAACAATTTCCACGTCGTACCAATTGCCGTTACTACACCTTTTGTAACGTCCACGTTATCTGCTCATTAACTGGCCGTTACAACTTTTATATGTCCATACAACATCCCTTATTATGTTGTATCTTTATTATGTTCTTTGACAATCTTCACTTTCAGATATCATATAAGATAGATTTTTCTTTTTAAAATAACAATTTATTTAAACTTTCAGAGATTACATACACCCATACAATCTTAGTTCCAACTTTTATCAACATCGTTTTCGTCTTTCAATCTCTGGCCTTTTTATATCATCATATCAATACTTTCTGTTACTATCGTAACCTTAACAACGTTTTCCAACATTTGCTTACATCTCATGTTAACTTGGTAAATCCGCCAACGAAGTTGAACGTTACAGCCTCAGCTCTCCTGTGGTGGTGCTGCGGGTGCCCCAGGCCTCCCTCTAGGCGGCGCTGCGGGCGCCCTCAGGCCTTCCTCTGTAGCGGCGCCTGGCGGTTGGGCGCCGCCCTGCCACGCAGAGCAGTCGCGAAGAGTCACTCGACCCTCATAAATGTCTCGGGCGCTGCGCAACAAATTTCTGCTCTAATGGCGTGTTTGGGCTTCCCGTTGTCTGGTGCCAATGCCCGCGGCCTCAACCTCCCCTCTGTCCCCGTTTGGTGCGACCGAGACTTACCCGATGCGCCCACAGGACGGCACGGAGTGAAATCCAATCTGGGGCGGGAATATCGTAGCCGATGTCCAGGCAGTGCTGCACCGGGCAACCGCATTTCGTCACTCACTTGCCTGGTCAATACTGTCGACATCCCATCATCTGTAAACGCATTGACAGCAACCTACGCGGACGACACAGCCATCCTGGCTCGAAGATCCAGCAGAAGCATCTTGTCTCGTAGAAGAACATCTGCAACCCATCCACAAGTGGTAGAAACGCTGGCGCCTCAAGATCAACGCCTTACAAGTCTGTCCAAGTCACCTTTCAGTCAAGTCCGTGTCCACCTATAAAAATAGGATCGCAACGTATTCCTCAAAATTACTCGGCAGAATATCTCGAACTTACTTGGACAGAAGACTCACATGGAAACATATCAAGAATATAAGAAAATAACTAGATATAAAACTTGTAAAGTTAAACTACATACTGGGAAGAAAATCGCAATCTTTAAGCATCGCAAACTAAGTAATTTGTGTAAAGTAATATTAATACCAGCCTGGACATATGACATAAAACTTTGGGGAGTTAGCCCGCACTTAAGAAAATTTGTAAATGCCTCCTGGTACGTAACGAATGCAACATTACACAAAGACTTACTAGATTCCAACTATAAGAGAAGAAATCAACACGCTCAGTAAAATATCTAAAAAGACTACATAACCATCCGAATGTCCTAGCCATCAACTTACTAGACAATAGTGACCGATCAGACGACTTCAACGCTATCATACTTCTTAGACCTTCCATATCGACTTAATCGCATTTCAGAAATTATAATTAATAGTTAATCTTTATTAATAATGGTCATTGGTGGAGTACGGTCATTCTGGATTTTACTCCTCCCATGTATTTGTTTACGTAATCTATGTAATTTTTGCCAAATGTTTGTTCACAAGCAAATTGCAAAATAGGCAAATATAATTAAAAGCAAAAACTTGTTTGTTCCGGATGCTCCCAAAAGGTTGATCGCCTTCAAGACCTGGCATCTTCTTCTTTTTTTCACGCGCCATTTTCACAAATTCCTTTTGCCAAACACCCCATTTTTGGTTGCTTTTCCTTATATCGTTAGAGCACAATAAAGTGACACATCTCAAAAATTCCATTTTTGTGTTTATTTAAAATTTCTAGAACACAGACTATTAAATTTTACTGAGAAAGTCTGTGCCATTCTTAGCACCACTAGTAAATTTTATTTCAACAATTTTTCTCAAAACTAACTAAATTTTGATTAAATTTTGACCTCGTGATCTTATAAGACATTGAAGTGAAAGGTGCAGGGCTCACTTTCTAGTATAGTTACTACTTTTCATACGGAGAAAAAGAAGTAGTATAAGAAAGTCAAATGCTGCGGAAATAGTTTCAGATTTCAAGGAAATGCAAGTCTTGGTCCCCAGATACCAAGTGTTGTTTTAATGGAGGTCCTCTGTCTGTCCCAGGATATTTTCTAATTGAGGAAATCTTGTCCATACGGCTCTAGTTGAACTGAGATTTTGAAGACATTCTAAATTTAGGTACTTACTGACCCCGGGCCCTTTTCAACAAGATATTAAATGAAATGTTTTATTTAAATTTCTTGTAAGAATAGAGTAAATTCCGTTTATAAAGATGGCAAAGATCCGATTTTTACGGTTAACTCTGAATTTTCGAAAATTGCAAAAGTTTGGATTTTTTCGACATCATATTATAACTACAAAATTGAAGATAGAGATTATTCTATCAAATAAAATTTGTTCTTCATATTTAGTTGTTTCATTAAGATCATGTACATATTTTTGAAAATTTTAGTAGTTTTTGCGCAATATTGCTTGCAATGTTTGCTTCTTAAAAAAAATACTAGTCAAAATACTAGTCAAATCAGTCTCTCGCCAGTCGCAGAGCCGAGCGGACGTGTTTTACTAAGCGCTCTACCTGCTGCAGGATGGTGTCGACGGAGCAGTGGCGCGCGGCTATCGGCCGCTGGGTGAGGGGCTACCTGCCGCGCGGTGGCGGTGCCGGGGGGACAGCGCAGGGGCGCTGGGGCTCCTTGCGAGCGTGGGCTAAGGCGGTGATGGCGGTGCTATTGGCGATCGGTGGGGTGAGCCGACCGGCCCTCTACTAACGTCGATATCATCGAGACTATCAATGGAACCCATAAGGAAACTTATTGATAATCGATGTGTTGCGGCTAGGGTTACGTCGGCAGAGGCTTCAGTAGCCGCTGCAGATAGCCAACGAGCGGCTGGCTCTGCGGATTACCTTGAGAACTAGTCGCGACGCAACAATATCATTGTTACTGGCATCCCAGAGAGCGGAACGAGTCTTGGGCGGACTTCCGAGAGGTATCCTGATTCGGCGGAGCAGCTTGGGGTCAGGTTGGAGCTCCAGGATATCGAGCGCGCGCATCGGACGGGGCGGCGGCGCGAGGGATGCCACGTATGATTGTGGCCAAGCTGGCCTCTTTCAGGAAGTGGAGAGCTGCTGCGTGCAGCCCGGAGTATCTTCCTGAATGGCAGGGTGCGCGTCCGTGAGGACTTCAGCTGGGCAGTGCGCAAACGCGTAAGGCGTTATCCCGCATTTGCAGGAGGCGAAAGCGATGGAAAGCAGGCGTCGATTCGTTTCGACAAGCTTGTCGGGCAGGGCGCAGCTACGTGGCTGGAGCTGGCGGCCCGTCCGCGGCGTGGAGGGGGCGGGGCGACGGGGTCCCGTGAATCCTCGGCGAGGGGCAGAACCCCAGTAGGCGGAAACCCTTCCGGGCAAGCGGCGTCTCTTCGCGGCCGCTCCCCGCCCGCGCCTTCGGCCGTGGCCGCGGCCGGGCGCCTGCGGCTGCGCCTCGTGCTGGGGCGGCGCGGACGATTCTGACCTCGCGGCGGAGGCGGTCTCGTTCGCGTTCGCGTCGGCGGTCGCGTTCGCCCCGCCGGGAGCCCACGGCACCGGCGAGTCCCGACGCTTTGCGGGCTGACAGCCTGGAGCGACTCCTTACGAGGGCGATGGCTGCGCAAAACGCGTGCAGCGTTATGAAGCTCGCGGTATCGACCCAGCAGGTCGCCAAATAGCAGGAATAGCCAAGAATAGGGATGTTGAAACATCAAAGGTCTAGGCTCTAAGCTCGAACTAAGATCATGGGTACATAAACACATTTGATATTGTTTGTCTCGTTGAAATCTTGGTGGAAGGAGGGTGAGAGATTTCAAATGTGTCTGGTTTTGCGTCATAGGTAAACTAAAAACGTAGAGGGGAAAGGGTACTGGTTGCGTGTATACTGTGATAGTTAGTGGTCTATTTATGAATGTTAACAGTCTTCCGACAATTTTCAGAGTTAGACTAGTAATGCAGACTGCACAAAAACAGAAGTTTTAGAAATCACATTTAGACTTTCGCTGAGTTAGGGCAGCTGAATACGATTACTGTGTCTTAGGCACATGAATGTTAGAATTGGCCATGAAAGTTGCGAAGTATTTTCGAAAGCTTCGACGTAGCAAGAGCGAGCCAATTCTAGAAAGCAAAGACTTCAGTCATCAATAATGAGGGTCAGAATTGCTGAATTATGCGGCATTTAACTGTGTTCTTAAATGAAATTATGGACAGATACTGAAGGGAACTAACTTTTATTAGCGGGAATGGAGGTAGTGTAATAGACATGCCTGTTGTCCCATGAAAGACAATTTATTAGGATTTTCAAATCGAATTACGTAGAACTGACATTTGTTGTGCGTCATTTGTTAGTAAATGCCACGAACTGCCACAGGCAGTGGCACGGCGGGAGCAACAAACACAATGACGACGGTTTATAGCGGAAAGAGAGCGACAGGAATTTGCAGAGGTTATTTAACTGGCAGGAAGGCGAGTGAGCGGTCACGAGCGTTAAAGAATTTAAAGACATTTTTTCGCGCAGGGAGGCATGCGAACGGTACGCCCGCGATGGTTTAGCGCGAGAGCAAATGGTGAAGTGCGAAGCAATAGCAAGAATGTTCAGAAACAGTGGGAACTGCAGCTTATGTCAGCTGATTGTCATTACGTAGGCACATGACACACTCAAGAATCGAAGAAATCTTGGCAGGAGAGCGAGACAGCAAGAATAGAGGCACTTTAAGAAACAATCATAATAAATCACTAGACGAGCAAGATCACTGGGTAATAAAAAGAAATGTAAGTAATGCGATTACGGTTGTGCATGGCGCTGAAATAGCGAATATTGAAACAGGCCATATATACGATGCGTCCTCGCTGATAACTCGGAATGAAGCGAATAGGTTATGCTAGCCATGAATAAGAAGGCAGGCGACATACTTATTTCGAATTGTAATATGACCAGAGAAAGTCTTAAATGTTTACGCTAATATTGATTTCGATCGCATTCAGAAACGTGAGAAGCATTTTCTCCAACCAGTCTTCGTGAATAAGGTAATACGACTGCCTCATTAAAAATTGATCGCGGAATAGTCGTCGAGCAAGTTATTTTGTAAAATATCAACGGCGATCAACAGCACAGTAAAATATCGTAGTTCAGCAGGCCGAGAGGTTTGCGACGACAACATCTTTGCAAGGATACCCTAGTAAAGCAGGCGCTTGCGCGTAATGGGGCCATTTCATTGCAGTTTCATTTCGAATGGCTTTCTTGACTCTATCATTAGGCGTTCACGTAAAGTTTAGTGTTGCAGCATATGAAGACGTAATTTTCAGGCCAGTGCAGATGGAGACAACGCTAGTGTCAAAATCGACAGTAGAGTAAGATAGTTGCTCCTCTCCTCACCGCTGCCACTTATCTTGTTTATAAACGACACACTGCGAGATGATACAGGCTAGTGCCGGAAATGCGGCTCGACATCTTCGACCGTTATATGCCGACGTTTTGAGCGTTCGAGAAATGGCTGACGGCTACAAAAGCTTAAATATTCCAGAATATAGTGAAACATGGGGAGGCCAGGCCGCCCAAAA
Source organism: Teleogryllus oceanicus (assembly GCA_964035755.1). NCBI lineage: Eukaryota > Metazoa > Arthropoda > Insecta > Orthoptera > Gryllidae > Teleogryllus > Teleogryllus oceanicus. The sequence goes on from CAXIVR010000007.1 coordinate 9,311,129, forward strand.
CAAAGTAGCTGTTCATCGGATTTATCTGGGCGACAGACAGTTTTGTTGCCAGCTGATCGGGCAAAAACATCATACGCCTGTGGGCAAATTTTCATGAATGGGGATGGAGTAACAGGCGCGAAGAATTGCGCTCGTGCCAGGCCAGCTTGAGTGCGTTCTGGAATTGCAAAGGCGTGCGAGACGACAACGTTGTTTTCTCCAGCAATGATACTATAAGACTAGGAAGGGACGATCAGAAAGCGCCGAAACAGATTATTTTCAGCTGTTCTTCGGAGTTCGCAATGCTTGAACGGCAGGCGTGGAGCTTGGAAAGATTTTGTCGAAACCCATTAAACTTCTTGGACAATTAGGTGAATACGACTTTCACTTAGTACGCCGCGAGTCGCTGTCGTATAAAATTAAATCGTTACCGGAACGTTCAGGTTCGGGAGACGCCCGAATGGTGGAGATAGGGAATTGTCGTACATAGAACGGTTACTCGAGCAATTTCAGAGCAAAGCAGCGCGGTAACGGCCGAAAATATCCGTTAGTCGTGCCAAAGCGAGTCTGAACAGGGGTTGCGAACGTCAAAATACCGCAGAAGCGACGCAAGAGGGGATACGTTGATGCCAGCGACGAATATATCGGCATTCGTGCGCTTTGCAAGAGTTAGGAAGACCGATCTCATATCCAGTGCGACCGAACTTCGGAGAAAATGGATGGGAATGGGAAACATTATCAACGATAGAATGCATGCCGCCTAGGAGCAAAGTTTAAAGGTTCATTCTTTCGTTCGACCACTAGAGAAACAAATTATATAAAAGTAGCAGTGAAGTTGTACGAGCAGAGCTTCAGACCGGAGAGAAATATAATAAATCAATAAACTAACAATAATTAAGTTAGTCAAAGTAGTGTTATACAGTCAACAAATAAAAAGTTGAGCCTGTAGTCAATTGTTACAGATAACAAGTCAATAAAATATATATACATATACATACATATTAACTTGTAATAATTAAATAAATTAATTAATTAAAAATAATTAATTAACCAAAAATTAATTAATTAAAAATTAATCAATTAATTAAAAATAAATTAATTAAAATAAATTAATTTCAATTAAAAGTGTGAAACGGCTAAAATAAAGAATATTAGCGCAGAGGCAGGCGAGATTTTCTGGTGGTTGTCATTGTGAAACAAACACGAGGCTGGACGCCCGCGCCAAACAGTTCGTACCGATAAAGATAGTCGCTTCTTCGACCATAGTAGTTTTCTCAGGGGTTTCAGCCGTACTATGAACCATCGCGTTTTGATAAGACAATATCTGGGTGAACACAGAAGGCGAAAGCTGCCAGAACTCGGTAGAATGCAGGTATTGCAATGTTTGTGCGCCTTCGGCTCCAGTCATTGGATCGTTTTCACTGGCTGTAATAATTGCCTATTGGGGTCAAATAAAATAAAATAAAATACAGTCAAAGATTTTTCAAAATGGCTCAGTTCTTTTTGTTTGTCAAGTTAAGTAGTGGTATGCAGATTCATGAGATAATAAACATTTGTTAGCATTTTGTTTTTTGCAAAAATGAAAATGTAATTTTTCTAATAGTTTTAAATATTTTTTCACGTGTGACACATTATGGGCGATTCTCACAATAATAGATTTATGAGTACATACTCTTAGTCAGTGGTCGTAACCAAAGTTTTGACCAATAGCTTAAAATTATTAAATTCGTTCCAGATCCGTACGAAAATTTAAAATCTGAAACGGACTGGAACGAATTTGAAGAAAATTTCGTTTTTACAGAAAACTATTGAGTTTTCAAGAAACTTTGGTTGACCATATTTAAAGAACATGTACTCATAAATACAATATTGTAAAGGAATCGCCTCTAATGTGAATATTAATCACGTGAAAGAATATTTAAAATATTAGAAAAATTACATTTTTCTATTTTTTGCAAAAACAAAAGTATACAGTAAAATGGTGCGTTTGTTATCTCATAGTCTGCACTTGCACTACCACTACTTAACATTTAAAACAAAAATTTGGAGCCGTTTTTGAGAAAATCTTGTTTTAGCATTTTTATTTTATTTTATTTATTTAATAGGTAATACACAGCCAAATTAGAAACTTGATCCATCGTATTAGCCGAAGGCCTTTAAGCCATTACATAATACTCTGAGACTTACCGAGTTCTAACTTCGCCTTCTGGTATTCACCCCAAATGGTCTCTCCATCGTTCAAAGCTGCGGAACGAGACCATAAGGTCATTGAGGGAAAAACCTCGAAGGGGGAAAACCTGCCGTCAGAAGCCGAGCATACATGCTACTCTATCCGGTTTTTAGACTATTTATTTGGCGCGGGCGTCAGGTACCCTCTCCTTCCAGTGTTTGGCCTCCACTGCACCTGAAAACAAACAGCAATTACAGAAAATCGTCCGCACCACCGCTCTGCCCTAACCTTCCGGATTCCCACTTCCCTTCGCCCCCAATGTGCTTTATTTTGTAGCCGTTTCTTTATCATTTTAATTTAATTTATTTCTAATTTATGTAAATAACTATTTTTATTCAGTGAATTTTAATTGATATAACTTATTTTAATTTATTTAACTTGTTTTAAATTAATTTAATTTTAATTTATTTAACTTATTTTAATTATTTAGTTAATATATATATTTTTATTGACTTATTTATCTACTTATACTTAACAATTGACTACAATTCTATAACTTTTTTATTTATTTATTTTTTTTGTACTGTTTAATAACCTAACATAACTACTGACTAACTTAATTATTGTTAGTTTATTGATTTATTGCATATTTCTCTCCAGTCTAGGCTCTGCCTGTACTAACCACTGCTGTTTTCCCACTCTTAATTTCGTTTCTAGTGGTCTGAACCTTTCCTAGAAATGTTCTTAATTCTTTCCTGAATTCGTTCCTTTTATCACCTAAAATGTTTTGGACGAGCGTTATGTTCCTAAGCTGGAAGTAGTAATTTCCCATTCCCATCCATTTTCGTCTCTATGTTTCGGTCGCACATCAAATTAAAACGATGTGAACTCAATCTTCCCTATCGCCGCAAAACACAGATGCCATTACCAAGCGAGTCCTTCAATCTACGTTGCATCCACCCCGACCCTGAACCAAGCGCATCCTCTCTTGCGTCCTTCCTTCTGCAGTGTGTTTACGTAACGTCGCAACCCCATAACGGACTCGCGGTGAATTTGCGCAACTAGCGAACGTTTTTCGGCCGTTGCTGCCAGGATCTCTTGCCTTTAATATCCGGGCAAGTCTATCCGAAATTAACCGTTCTCGTCACGTGTTCCCCTATCTCCCACCATTTCCGGAGAAACGTCTCCCAGACCTGAACGTTCCAGTAGCAGTTTAATTTTATACGACCAGTAGCGTTGGTTGCTTCCCTGTAACTGCACCCGAAAACATCTATTTATAAGTGAGTCAGCCTGTTCACCTGCAATTTAATCCAAAGTTTAATGGGTTTCATTTTAAAATCTTTCCAAATTCCTACTACACTACCGACCTCTTAGGACTCCGGCATTTGCTGCGAATCTAGAGACTCGAGAATTAATTTGAAATAATCTGTTTCTGACGCTTTCTAGTCGATCTATCCCATCCACTCCCCCAAATTTCTGGCCCTATAATTCATTGCTGGGAGAACTAGCGCGATTTTAAACATCGTCTCAGTACACCTTAAAAGGCAATTCTGAACCCTGCGCACTGCGTAAACGATTTCTTTGAGCGCAATTTTCCTACTGTGCGCCGCCACTATGTGATTACTCCATCCCCCCATTCATGGTAAATTTGCCCAAGATATGTAAATGCTTTACCCGGTCAATCTCCTCCTGAGCGTAAACCATCTCTCGTTACCCCGTAGATAAATCACCCCCCACGTCGTCGAACCATCCGCGCAGGTGGGGCGTAAAACACGTCCGCTCGGCTCTGCGACTGGCGAGACTGTTTTGACTAGTATTTGACTAGTTTTTTTTTGAAAAACATTGCAAGCAATTTAAAAAACTACAAAAATTTTTCAAAATATGTTACAGATCTAATGAAACAACTAAATGAAGAACAAATTATTTGATAGAATAATCTTATCTTCAATTTGTATTATAATATGATGTCGAAAATCCAAACTTTTGCAATTTTCGAAAATTCAGAGTTAACCGTAAAAATCGGATCTTTGCCATCTTTATAAACGGAATTTACTCTATTCTTACAAGAAATTTAAAGAAAAAATTCGGAACGCGTTTTGAGAAATGTTTGAAAATGGCCGGGGGCTTCATGTAATGTACCCCCAAATTCTGGAGAATGTCTTTCAAAATCTCAAAGCTTCAACTAGAGCCGTATGGACAAGATTTCCTTCAATTTAGAAAATATCCTGCGGACAGACAGGCGGACCTACATTAAAAAACAACACTTTCGGTATCTGGGGACCCGAAGACTTGCATTTCCGTTGAAATCTGGAAATCTATTTTCCCACTTCCCGATTTTCATACTACTTCTATTCCGTATGAGAGTAGAAACTATCTAGAAAGTGAGACCTGCACCATTCACTTCAATGTCTTATAAGATCACCGGGGTCAAATTAATCAAATTGTAGGTTAGTTTGAGAAAAATTGTTAAATAAAATTTACTAGTTGAAAGAATGGCGACTTTCTCGTAGTAAAATCTTCTAATAGTCTGTGTTCTAGTAATTTACATAAACACAAAAAATGCAGAATTTTGAGATGTGTCACTTTTATTGTGCTCTAACGATATAAGGAAAAGCAACCTAAAATAGGGTGTTTGCAAAGAATTTGTCAATGGCGGGTGAATAAAAGGGAAAAGATGCCAGGTCTTGAAGGCAGCCCCACACGGGAGCATCAAGGAACAGGGAAGTTTTTGCTTTTTAAATTTTATTTTATTTTTCAATTTGTTGTGAACAAACATTTGCAAAAATTTCATAGATTTACGTAAACAAATACATGGGGAGTAAAAACCGATGACTACTCCCCCAATGATACATTATTAATAAAGATTAACTATTAATTATAATTTCGAAATGAATTCAAAGTCGATATGGAAGTCTAAGTATGATGGCGTTGAAGTCGTCTGATGGAGTCCCCTATTGTCTAGTAAGTTGATGGCTAGGGCATTTGGATGGTTATGTAGTCTTTTAGATATTTTTCACTGGGATTGTTGATTTTTTCTTATAGTTGGAATCTGTAAGTCTTTTGTAATGTTGCATTCGTTACTGCAGGAGGCATTTTCAAATTTTCTTAATTTTACTGGAAGAGTTAAAATTTCAATATTACAAATTTTTATGTTCCCAAAATTGAATTCCATATATCCATACTGGTTTTTAAAATTGCTTCATACACATACTTTGTTTTATGTTAACATGATTTTCTTTCCCATGCCAGTTTACCCTTTTAAGTTTTAGGTCTAATTTTCCTTTTTTTCTTTATATGTTTTCCATGTGAGTCTTCTGTCCAGGAAAGTTCGAGATATTCTGCCGAGTAATTTTAGGAATACTTTTGGATCCTTTTTTTTTAAGGGGGACACGGATTCAGACTGAAGGGCGGACAGACTTGTAGGCGTTGATCTTGAGGCCCCACGTTTCCCCCTTTGGATGGGTTTGCAGATGTTTTTCACGAACAAGATCTTCGCTGAATTTCTTCGAGCCAGTGGCTTTTCGTCCGCGAGGTTGCCTCAATGCGTTTACAGATGATGGGATCGACAGTATGACCGGCAAATGGGGAGTGACGAAAAGCGTTGCCCGGGGCACGCCCCGGGCATCGGCCACGATGTTCCCCGCCCCAGATTGGATTTCCTCCCCCCGTCCGGGGCGCATCGGGTAGTCCGGTCGCAAACGGGGACAGAGGGGGGTGAAGGCCCCGGGCGGTGGCACAACAACGGGGCCAAAAACGCCTTTGAGCAGAAAATTTTTTGGGAACGCCCGAGACATTTATGAGGGGGCGGTGACCTTGCACTGCTCTGCGTGGCAGGGGCGCCCAACCGCCCCGGGGCCCCCCAGAGGGGGCCTGAGGGGCCCCCCCGCCCCCTGAGAGGCCTGAGGGCGCCCGGGGGCCCCCGGGGCCTGAGGGGTGTAACGTTCAACTTCGTTTGGGGTTTTCCAAAGTTCGGATTAAAAAAAATTTAAAAACATTGTTAAAGGTTCGATAGTAAAGAAATATTGATAGATGATATAAAAGGTTGGGGATTGAAAAAACGAAAACGATGTTGATAAAAAGTTGAACAGGGAATTTTATAATTTATGTAATCTCTGAAAGTTTAAATAAATTGTTATTTTAAAAGAAAGAATCTATCTTATATGATATCTGAAAGTGAAGATTGTCAAAGAACATAATAAAGATACAACATAATAAAGGGATGTTGTATGGACATATAAAGTTGTAACGGCCAGTTAATAAGGCAAGATAACGTGGACGTTACAAAATTGAGATACGCAATGGTACGACGTGAAATTGTTAGAAGAAGCGGTGGTACGACGTGAAATTGTTAGAAGAAGCGGTGGTGACGTAGAAATTGTTAAAGAATGGTTGCAACAACTTGGTGGAACAACGAGGTGTGCCTGGATTTGTAGTTCGCGGGAAAGAGTGTTCAAAGAATCAGTGTTGGTTGCTGTGTTGGTAATCAAGACGTATTAATTGCAGTGGTGGTTCTGCGTGGAGTGAAACATTATACGAAGGAGAACTGTGGAGATGTTTAACCATATCTGAAGATTTTGAAGAAGCCTAGAAACTGTCAGATTGAAACGTGAGTGACAGCTGATGTGTGTGAAACAGGTATTCAGATAGATTAATTTAAGTGTGTTTCCTTGTCGAACTGGTCAAACAAGATAATGGCTTTTTAAACAAATGTAAGAAAAGTCAATTAATCAATTTAGCTAGGAATTGAACTGCAGGTTTCGGAGAAAAAACTGTTAAGAATATTATAAAAAAATATCGGAAACAGGGGTTATGATGAAACTATAGTAAAAGAGATTTTAGAAACGGTAAGGTTGGAGGAAGAGGATAGATTACAAAGGGAGGAACGAGAAGGGAGGATAGATTACAAGGAGAAACACAGAAATTGAAAGGAGGAACGAAAAAGGGAGGATAGGATACAAAGGAGAAATACGAAAGAAAGGAACAGAAATTGAACTGGCAAAATTGAGTTGGAAAATGTAAGGTGATGTCGAGAAATACTTTGAAACAAACAATATAAATAATGAAGGTCAATTAACTCAGGGATTACAAAGTAAAAATTCATTGAAACTCACACAGTGCATGAAACATTTTCAATCAAATGAAAATGATATTTCTTTATACCTTCAACAATTTAAAAATTTTTGCTTCTGCTGATGACATTTCTAAAGACCAATGGGGACCTTTGTTAATGACACATTTGCCAGGACATGATGCGGAATATATAACGGAGAAATGGTAGGAAGTAAAAGATTATGATGAAATAGTGAAAATATTATTGAGTAAGTACAAAGTAACCGCAGAAAAATTACGACAGAGATTCCTTTCGATCAGAAAAACACCAGATAAAACGTGGAAAGATATTGCTTATGAGCTAAAAATAAGTCTTAATGGTTGGTTAGAAGGCGTAAATGTATACTCTTTTGGGGAAATAAAGGAATTACTAATAACGGAACAAATAAAACGATGCGTTCCGTTTGTAGTTAAAGAGCATCTAGTTAGCAAATGGACTAAATATACAAAACCTCGTGACATAGTTGAAGAATTAGAAAATTATGACATCACTAGAGAAAATTTTAAATTGAAGACTTGTGATCAATATTTACTAGAACAAAAAAATAAGATTTATAAATCAGCTGATACTACCAAATTCTATAGAAATCAAAATTCAAAAGAAAGTAATAAAAAGTTGATACAAAACAGGAAATTGAGGAAGGATTCGAAGAAAGGAAAGAAGTACATTGTTATTTTGTAACGGTATAGGACATATAAAACCATTTTGCCCAAAATATAAAAAATGGTTGAAAAGAATATAGGATCTGAGCACGTTAATTGTTTAAAAACTTCCAGTAAAGATTTATTAGCACCTTATACGTTCGAAGCTTATATAAATGGAAAAAAATTGAAAATTTTGCGTGATTCTGGTGCTTCTATAGATTTAATAGGAAGAAAAATGTTAGAAAGAACATTATATTGGAGAAAGTGTTGGGTAGTACTCCCTTAACAGAAAATCCCATATGTTTGCCTGTAGCAGAAGTAGAAATCTGTGGCCAATTTGGAAAAGGGTTTTTGGAAAAGCGGTAGTAGTTTCAGATAAGTTAGATGAGATGAGTATATATTAGGAAATAAAACTGCAAAATTGATAAAAAGATTGGATAGAGATCTTAGAGATGAAATTAACCTATTAAACGTTAATGAAGGGGGAGGAATGTCAAAATAATGATGAAATAGAAACGAACGAAGAGTCTGAAGAGAATGGAGAATCCATGGGAAAAAGAAAATCAAAAGTATGATATAGATGACAAGAATAAACATTTCACCAAATTCACGAAGATAGAGCTGTGAAAGAAAAGGATTCTGAACCATCTGTTTGCAAGACTTCAAATTGATTTGGAATGTTTATCTTTGAAGGATGAAGTCAAATCTGGAGAAGAACCGATTATTGAATTGAAGGAAACAGTATCGGTTTTGGAGGAAGAAATAGAGAACAAGAAAACATTACTTGTTGAGAAAGATAGTATGTTAGCTAAAGGAAATGATAATCGGTGAGGATAATAAAGAAATTCTTGAATTAAGGGACGAAATTGCTGTCAAGAACCAGAATCTTGATGAGAAAATAGGAGAAATCAACAATTATCTGAAACAATCAATACGTTTCAAAAGATAACTTTGATAATGAATGCAAGATATTGTATTTGCAAAATGAATTGGAAAATCTTCAGAAATCAATTCAATTAGAACGTGAGTCTTTCAGGAAAGAAATTGAGGAGAAAGATGCGAAACTTCTAGATACTGAGAGTAAAGTGACCTTTTTAAAAGAAGAAATAATTTTGAAAGATGAAGAACTTTCGTCAAAAGTGGCAGTAGTTTCCGGGCTCACTGGTACTGTTCAAAGGATACGTGATGATAATTCTGAATTGCAGAAAAACATTAATTCCTTGCAGGGGAAATTAAATTCTGTCAATAAAGTTTATAATACTGAATTGGAATCTTTTCAGAAGCTAGTTGCAGATAAAGATAGTCTTCTGTGTCATAAATTGGAGAAAGAGTTAACTCTCAAATATATAAAAGAAAAAACAAATGTAAATTGTAAAATTTTAAGATGGAGTTTGATATTTCAAGCACATAACGTTCAGATTCAGCATAGACATGGAAAGGCACATGGAAATGCCGATTGTTTAAGTAAAGGTTCCGCAAATTCATTTCCGGACTAATCTAGTTGTCATAAAATAAAAGTTATTATTGTATATTAAATTTTAGACTTTGATTATAAGATTTATAAATTTTGGCACAAGGTGACCAAATTCTTGAAAGAGGGGAGGTGTTTGTAACGTTTCAACTTCGTTGGCGGATTTGCCAAAGTTAACATGAGATGTAAACAAATATTGGAAAACATTGTTAAAGGTTACGATAGTAACAGAAAGTATTGATATGATGATATAAAAAGGTTGAGAGATTGAAAGACGAAAACGATGTTGATAAAAAGTTGGAACTAGGAATTGTATGAATTGTATGTAATATTGTAAAGAACAAATAAAGATACAACATAATAAAGGGATGTTGTATGGACATATAAAGTTGTAACGGCCAGTTAATAAGGCAAGATAACGTGGACGTTACAGGGCGCCCGCGGCGCCGCCCTAGAAGGAGGCCTGAGGGCGCCCCCGGCGCCGCCCTAGAGGGAGGCCTGAGGGCGCCCACGGCGCCGCCCTAGAAGGGGCCGAAGGGCCCCGCCCCACCCCCAAAAGGGGAAGGGGGCTAGGTTTGGGCGCCGCCCGGGGGGCCTGGGGGCGATGGGGCGCCCCTGGGGAGGCCTGGGGGGGGCCCGCGGCGCCGCCCAAAGGGAAAAACCGGGGGGGCCCCCACGGCGCCGCCCTAAAGGGGGCCTGGGGGGCCCCACCCCCCTAGGGGGGCCTGAGGGCGCCCCCCCTGCCCCTAAGGGGGGCCCTGAGGCGCCCGCCCCCCCCGAAGAAGGCCTGGGGGGCACCCACCGGCCCTAAAAGGGGGGCCTGGGGCGCCCCGGCCCCCCAGGGGAGGGGCCAAGGGGCGCCCCCCGGCCCCCCTGGGGGCCCGGGGGCTCGCGCCCCCCCTGGGGGAGGCCCTGGGGCCCCCGCCCCCGCCCCTAAAAAGGAGGCCGGGGGGCCCCCCGGGGCAGCCCGGGGGAGGACGAGAGGCCCCCCAGGGCCGCCCCGAAGGGGGGGCCCTGGGGGCGCCCGCGGCCCGCCCTAAAAAGGGAGGCCTGGGGGCGCCCGCGGCCCCCCTAAAGGGGGGGCCCGGGGCGCCGCGGCCCCTAAGGCCTGAGGGGGGCCCGGCTCCCTGAAGAGAGGCCGGGTGCCCGGGCCCCCGGGGAAAACCGGGGGGTCCCCGGGGGCCCGCCCGGGGGAAAAAAGGGGCGCCCGGGAAGGGGGCCTGGGGGCGGCCCCCCTAGGGGAGGCCTGAGGCGCCCGGCTCGCCTAGGGGAGGCTTGAGGGCCCCCCTAAAAAACGGGGGCGCCCCCCCTGAGGGGGGCCTGAGGGGCGCCCAGGGCCCCGGCCTAAAAGGGGGCGGGGGCGCCCGCCCTAGAGGGGCCTGGGGCCCCCCGCGGCGCCCCCCTAGAGGGGGCCTGAGGCGCCCGCCTAAGGGGGGGCCCCTTAAAATCACGTTACCTTCCCCTTTATAATTTTGGCCGTTAAACTATATCCATACAGCATCTTTTTTTTTTTTTGTATTTTTAAATTTTGTTTTAAAATTTTTGACGTTTTTTCTTTCGGATGCCCCTTAGAGGGAATTCTTTCTTTAAAAAAAAATTTTATTTACCTTTAAAGGGGTTTTTTTTAAATTTTTTCCAACCCCAACATCGGCACTTTTGCCAATCTAAAAAACCTTTTTTATTAAACCTTTATTTTATCTGCCCTTTTAACAATGTTTCCAATATTTTTTTCTTCTTTAACAAATCCCAAAAGGGCGTTCTTTCCTCCTCTTTCAAAATTTTGTCCCTTTTTAAAAAAATTTCAAATCTTATAATCAAAGAAAAATTTTTATAAATGTCTTTTTTTTATGAAACTAGAAATGGGAAAAGTTGGGACCTTTAAAAAATTCGGCTTTTTCCATGAAAACCTTTGCTTATTTGAACCCTGGCGTTAAAACAAAAATATAAAATCCATTTTAAAAATTTTAAAATTTGCATTTTTTTTTTCTTTTATATATTTGGGGTTAACTCTTTCCAATTTATAAAACGGAAGACTTTTTATTTTCCAAATTTCTAAAAAATTCAATTGTTTTCCTTTTTGACAAATTTAAATTTTGAAAGGAAAATGTTTTAAACGGGTTTATCCACAAATTTTGCAGTCCACCAAACCCGAAACTACCCCTTCCCCCGAAAAAGTTTTTCTCTTTAAAAATTATTTTTTTTTAAAAAGGACTTTACCGTATCTAGAAGTTTCTTTTTTCTCTAAATTTTTTTCCCTAAAAGACTCCTTCTAATTAAATTTTGATTTCTGAAGTTTTTCCAAATTTTTCCCAAATACAATATCTTTTTTTTACCAAAATTATCTTTTTGAAACTTTTGGTTTTTTCAAAATTTTTGGGACCCTTTCTCAAAATTAGTTCCTTTGCCCAATTTAAATTTATTACTCCTTACATTTCCTTTTAAAAACATCTTTTTTCCTGGAAAGTTTTCCCTTTTCTTTCCCAAAAACCCAATTTCTAAATTAATTCTGTTTTCCCCGGGTTTTTATTAAACCCTTAGAAAACATTAAATTTTTTAACCCCTTCTGACAGTGGTTCAATTTCCCTTTTTTCCGGCTCTATTTGTAAAATTTGGAAAAATTTTTCTTGTCATCTATATTTTTTGATTTTCTTTTTCCCATGGTTCTCCTTTCCCCTTTTTGAACTTTCCCTTTTTATTTCATCATTAAGGAATTTTTCCTTTCATTAACGTTTAAATTTTAAATTTCTCTAAAAATTTTCTTCCAACTTTTTCAATTTGCAGTTTTTTTTCCCTTAAAACTCATCTCTGCCCCTTTCCTCAAATACTCCCTTTTTCCATAAACCTTTGGGGAACCCAAGTTTTTCCCATTCAAAAAAACCGGCCCTTGAAAATTTTTCTGTTAAGGGGTACATCCAACTCTCCCCAAATAAAATGTTCTTTCTCTTTTTTTTTCCTATTAAATCTATAAAAATTTGGGAACCCCAAAAAATTTTAATTTTTTTCCATTTTAAAATTTCGAACATATGCAAAATAAATTTTTTATGGAAAAACCCAATTAACTCTCAAAAACCCTATATTCTTTTTAACCTTTTTAATTTTTGGGAGAAAATTTTTATTATGTCTATCCCTTTTCCAAATAACAATGTTTTTTAAACCTTTCTTCAACCCTTCCCTAAATTTTCCCCTTTTTGTACCCAATTTTTTATTACTTTTTTTAATTTTAGTTTCTCATAAATTTTTAATATCGTTTGTTATAAAATTTAATTCCAATAAATATTGATCCAGGAAATTTAAATTTTAAAGGGGTCCTTGGGAATGTAAAAATTTTTCTAATTTTAATATTCAGGTTTTTTAATTTTTTACATTTTTGGGAGTGCTCTTTAAACGGTTCTTTTTTTTGTTAAAATGATTCACCTTGGAATTTTTCCCCCTTCCAAAAAATTTAAACTTATTTTTACCCAAATAAGAATTATTTTTTCCCCTTTTATCTTTTTTCGTCGAAAAAATTTTTGTCATAATTTTCTGGTCCCCTTTTCCTTTAAAAATTTTTCCCTTTTATTTCCCCCATATTTTTTTTCCCATTTCTCTCATTTATATTCACTTTTCCTTCAAATGTGTCATTAAAAAGCCCCCTTTAATTCAAATTTAATAACAAAGGGTAATTAAAATTTTAAAAAAGAAAATCTTTTTCTTTTTGATTGAAAATTTTTAGCCTATTAATGATTTTAAAAATTTTTTTGAAACCCCGGGAATTGAACCTTCTTTTATATTATTTGAAATTTTTAAACATACCCCCTTTTGCTTTTTTTGAACAATTTAAAAGTTTCCCCCTATTCAAATCCTCCTTTTCTTTCCCCCCTTTTAATCCCCCTCCTTTCTCTTCCCCCCTTTTTTTACCCTCTTCCCCCCAAACCCACCTTTTTAAAATCCCCTTTTCCCTGGTTTCATAACCCTCTTTTTCCCCGTATTTTTTTTTCTTAACATTTTTCTTTCTCAAAATTAACAAACTTTTAACCATTGGGGCTTTTCTTGTTTTTAAAAAACCTTACCCTTGTTTGACCATTTGGGCAAAAACCAAAAAATTAATCTTCGAACCCACCCACCCATCAGTCTCCTCACTTTTCAACCTGACTTTAAAACTTTTAAAAACCGAATTTGAAAATTTAAAATTCTCCCCTTAATTTTCCCCCACGAAGCCCCCCTTCCCAAATAGCCCGTTTCCCAAACCCAAAGAAACCCAACCCTAAACGCCCCCCTTTCCCCGACCTACCCAGGCCCCCCTTTTTTTTCCCCCCGGTTTCCCCTTTCTTCTAAAAATTTTTTACCGTATTCCCCACCTTCCTAAAATTTACCCCGTACCACCAACGGGAAAAAGGGGCCCCACGTTCCCTTTCCCCCTTTATAACGGCCGTTACAACAAACCCCAAATAAAACATTTTTTTTTTTATTTATTTTTTTATAATGTTTTTTTACTCCTTTTGACTTTTTTCCCTTTCCAAATTTCATGAGGGTTCAATTCTTTTCTTTTAAAAATTTATTTCACCTTTAAAGGGGTTTCCCAACAATTCATAAAATTCCCCAAATTTCAACTTTTACCCTTTTTGTTTTTCTTTCTTCTCTAAACCTTTTTTTTTCATTTTACTTGTTCCTTTTAAATTTTTCTTTTAAAATTTTTTTTTTTACATCTCATTTTTTTGCAAATAAAACCAAAAGAAGCATTAAAAACCTAAAACCCCTGCGGCCCGCCTAAGAGGGGCCGGGCGCCAGGGCCCCTAAGGAAGAGCAGGCGCCCCCCCAAGAGGGGCCTGGGCCGCCGGGGCCGCCCCAGAGGGGGGCCTGGGGGCCCCCGCGGCGCCCCGGGGGGAAAAACGGGCGCCCCCCTGGGGAGACCTGGGGGTGCCGGGGCCGCCAGAAAAGGGGGCCGGGGGGCGCCCCTCGGGGAGGCCTGGGGCCCCCCCGCGGCCCCCGGGGGGGCCTGGGGGCCCGCGGGGGCCGCCCGGGGGAGGCGGGGCGCCCCTGGGGAGGCGGGGCGCACCTGGGGAAAGGCCTGGGGCCCCCGGGGCCCACCCCCAGGGGGCAGGGGCGCCCGCCTGAGGAGGCCCGAGGCCGGCGGCGCCGCTCTGAGGGAGGCCTGAGGGTGCCCGCAGGCCGCCTAGAGGGGGGCTTGAGGCGCCCACCCCAGAGGAGGCTTGAGGGCGCCCGCCCCTGAGGAGCCTGAGGTCGCCCGCGGGGCCGCCGAGGGGGGCTTGGGGGCGCCGCCCTGAGGAGGCCTGAGGCCGCCCGCGGCGCCGCCCTAGAGGGAGGCCCGAGGGCGCCCGCGGCGCCGCCCTTGCGCGGAGGCCTGAGGGCGCCCGCGGCGCCGCCCTAGAGGGAGGCCTGAGGGGCCCGCGGCGCCGCCCTAGAGGGAGGCCTGAGGCCCGCGGCCGCCCTAGAGGGAGGCCTGAGGGCGCCCGCGGCGCGCCCGGAGGCCGAGGCCCCCCCGGGGCCGCCCGGGGGAGGGGGCGGGCCGCCCCCAGGGGGGCCTGAGGGGCCCCCGGGGCCCCCCCTGGGAGGCCCGAGGGCCCCGCGGCCCGCCCGGGAGGCCGAGGCCCCGGGGCCGAAGGGACCTGGGGGCGCCCGGCCCCAGGGGGGGCCTGAGGGGGCCCGCCAGAGGGGGGCCCGGGGACCCCCGGGGGCCGCCCGAGGAGGCCGAGGGCCCGGGGGCCGCCCCGAGGGGGGCCTGA